>OZ012661.1:82066155-82523763 GCA_963942545.1 Oxycera nigricornis
TTGGATATCAAGTGTAAAATGAATTCAGAATATACATGTCATTATGCATAAATAAGTAACGTCACGGCAATGTTACTATGTAGGTATGTCCTATTTTGCACAAACCAGCCAACTTCACCAATCGCCCAGTGTAAGATGTACGTACTCTAATTGATATATCTCCTAAACTAATTTAGATCTCGTTCTGCAAATTTGATGATACAATAAATAAGTGTTAAGATTTAGTTAGCGGTTAAAAAAATTAAAATTAAATAGTCGAAGTTATTTAAAACAAGCCGTGAGGTGCGACCCATGAGGTCCACACGGTCAACTTCCCAGTAATATCTAAAAGATATTGAAAATATTAAACACAATAATAATTATGGAAATAATACTACTTCAAATAATAAAAATGTACTTCTCGTAAAAGTTATTGGAATGACTTAATATTAATCGTTTCATCTACGGGAGCGTCCATTGATTGAGTATTCATCGGAGTGGGGACAGGTTACAAAGCAGTTTTTTCATTAAAGTTAAAACATGGTGATGTGAAGACTATTGAAAATCTGCTTAAATTTTGCAAATATTAATAAACTTTGATTGAATTTACAACAATGTCTTTAGAATAAGAGATTTAAGGTATTATGATTCGAATGAACCCTTTTTACATGGTGACTTTGAATGATTTTTTATGTTTAATTTAATTTTTTTTGTAATCATGAGAAAAGTTTCTGCTGGTTTCTCTTCAAAAATTGATAAAATTTTATAAATTCTACAAACATTTATTATTACGATGTGCAAATCAGGTGAAAAATGAATTTTTCTATGAAAAAAACACTACTTTTCCAATTTTTTCCAATAAATTTAAAAAACCACTTTAAAGATTTTTTTAACATATAAAAACATCATTAAAATGATAATACGCGTCGATTGACACCTTAATGATGGAAATATTATATTTAGTTCTCGAGATATAATGAATGACGTAAATGACCTTGAACGTTTAATGATTTTTTATTTTTTATTTAATTTTTTTCATAATCATGAAAAAAACTTTTGCTGGTTTTTTCACAAAAACTATTTGGAGTATATAAATTATATAAACATTGATTACTTAGGTTTGAAAATTTGGTTAAAAATTTGATGTTTTTGAAAAAAAACCTAATTTTTTACACTTTTTTTAAAAAAATTAAAAAACGGCTTCAAGAATTTTTTTAAAAATTTAATAGAATCATATCAATGTTAAAACGCGTCGATTGACACCTTAATCATGAAAATCGCATGTTTGGTTCGTGAGATATAGCGCATAACATGGTTGACCTTCAAGGGGCGAAAACAGCAAACCCCCCTGACCGAAGTATCCCAAAAACTAATCAGCTCTTAAAATTGCAAAGACGCTTCGATTGACACCTCAACGAACTCGATATGACTTTGTTTACGTGAGTTATGCTCGTAGAAAAAAGTGTCCCGAACGTACATACGTACATACACGTACATACGTACATACACACACACACACATACATCTCCCTTTCTAAAAACACTTTATATATACTCTATAGACCTCAAAACGTAAAGAAATGTTGAAAATTTCAATTTCGATTTTCGAGGCGATTACAAGAACTTCCCATATACTGGGAAGTTAAAAAAGAATTTGAAATATTCACTTCCTGTTTAACAAAACAAAACAATTCAAATCTTGAATCAAATTTAAAAATTAAAAAGTACCATAAATTTTCTACACAATTATTATTTTATTTACTAAATATGAAAATAAAATTTCAAAGAGACCCTTTCATCAATCAGATGAATTCTAAAGAATCCCTTATCTGAACAACTAAACACCAAATATTTAAAAAAAAATGTGTACATGTTCTAATTACTAATATGCCCAATATGAACGAATTTGAGTACCTCACCTTTTTTTAACTTCTTCCACAATTTTGAGAATTAGCTTTTGAAACTTTGACATGATATTCTTAGGCAATATATCTATCGATTAAAACAATTTAAAAAAAAATCGATTTTAAAAGTGTCTAAAGGTACTTCCCTCCTTAAGGTGTCAATCGAAGCGTCTTTGCAATCTTAAAAGCTGATTAGTTTTTGGGACACTTCGGTCGGGGGGTTTGTTGTTTTGCCTCTTTGAAGTTCATTTCTGTCATGCCTTATATCTCGCGAACTAAACATACGATTTGCATCATTGAGATGTCAATCGACGCGTATTAACATTTGATCAAATCTGTCAAACTTTTACAAAAATTGTTCGAGCCGTTTTTTAATTTAAGGAAAAAAGTGCAAAAATTAGGTTTTTTTCATAAACACTAAAGTTTTAACCTGATTTGCAAAATATAGTAATCAATGTTTATAAAATTTATTTACTCCAAACAATTTTTGTAAAAACACTTTCAAAACTTTTTCTCATGATTACGTAAAAAAATCAATTAAAAATGAAAAATCATTAAAAGTCATCAAAATTTTCAAGGTCATTTTTATCATTCACTATATCTCACGAACCAGCTATAATATTTGCATCATTAAGGTGTCAATAGACGTGTATTACCATTTTTGCGATGTTTTTAACATTATGCAAAAATCGTTTCAGCCGTTTTTTAATTTAATGAAAGAAAATGCAAAAAAATTAGGCTTTTAGGGTTTTAGGGTTTTTTTATAAAAAATAATGTTTTAACCTGATTTGCACAGCACAGTAATAAATTTTTATAAAATTTATACATTCGTATCAGTTTTTGAAGAGAACCCAGCAATACCATATTACATGATTATAAAAAAACTAAATTCAAAATAAAAAAAGCATTCAAAGTTATCATGTATAGAGGGTTCATACGAATGATATTACTTTATATCTTTTATTCTAAGGAAATTGTTGTAAATTCGATCCAAGTTCTATACTTATTTTGCATAATTAGAGCAGATTTATAATAGTTTTTACAGTATTTTAGTGTTAATAAAAAAACTGCTTAAATGTTGGAAATCCAAAAAAACCTTCCGTAGATGATATGATTAATATTAACTCATTCCTGTTACTGCAATGAATACCTCTCATTATTATTATTTAAAGTAGTAGTATTTTCAAAATTATTATTGTGTTTAATGTTTTTGATATTTATGTAGATAATACTGGGAAGTTGACCGTGTGCACCTGAAGGGTCGCACCTCGCGGCTTGTTCGTTTTACACTTCACGTGAAATGCCTCTTTGTTTTGAATAATTAATTATACTGAACAATTATTTGTAATAAATCATGTGAACGCATTTGCATACGCCAGAGTGTAGGGCAGCAGCAAAGCTATGCGATTATTATATTTCACTTGAACGAGAAACACAGAAAAATGAAGTCGTGGACACTGCGGAGAACAGCCGTGAACTTCTATCGAGAAGACATTTTTTTTCTAAGTTCCATCGAGATAGTCATTATTGTTTTAGCTTAAGTGAATTATTGAAAGGATATTAATGATAGGCAACTAAAATGGTTCAATCTCCCCACAAGTAAAAATCACAAGGCTGAATAACGTACGTAATTATTTAAAAGTCAATTTTCTTTCGAGGTCTTTAAAGGAATTTCTAAATAAATCGCATTTTACGATGTCCAAACCGTTTTGTGAAAAAAATTTCTTACATTGAATTTCCTGCAGCCAAACAATCGTTTCCGGCAAATCCGAACGTAGTGACTAAATTTCTGAAGAAAATTCAACAAAAGGAAAGAATTTATATGCATCCTATGCCGCCATTGAAATTATTATAAGGTATCGTACCTCCAATCCCAGAAAGGAAAGAGCAGAATTATACAATGCATTTTTGCCACTATGATTTCAAAAAATGTCCTTAAACTGATTTGCATAATAATGTAAAACGAATTGTGCAAAATCATACTAGCACGCTAACAATCGTCTAATATCTCGAGAATAACACTGCTTTCTCCCTATTGCGAACAGTCACAATCATTTGCCACATTAAAAAGCCGCCGTTACCAACACCTTTTGGTCCTTTTTTCTCATAAAAATTATTACTATCGAACATTTGCCCCCAAAATAAAATCCGGTTTCATGTAAAAACAATCCAAACACAAAGTGCCCGGACAATTCAAGGGGCGAGAAACGAGGAAGGATTTCAACAGTTTAAAGGACGTTAAAGTCAGTTTAAGTGTATTTAAATGTCATTAAGCTATTTTGTAACAACATCGTCCAAAGCCATAATGGAAAGCTGTAGAGAATATGCAATTATATGAAAATTCAATTAGAGAAGTTATCCCTAATGATGGGGTTCACCCAAGAGTTTCGGGAGAATATCCTTTGCAATGTCTGGCTAGAGGCATGTGTTGTCGTGTATATATCCATGAATGTTTGGTTCCTTGTAGCTTTGACTATGAAAGAAGCTTACAAGAAAAGCATATAGCGTATTAAAATTAAGATGAAGAAAAGTAACAACTTGCTTGAAATCCTTTCAAGTACGTCCTTGAAGTAATTGGCAATTAACAATTTCAACGCATATTATCTTTAAAAATATACTCAAGGATGAGGTGTATGGATCCTTTCATTAAATACACCCATGTAGCGCAAGATAATGACAAGGAAACAAACGTTATCCTTACAAATCCTAATTGCACTGTTCATATAAATGTGACACTATTTACCATTCTGTAAGCAATTTAATGGTCATTTCCTCGTAATACATTCGCAACATCCGTTCAACGGTGGCTTCGTTAATTATGACTGGAACCATCCTCAACTTCCTGCAACCCTTCCCGAAAATTGTTCATTTCCGCTCTGTTGAATATTGTAGACTGCGATAATGATTGTCCATCCCTTAGAATGCAAACCAGGTTCGTCTAGTTCTCAATTCAGGTTTGAATAAAATCCAGTGCAAAGGAATTATTTTGGGAAAGGATGCTTGTTGCTGCACAATTTATAACTTTATTAAAGCGGATTCAATTAAAATCAATCCCATCGGAATTTTTTTTTCAAAACGATTGTTTTTTTCTAAAATCTATTTATCCCCCCTCCAAATGGTTGTCTGTCTTTAATTATTTTTTTTCTTCACAAACGAATTAACCTTTTTTAATTGAAAGATTTGCTTAATAAATTAAATGTTAATGTTCGTTAAAAAATTTCACCTAAATGATTTTTTTCTCTTTGCAATGGAAATTTCGCCCAAATGAAAAAGTTGCTTTTATGTTGCTCAAATGAAAAAAAGACGTTTCCCAATTGGAAACATCTTTTCCCCAATTGTAAATTTTATTTTCAAGTGAAAAGTCTTTCTCCCAAAAGAAGTGTGATTTCTAAATGAAAGAATCCTTTCTCAATTGAGTTTGTTTTTCTGAAATGAAAAACTCTTTTCCAAAAAAAAAATTTTTTCCCAAATGAAAAAAATTCCTTCCTAATTCAAAAAATCTTTTTCACAAATGAAAAGTCATTTTTCTAAATAAATCAAATTTTATCCATATGTCAAAAACTTCTTCTCAATTGAAGAAATTATTTTTCCATAAAAGAAACTCCTTTTTTCAATTTAGCTACAGGATAAACAATGATTCTTCTGATGTTTGCCAAAAGTGTCGTATGCAAAAGAAAGATTCATTTTAAATAAAACATTGTCAAATATTAAATCTCACTTCGGATTCGTCAAGACTAATTATAAGAATTTTAGTGACGATAGTTTATTTGACTTTTGTAACCTGAAGGTGACGAAAAGTAGGCAAAAAACTTTCGTCCGTAAAATTCAGCATTCTCATAATCTTTCCTCCTTCCAATCCCATCACGGAGCTGCTGCGACATTTTACATTTGACAATTTTTCAATTAGCATGAATACATTTTTTAATGAAGACAGAATTTATTTCATTCTGAGTAATTTCTCATTTATGGTAAACAAACTAAATTGGAAAACTATGGTTTCATTGAAAAATCAAACTCTTTTATTTTGGAGAATAAAATTTTCAATTGAGAAAAGGATTTTCCAATCGTGGAGAAGATGTTTCAATTTTCGAAACATCTTTTCCATTTGGAAAAAGATATTTTTAATTAGAAAAATGATTTTTTTTATTCAGCAAATAATTTTTTTTTAATTTTTTTTTTAAATTAGCGCGGCGCCTCCCACTGCTCTTTCGGAGCGCAATCCGCGCGTATCTCTGCGCGCTGTTGTTATTGAAATTTAGAACCATTTTTCAATATAAATTTCTCAAAACTGTACACGCGCTCTGTTAGTTGCACGTTAGCAGAGAACGCTGAAGTACATACTTTGCAGACTAAAGGTATATCAAATTTATTAATGATTTTTTGCAATAAATTAAACTTTAAACGCGTTTATCTCGAAACAACGTTTTTCAAACTGGCCGGACTGCTTTCTCAAACAATTTTTGTTCGATTTACTTGAAATTTTTACAATATGTTTAAAACTAGTGTCTGCATAGAAGAACGGAGGATTTTTGTTTTATGTTGCATCTTCCAATAGTTATTAAGAATTTTCGAGGGTGTTTTACGTTTTTTTTCACATTTTTTCCCAAAATGACGCCATTTTGCCAAAAATCATTTTAGAAAATCCTACGTACTTCTATGGCTGTTGTTATGCTTCATTGCCAATTAAATGTTTGATAACCACAACCTTAACATGTCAGGAAAAAACGGGCCGACCGCGAAGGCACTAAAAAACAAGCCGCGAGGTGCACCCTTGAGGTCCACACTGTCAACTTCCCAGTAATATCTTGATAAACATTAAAAATATTAAACACAATAATAATTTTGAAAATACTACTACTTTAAATATTAATAATGAGAGGTATTCATAGCAGTAACAGGAATGAGTTGATATTAATCATATCATCTACGGAAGGGTTTTTATGGATTTCCAACATTTAAGCAGTTTTTTTATTAACACTAAAACACTGTGTAAACTATTATAAATCTGCTCAAATTATGCAAATATTTTAAAACTCTGATTGAATTCACAACAATTTTTTTAGAATAAAAGATATAAAGTAATACCATTCGTATGAACCCTCTTTACATGGTAGCTTTAAATGATTTTTTATTTCTAATTTTGTCTTTTTCATAATCATGGAAAAATTTTTTGCCGGTTTCTCTTCAAAAACTGATAAAAATGTATAAATTTCATAAACTGGTATCACTGTGCTGTGCAAATCAGGTTTAAAAATGATTTTTTATGAAAAAACCCTAAAACCGTAAAAGTTTAATTTTTTGCATTTTCTTTTATTAAATTAAAAAGCGGCTGAAACAATTCCTCTATAGTGTTAAAAACATCGCAAAAATGTTAATACACGTCTATTGACACCTTAATGATGCAAATATTATATCTGGATCGTGAGATATAGTGAATGATAAAAATGACCTTGAAAATCATGATGACTTTTAATGATTTTTTATTTTTTATTTAATTTTTTACGTTAGTCATGAGCAAAACTTTTGATGATGATTTTACAAACATTGTTTGGAGTAAATAAATTTTATAAACATTGATTACTATATTACACAAATCAGGTTAAAAACTTATTGTTTATGAAAAAAAACTAATTTTTTGCACTTTTTTCTCTTAAATTAAAATACGGCTCCAACATTTTTTTGTCACAATTTAAGACTCGCGCAAATGTTAATACGCGTCGATTGACACCTTAACAATGCAAATACTATGTTTGGTTCTCCAGATATAGCGCATGACAGAAATGACCTTCAAAGAAGCAAAACAACAAACCCACCCAACCCCCCACCCGAAATGTTCCAAAAACTAATCAGCTCTTAAGATTGCAAATACGCTTCGATTGACACCACATTGAAGTCGATACGACTTTGTTTACGTGAGTTATGCTCGTAGAAAAAACTGTCCACGAACGCACATACGTACGTACGGACGTACATAGACACACACATATACATACTTCTTTCTAAAAACACTTTATATATATGCTATAGACCTCAAAACGTAAAGAAAAGTTGAAAATTTCAATTTCTATTTTCGAGGCGATTATAAGAACTTCCCATTTACTGGGAAGTTAAAAACAGTGAGGCACATGAAAGGATCATTTGACTCTGTTCAAGGATAATCCTTTAATCAACCTAACATGGCTAAGAATGAGTGTGTTCAAAAGACACTATTTCAACCATTTTCTTTTTGACTTTCATTTCTTTATGTAGAGGCAAACTGCAGTTGAGCGATTTGTCGGTCATTACACAACAGGCAACTTGTCTGTGGTTTTTTATCGGATAGGATGGGAGATTTGAATGGAACTGTGGACTGTATTTTTATTTAATTTATTCGACGAGAAAAGTGCGGGAGCCGCGTGTCCGAGCTGTTACAGAGCGGTAATCTCACTGGTGAGAGAAGGCGACTCAAGACACCGGCTTGCCTGCATACATACTTATATAGCATAAATGGCGCGCAATGCGCAGTATTATGAAAATCCGAAACACAACTTAAGAATGACATTGAGTGTACTTACTGATAGAATGCTCATGAATAACATCCGACTTTTTGCGTAGCACCAAATGGAATGGAGCGAAGCTGCGCCACTCCATTTGGAACGATCGTGAATTGCCAGCTCTATGGTTGATGCCTAAATAATTTTAAACGCACCCTTTGACTTTTGCATGGGTTTACATTTTTTCTTAAACACTTCTTGACTGTTCCATGCAAAAAAAATATTCAAAAAAAAATATTTTAATAAACATAAACCTTATAATTACAAAATTTTAGATATTCTTGACTGCCTTTCAAATAAAGTAGAATGTCGTTTTTTTATTTGCTAACTTTACTATTTTTCTATCAGATGATTTTTAATAAGCTTCGAAAAGTGTTTTGGAAAAAACTCCAGACCAATATCAAACTAAATTCATTTCTTTACTATAATTTCATCCTCCAAAAAAACTTCATGCTGATTTCCGGTAAATATTGAAAAAATACGACATGTATCGAAAATCCAATAATGCAAATTGATTTAAGAACGTTTATAAATTTAACTAAATGAAGGTATTCCGAAAACATTCTTTGAACTTGAGTCGTGTTTCAAATTCAATTTTTTTTAATTTACAATAGGTGTTTTGCCCTTCCAAAGCCACAGATAGCATTGAATAAAATCCAATCCAATTTTCAATTTAAGTCAAAAAGAAGAATTTAATGTTGTTTGTTCCAAAACATATGCAAAAAAACAAATATAGGGGCTGTCTCCCCCCCCACACACTTAAAAGTGAGGCTATTATCCCCATACTCAATGGCAGGCAGCAAATCACGGGCGGAAGGTGACCGAAACGAAAGCAATCGTTCTGGGTAATAATGAAGTAAATATGCCTCAGCATATGAAATTCAATTGAGCAGATTGGAAAAGCTCTCCAGCAATAAATTACAATCAGCAAACAAAACGGTATCGTTCCACCACTCCGAGTGTGTCCTTGCACCGTCAATGCTCCTGTTCATAGACTGTGATACCGACACCACCGAATCCTGCTGGCACGGAAGGAACGCTCTAATAAATTCGCCACAAATCACAACAAAATCGTTAGAAAATTTACCCGAAAATTTAACTACGTTGCAACCATTGCTACACCTGGGACACGCTGGGCTTAGGTTTTGATATACTACATATTAAGGGTTGCGCTTGGATAGGGTAAATACAGTTGCAATGTTTTATACCGTCGTCGTATACGTGGTCGGTGTGTAGACGCTGTATGGACAGGTTTTGTGGAACGTTCAGTGAAGCCTGAAATGTTGGTTGTACGAATTCGAAAGCTAAGATTTATTTTTGGTCGATTGTATGCAAGAGGAAGAGCCTCTTGGTGCTAATTACCACGAATGCATGGTACAAGCACCGCCTATTCTGCTTGATCAATAAATCAATTGGAATATTTTGAGTTTTCAAGCTTAGCAATAGCTTTGCATTCCTAAACGAACAATGAAATGTGTCATTTTTGGCGCTTTTGTTATTAACGATCAAATATTATTTTCGCTTTTAAAGTTTTCACCACATCTTATACAATTTTTAACTTCCCAGTATATGGGAAGTTCTTGTAATCGCCTCGAAAATCGAAATTGAAATTTTCAACTTTTCTTTACGTTTTGAGGTCTATAGAGTAGATATAAAGTGTTTTAGAAAGAAGTATGTATGTTTGTGTGTGTGTATGTACGTTCGTACGTACGTACGTGCGTTCGCGGGCAGTTTTTCTACGAGCATAACTCACGTAAACAAAGTCGTATCGACTTCGTTAAAGTGTCAATCGAAGCGTCTTTGCAATCTTAAGAGCTGATTAGTTTTTGGAAAACTTCAGTCGTGGGGGGGTTTGCTGTTTTCACCCCTTGAAGGTCAACCATGTTATGCGCTATATCTCACGAACCAAACATGCAATTTTCATTATTATGGTGTCAATCGACGCGAATGAACATTTATATGATTCTATCAAATTTTTAAAAAAAATTCTTGTAACCGTTTTTTAATTTTTTTAAAAAAAGTGCAAAAAATTAGGTTTTTTTAAAAAAAACACAAAATTGAATTGATTTCCAAACCTAAGTAATCAATGTTTATATAATTTATATACTCCAAATAGTTTTTGTAAAAAAACCAGCAAAAGTTTTTTTCATGATTAAAGAAAAAAATAAATAAAAAATAAAAAATCATTAAACGTTCAAGGTCATTTACGTCATTCATTATATCTCGAGAACCAAATATAATCTTTCGATCATTAAGATGTCAATCGACGGGTATTAACATTTTTATGATGTTATTATATTTTTAAAAAATCGTTAAAGCGGTTTTTTTGATTTATTAAAAAAAATTGGAAAAGTTGTGTTTTTTTCATAAAAAAATCATTTTTAACCTGATTTGCACATCGTAAAATAAATGTTTATAGAATTTATAAACTTTTATCAATTTTTGTAGAGAAATCAGCAAAAACTTTTCTCATGATTACAAAAAAATTAAATTAAAAATATAAAATCATTCAAAGTCACCATGTAAAAAGGGTTCATTCGAATCATTATACCTTAAATCTCTTATTCTAAAGACATTATTGTATAGTCAATCAAAGTTTATTAATATTTGCAAAGTTTGAGCAGATTTTCAATAGTCTTCACAGCACCATGTTTAACTTTAATGAAAAAACTGCTTTGTAACCTGTCCCCCCTCCGATTGATCCGCGTGAATAATCAATCAAACCAATGCACCAAAATCCTTACGTAATCAATTGACGCTCGCGTAGATGTTACGATTAATATTAAGTCATTCCAATAACTTTTATGAGAGGTACATTTTTATTATTTGAAGTAGTATTATTTCCATAACTATCATTGTGTTTAATATTTTTAATATCTATGTAGATATTACTGGGAAGTTGACCGTGTGGACCTCATGGGTCGCACCTCACGGCTTGTTGATTTTCAGAACGCTACCTTATCTTGACAGTTGAAGGTATTATGGAAAACGCGTTATGTGAAATGTCATTCACTTCAGTTTCATGTGTGTCGAACATCAGTACAAATTACTTTGAAGAGAATTTTTACTGCCTGAATAATCAATCAAATAATGATAATGTTTGAGGAAGAAGATGCATGTGATATTTTCGAGCTGGTTATGTACATACAATCGGTCGCAGCTTACGGGATCTATTAGGTTACAATTTTTCAAAAAATCAAAAAAAAGTACAGATTTCGTTAGTAAATTTCATCAAGAATACGATTTAAACGGATTTATAATGATATTTTAATTTTTAAAGTATTTTCAAGCCTCTTGATAAAGAAGTTCAGGAAATTTTGAAGCCAATACACGAAGACTTAACTTCGAATAATTTATTAGAAAGATGCTTCGTAATTCGTAAAAAAAAGTAAATGCAATTTTCTCGAATTCATATTTTTCAAGCTGGCGGACACTCCTTAAAAAGAAGATTCGAAAAATCGAGTTTAGATAAAAATGGGTCGGCAAACTATCATTGAAGATCGTGAACTAATAATTTATCATTTAAAAAAGGAAAAATCTCAAAAAATAATAGTGTGCATACTACCTTAAACTGTCCAGCACATAATTGTATATTCGTGGAAACCGTGTGGAAAATAAAGAGAGCACCAAATAATATATTTTCCGTATTCGATTATCGCTAGATTGTAAGACAGATGAAGGAAACCCCAAAATTTATACCACCGAAATTATCGCAGCAAGCTGAAAAGTACCTAAGTAAGAAGTGTAACCCTGAAACTATAAGGAAAGAGTTAAGAGATGTAAATTACAACGAAAGAATGCCCAGAAAAAAGCGTATATAAGTGCTTAAAACAAAGCAAGCAGAATTAAATTTGCTCAAGAATATTTAACGAAGGATTTAACGTTCCAGGATACCGGTATTTTCGCGAAAATAGTATATTTAACCTTTTCGGTGGCGAAAGAAAGGTTTCTGTGTGGAGACAACCAAACACCGAACTGAAACCACAAAATTAAAGCGGTACTGTTAAACAGTGGTGGATATGTGATGATTTGCATGTCATCTTCAGAAAGAGGAAACTTGGTGTTTATTGAGAGCAACCTGGACAAATTTCAATATTTTAATATCTTGAAGGCTCATTTTTAGCAGAATGGGGCAAAGTTTTATAAAAAGGACAATCTCTGTTTTTTCGGGGGCTGGTTGGTTAGTTGGTTGTAGTGGCAGCCCTCTTTGTCAAAAAGATGGCTCACTTAGGCCAAGATAGGCCCATTATGATACCACAAAAAGACGAGGGCGGCGCTAGAACCTACAGGATGACGAGAACCATTTCGATTCTCGTATGAAGCCGACTATGCAGCCGATATTTAAATCAGCTACTTCCGTGAGGCTGTCCAGGAATGGTGAGCCTAAGGTTTTCATGCGTTTCCTGGACAGAAATGTCGTGCGTTTAACGTGGAGGCCTGCCGGTGGGCTTACGTTAAACGCACGACATTTCTGTCCAGGAAACGCATGAAAACCTTAGGCTCACCATTCCTGGACAGCCTCACGGAAGTAGCTGATTTAAATATCGGCTGCATAGTCGGCTGGCGTTTCCTGGACAGTGCCGGGCATTCACACAGAAGGTGTTGGACTGTCTCTTCGCTTTCTTCCGATCTGCACCTCCGGCAGAAATCGTTGAAGGGAACGCCCAACATTTCTGTGTGTCTGCCAATTAGACAGTGCCCCGTCAGTATGGACACGATAGAACTCAAGGTTTCACGACTCGTGTTCAGGAGCTGCTTGGTGCGTCTGGAACTCAGTGCACGCTAAGTTTGCCTAGTTGTCCTGCAGGTTTCCTCCAACAACCAGGCTCTATTTGCAGCCATGATGTAATGCTGCTTAAATCCTAGCTTTATAGAAGCTAGAGGTTGACCAACTTGGGGTGTGAGTGTATACTCCTGGAGCACAGTGCCAGATCTCACTAAGGCATCCGCTTCGTAATTTCCCGGTATATCACTATGTCCCGGTAACGGGGGCAATTAGCCCAAACATACAACTGAGTTAATGCGAACGTGGTTGATTTGGAATTGCCCGCACCAAGCTAAAATACCTGCTCAGTCACCGGATCTAAACGTCATTGAACATTTATAGTACAAACTGGGAAAGAAAATCAGAAAACATCGAATATGCAACAAGGACGACCTTAAAATGGCACCACAACAAGAATTGGACATTATTTCGTCTGAGTACACGAAGAAGTTGGTACATTCAATGCCAGATCGTCTCAAGGCGGTTTTAAAACAATTAGGCTGTCCAACAAAGTATTACAAATAAAATCTTTATAAAATGAAACACTTGGTTTTTTTGAGGCACAAATTTTATTATTAGCACGACGCGTTTCGATCCTTAGATCATCTTCAAGTTACAAACAATGTATAATATTTCTTGGTTTTGTTCTTAAGTAATTAATGGTTGAAGTAGTGATGATTGGAAGGGAAGGGTAATATCATTTAGCAGGTTTTCGTTTCTCTTTGTGACCCGCCTAATCTCAAGGCATTCCTGGTAGTCTAGTTTTTCCCTTTGTTTATTTTATGTAGGATGCTTATATTATTAATGCTAAAATTATGACCTGTATCTAAAATATGTTGGGCTATCCCAGAATTTGGATTTACCTCTCTAGTTGCTTTGATGTGCTCTTTGTATCTAATTTTAAAGCTTTTGAAAATGCATACACGCTAGTTTGAAAAGTTTTCAACCAATCATTTGGTAAATTGGCAGTTACCTTCTTCATAGTATGGCGTTCTCTATGAACCTTGAATCGGAATATTATCATTATATAAAATAATTTTTTTTGCAAAAAAGTTGTCAGAAAATCATGCTCTTTTTTTTGGACCCCCGTAAAAAATTCAGTTTTCTATTTTTTGGCAGCATTTAGGTTAATATAGAAGAGAGACATAAAAACCTAAATTCCAACCTCGTTAAATTTCAACTGAAAATTGCAGGTTGCAGAATGTACGCAAAATTCTGAGTCTGATTATGACCTGCAATATGAGGTTGCTAATATCCTCGGTGTTTTTCAAAGAAATTCTTCAAAGCTTTTATATAGTATATACTTAAATATATTTTTCAAATATTCTCAAAGTAAATAAATTATATTCAGTTTTTGAAGTGAAACTTCTTTTGGGACAGTGTGAATTGAATGTTATGAAACAAAAAGGTGTAACGAAAAAGAGCCAAATATAAATGTATTTAAGGGGATTAGGCCGTGAGAGAATGAGATAAAATGCGTGCAGCAGCCTTCGAGTTGGCGACGCGGTAATTATTACGAAATCCGTCTTATGATTAGAAAGGGAAGGCGGAAGAGACTGGCTTGGCCCTGCTCCACGAAAGACTGCTGCTGCTGGTGAAACCGTAGAACGCGGGCATCGCGACTGGGACTGGGCTCCGCGCAATCCACTGCATCTAAGCCTGAAGACTTCCCTCAGGGGCTCCGCGCTGTCTGGCTGCCAAGCGGATCACGTCTCGTACCAGTGACACTTGACTGAGAACGCAAAACATGAAAGATGTAACTTACCGATGCGGCCGGGTGGACAACGATGCGCTTAAACTGAACTCCCAGTGTTGTGAGTGGTTTATACTACACTCTGAATATACTTGAAATACATGAAGAAGAGAGAAAGAGAGAGCAAAAGAGAGAGAAAGAAAACATTGAAATATATAGTACATTATTTTTTATATTGAACCTAACAATTTCTATCTTTGCTTGAATGTTACTTTAAGTGATTCTATTTATCATTCCCTCTCCTCCGTTATTTCCTACTTCAATCAATAAAAAAATTATCAATTAGCCTCTCTCTCTCTCTGTTTATCACCTCAATGTTGTATTCACCTCATTCTCCTACAGATTAATCAGAAGGCGAAGTTTCACATCTACTGCGTGTGAACTCACACTCGATTTTTTTTATACTATAAAAAATTCATAAAAATCGTTGAAAAAACGCTGTCCTAACCTATTTCACCACGACTGTATACCAAACAACTTGTTTTCAACTATTATCACTTCGGACTATAGCCAAACTTTTGTAAGTAGATATTTTCGAAAGCATTTTTGCTGAAAACAAGCTTCCTTGTTCATGAACAAACTACTCTTTCCTCCATTCGTCCATATTTACATTTTAACATAGAACATTCATGCAATTAAATGGAAACAATAAAACTAATTACGAAAATATATTTTTACTTCTTCAAATACATCTAAAAAGGTCCTAATGGGACGCATTCAAATTTAAATATATGACCGAACCTATGAAAATAGCTGTGCTCCCTCCCTCTCAAAAACACTACCTTGCAGATAGAGATTTGTATACAGGATTCAACTTTCAACACTCATGCCTGCTGAAACGGGTAGTGCGAAATGAGAAACTCGTTATATTACCGTTAGAAAGTCTAGGTAACATGCAAAATGTCTGTCGACACTTAACTAGAATAAAGGGTGGAGGGGTGGCTAACAAACGGCCGGGAAACGCAACGAACGTTGCTTTCTCAAGTGAATGAAGGCTAGCAGTGACGAAAGCAACGATGGTGGTCGGTGAAACGTCGAAGGCCGGGAACCAGCCTCATATAAGCCAATTAAAAAATTTCGTTGCCTGAAACTATACAGAACTTGGAACAGTGCTGAAAATTAGAGTTGTTCAACTCTTGACTCAATTAACTGCTTTCTATACACACACACACACACACACTCGTCGTATATACTACGATATGGAAGGAATACAAGGATACGAGTTTTCTACACATAAATGGAGCACATCGGCTGGCGTTGATGGTGATGATGGTTAGTGTGTAGCCTTACTACATTATGGGATAAGTGAGGAAAAAAACTCCATGTTGAATGAGTTGTGTTTTTTCTCATCCTTTAACGTCCAGCGAGTCGACAGAGCGACCGGTGTAGAGCCACAACACTAGCCAACGAGAAAGGATTACCTGTAGTTAGAGCCGCCGCTCGTTGATGCAGGATAGTCTGACAATTAAGTTACGACGAATTAGTACCTTTCGGAAGGAAGCCTCCAAGATAGTCCGAGATTTGATGTCCAGCGCCATTCAACTTTTTTTGGTACTTACATGTTGAAGCGAACGAATAGTGAATGGAATAATTGAAACTTTCACGGGCTTACAAATCCAACATTTGGTGCACCGTTAATTGGTGGGCGATTAAGACATACTTTCAGTGGTTAGTTTTTATCAAGGTAAGTGTTTGGATAATCTATCAGGAAATCTAATATTAGCCAATTGATTGAGATCAATTTCACACCCCGTCTTCTTGAGATTTCTTTATTGAAATCTAATCGTCTTGATCCTAGTCATAATCATCATCGTCATATCCAATTAGGATTCGCTTACTCTGTTACATCAATTTAATGCATCCCTTACACAATAAGTACATCGAGTTCCAACAAATTCGACTGAAAAGAAAATAACAGAGCTATAAACTCATTAGGCACTAATGACTGAACCTTTTCGCTATATAGCAAATCATTAACAACAAAGCTCAGCAGAAGGATTCACGAGTATGGTCGGTATGTATGTAGCAACATACAGTACAAGCATGTGGCAAAAACAGACAACATGCTCCCTCCACTTGCCGCCGTCTGAGCTCTTCGTTTCCCGGCTTCGTGGCAATCTTTTACGTCCGTCACCACTGCAAATGCCATCTAATTAGCAAAAGTTCTCCTTTAATTAGGATGTAGTCAGGACCGGTATTGCTAATAAATAAATCACTTGAGTCTGATAGCTTGGACTTGGAGACCAGGCTTGGGGTTCAGACTCCCATCGAATCTGGTGACGACGCAACGGCGGGAGTGGTAAATTTTGGCGGCGAGCGCACTGACTACGGCCTCGGGAGCTGCTCCAGACGGGGACCCTTTGATGTGTGATATCCGTGCTGAAGTTAATTAATTAAACGGAGAGCGAGTTGAAATGCTAGAAATCATTTCGTCGGTGCTCGCACTGCTGTGTGCTGCTCCTACTTTCGATCCTTCTGCTCTCGTCGCCATCATCGTCATTGTAGTTTCCATGCTATTTTGCTATTACTCTACTTGATATTCTTGCTGTTATTGTTCCTGCTGTTATTGTGTTAATTTGTGTTGTTCTGCTTTCCTCTCCAGTTCGCTTCTAGAAATTTTCGGAACAATCTGACACACACTCCCATCCACCTCCCGCATTGCATCCCTTTCGAGTCGGTCTATTTCTAGGCCTTTTCCGACGACTGAAACATGCGTTCAGACGCTTGTTAACGTCTATTTCGGAGCTAACTAACCGTAGTGAACTTATCCCCCCCACTCTAGTTGGTTGTCGTTTGGGTATAGTTGCGTCCTAGCTCCTTGATCCAGCTTGAAACTGAAGGAAGACTGTCTAGCAAGCAAACACAGACTGGCAACCTACTACAACTTTTCCCTCTGCACTATCCATCCATACTAACAGCTGATCAAGGGCTGGAAATCGCCTAGTTCTAATCTTCCTCGAACCCTCGATCCGATCCAAGTTTCAATGGCACATATGTCCATTGTATATGGACAAGGATTTGTGCACAAGGCAATGACTCTGCGACTCTTCAGTTAATTGACTGTGAATACAAATTGGATGGATTATCGGGAGACTTGAGCTGCTCCTCAAGCTAGGTAATTAGCTACTGAACTGTGATAGAGGCGAAGTGACCCAATCAAGGCGTTTATGATTTGTGGAGGCGTTTGAATTTTGTGGAATGCTTTCAAAATTTCTGGTGTTTTCACAGGAACTTTAAGGAAATATTGCCGCATCCTAACTTAAAATTGAAAATGTTCATTGGCTTATTTTAATTGATTTCAAGACTCAGATTTTTAGTAGTAGGGCAGATCCTAAAAAAATGCGCGACATAATTTCTTAATTTGAATATACTGGAAAATTTTGGTTCTGAAAATTCTTTCCGGAAATTCAAAGGCAAAAATATTTAATCCAGAGTGGAATTATTCAAGGCAAAATCAAACGTCTGACTTCCCCATAACGTTCTTATTGGTTCAAGTGTCCTACCTCACATTTAAAATATATCCACCATTGAAATCAACTGCATAAAACTGTGAACCAAATTTATATCCCTCATTGATATGAACACATACGAAAAAATCTTTGGCGAACAGTTTCCTAATTAGTAAGGTGCAATTTGTTTGAAAAGTTTTAATTCAAATCCAATAATTATTGCACGATAAAATAATTGTCATAAATATTTGATATATAATATAATTCAAGGATAAAATGGGTCTTAATTTGGAATAATAGTATTCTAGTATTGTAAAAAAATCAACATAAGTTTTATTTTCAACAAACCTTCATTATTTTCAATATTTCCAGACAGAAATTAGAGAACATATGTACACTCCCGGCCACTTTAATAGGGACAACCGCTTTGAAAAGTGTTTAACTTAAAATCTTCACACTTTAAGGACAGAAAGGTCACTTTATTAACTTCCCAGTATATGGGAAGTTCTTGTAATCGCCTCGAAAATCGAAATTGAAATTTTCAACATTTCTTTACGTTTTGAGGTCTATAGAGTATATATAAAGTGTTTTCAGAAAGGGAGATGTATGTGTGTGTGTGTATGTACGTACGTACGTACGTATGTACGTTCGTGGACATTTTTTTCTACGACGATAACTCACGTAAAAAAAGTTGTATCAGCTTCGTTGAGGTGTCAATCGAAGAGTCTTTGCAATCTTAAGACCTGATTAGTTTTTGCAAAATTTCGGTCGGGGGGGGGGGGGTTTGCTGTTTTGCCTGTTTGAAGGTCATTTCTGTCATGCGCTATATCTCGCGAACCAAACGTACGATTTTTTTGAACAAGGCGTCAATCGACGCGTATTGACGTTTTCGTGATTCTATCAAATTTTTAAAAAAATTCTTGGAGCGGCTTTTTAATTTTTTTAAAAAAAGTACAAAAAATTAGGTTTTTTTCAAAAACACAAAATTTTCAACCTGATTTTCAAACCTAATAATCAATGTTTATAAAATTTACATACTCCAAACAGTTTTTGTAAAAAAACCAACCAAAGTTTTTTTCATGATAACAAAAAAAAATTAAATAAAAAAAAATCATTAAACGTTCAAGGTCATTTACGTCATTCATTATATCTCGAGAACTGAATATAATATTTCCATCATTAAAGTGTCAATCGACGCGCATTATCATTTTTATGATGTTTTTATATTTTAAAAAATCGTTAAAGCATTTTTTTTAATTTATTTAAAAAAATCGAAAAGTAGTGTTTTTTTCATAAAAAGATTCATTTTTAACCTGATTTGCACATCGTAATAATAAATGTTTGTAGAATTTATAAAATTTTATCAATTTTTGTAGAGAAACCAGCATAAACTTTTCTCATGATTACAAAAAATTAAATTAAAAATAAAAAATCATTCAAAGCCACCATGTAAAAAGGATTCATTCGAATCATAATACCTTAAATCTCTTATTCTAAAGACATTGTTGTAAAGTCAATCAAAGTTTATTAATATTTGCAAAATTTGAGAAGATTTTCAATAATCTTCACAGCACCAGGTTTTAACTTTAATGAAAAAACTGCTATGTAACCTGTCCCCCCTCCGATTTATCCGCGTGAATAATCAATCAAACCAATGCACCAAAATCCATACGTAATCAATTTTACGAGAAGTACATTTTTATTATTTGGAGTAGTATTATTTCCATAATTATTATTGTGTTTAATATTTTTAATATATTTTTAGATATTACTGGGAAGTTGACCGTGTGGACCTCATGGGTCGCACCTCACGGCTTGTTTTCTGGAAATAATGTAGAGCCTCGATTATTAACAGTGTTTTTTTCTGATGTGAGGAAATTTAACAGGAATGGACCATTCGGGTTCGGGGACGGGTTCAATTTTTAACTTTCCAGTATATGTGAAGTTCTTGTAATCGCCTCGAAAATCAAAACTGAAATTTTCAACATTTCTTTACGTTTTGAGAGATATAGAGTACATTAAAAGTGTTTTTAGAAAGAGAGCTGTGTGTGTGTACGTACATGCGTTCATGGACACTTTTTTCTACGATCATAGCTCACGTAAACAAAGTCTTATCGACTTTGTTAAGGTGTCAATCGAAGCGTCTTTGCAATTTTAAGAGCTGATTGGTTTTTGGGACACTTCAGTTAGGGAAGTATGTTGTTATAACCCTTTGAAGGTCATTTCTATCTTTCGTTATATCTCGCAATCAAGCATGGGATTTGCATTGTTAAGGCGTCCATCGACGCGTATTAGTATTAATGTGGTTCCAATATTTTTTTAAAAACTGTTGGAGCTGTTATTTGATTTCTTTTAAAAAATAAGTGAAAAAAATTACGATTTTTCATAAACAATAAATTTTTAACCTGATTTGCGAGTCACAGAAATCAATGGTCATAAAATTTATATACTCCAAACAGTTTTTGCATAAAACCAGCAAAACTTTTTCTCATGATAACACAAAAATTAAATTAAAAATAAAAAATCATTACAAGTCAGCAAGACCTTAAAGGTCATTTTGTATTTCACTGTAGCTCACGAACCAAATATAATATTTACATCATTAAGGTGTCAATCGACGTGTATCAACATTTTAGTGATGTTTTTAATTTTATAAAACAATCGGTTGAGCCGTTTTTTTTCAACTTAATAGAAGGAAATGCAAAAAATTTGGGTTTTTTCATGAAAAATAAATTTTCAACCTGATTTGCACAACACAGTAATAAATGCTTATAAAATTTATACATTCTTATAAGTCTTTGAAGAGAAAGCAGCAAAACTTTTTTCCATGATTTAAAAAAATAACTGAATTAAAAATAAAAATTCATTTAAAGTTACCATTTAAAAAGAGTTCATACGAATGATATTACTTTACATCTTTTATTCTAAAGACGTTGTTGTAAAATCAATCAACGCTTAATAATTTTTGCATAATTTGAGTAGAATTTGAAAAGTTCACAGTGTTTTAATTTTAATAAAAAAAACTGCTCAAATTTTGAAAACCATCAATAAATTCAATCAAATTTACGTTTGTGATAATCAAAGTTTCTTTAAAAAGCTTTCATCAAATAAAAAAATGTATTATTCTGTACTGTTCGTAAGATTTCAATTACTTCCTCCAACATCATTTGTAAAATATTTTACTTTTTACATGCAATTGAACCAGGCGAATTCCCAAGCGCTCCATGAAAGGCCGAGCAACAGGAAACCGCGCACCAGGAAAACCACGCAAACGATGGGAGGATGCAGTTGACAACGACAGCAAATCCTTGCTGGGATTCGCTAATTGGAGGACGCGGTCGCTGGACCGAGACAGTTGGAGGCAGTGTTTTCGGGAGGCCAAGGTTCGATTTGGGCTGGTGCGCCATTGATGATGAATTGAACCTATTTTTGACTGCACATTCAAAATTTATCAATAGAATGTATGAAGTAATTATTAATCTCAATGATGTAAAATCGTGAAAAAACATAAATTCAGTGGTTATGCTGAAGTCGTGGCAATTTTGAACGAAACTATTCAAAATAGCCATCACGCGACAAAATCTCTTCAATGACCGTAATGACAAAAACTGCATTGATTTTTGCTAGCGCTATTTTGTCTTTCAAGCATCGATATGAAAATAAAAAATAACGTAGAAAAAGCTTTTTAACCTTTCCCCCTCCGATAGATTCGCGTGAATATTCAATCAATTCAATCCACTCCCCCCCCCCATTTACCAAAAGCCTTACGTAATCAATGGACGCTTCCGTAGATGATACAATTAATATTAAGTCATTCCTATTAACAGTAATTGAGACTTACATTATTATTGTTTAAAGAAGAATTATTTATATAATTAATTATAATTATTTTTGTGTTTAAATATTTATCTGGATATTACTGGGAAGTTATTTGTATGATTTGCGAAAATATGAGTGCTTCCTTGTGAGGCATGATAGCCGAGAAGGTGGCGTTATAGCTTTGGGAGCTGTATTGTACTTTTCTGCGATCCCTCTAAACTTTCAAAGTACAAGAATGACCTCGAACTCGTGAGAGAAAGTATTGCGAAAAGCTTTTCAGCAATATAAGAGTATTTATGGTGCTTAAAAATGGACACACCACGCGAATAATAAAAAACTGAATTGAAGCCGAGGATGCCAATTTGATGGCTGACACTTCCCGGATTTAAACATTCGGCGCGAAAGGTCTACAAAGATGGCAGGCAGTTCGAAAACAAAAACCAACTGGCTGAGGCAATCAAAGTCGCATGGCAGGACATTCCTTTGAACTATCTTAAATCATTGTATGACTTGATGTTCAATAATATTTTTGAATCAATTTTAAATAAAAGATGATCTATTCATAACAAAAAGCAAATATTCGATTTTATTCCCTTTTTTTTAGTTAAACCTAGTATCTCTATTCAAATGGTCCATTTTCGAAGATACAGTTTACGGGTTCATCAACACAATGTTGTGTGTAGCTTGAAGGTAGCTAATCGCTTTGTTGGTAGTCTTGATTGTTGACATCTGCTCTAAAAAGGTGCCAAATCTTGTCAGTGTAGCTTGAGTTGTTACGATGGAGTGGTCTAGCAAAGCGAACCGCATCGCTGTGATTGCTTTACACAAATGTGGAATGGGTAAAGGCTGAATTTTCGAAACACTGAAGCCATTAAAAACCACGCGTGTTTTCGTGTATCGAACTATGGCGTTATTCATTGATACTGAAGATGTTATAGACCGTAAAAGATCCGGCAGACCTCGTTCGGCTCGTAAGCCACAAGCCATCAAAGCTGTGAGGTCCAGAATCGCAAGAAATCCTGTCCGCAATCAGAAAATCATGTCTCGTGAAATGAATATTAAGCCGAGAGCCTTGAGTTGTATCATTGAAGAAGCCTTGAGGTTGCAGCTTTCAGAAGACAAGCAGAATGCAGACTCAATGCCGCTTTAAAACGAAATAGGGTGGAAAAGTCAAAATAGCTGAGATACGGTAGAGGGCAGTACAAAAGAACACTTTTTAGAGACGAGAATATCTTTGTCGTGGAGGAATCCTTCAACAAAGAAAATGATAGTATATATGCACGGTTTTTTAAGGATGCACAGAAAAGATCCTACGAGTGTCCTACGAAGGTGTCACTTCTATTCATTTCTGTGAAAAGGGTGTCAAAACAGCTGCCAAAAACTATCAGTCGGATATCTTAATGAAGGTAGTGGAGCCCCTAAGCCGAACCATGTTTGAAAATAAAGAATAGGTTTTTCAACAAGACTCTGCGCCTGCCCACAAGACGAAAACCACACAAGAATGGCTAAGGAACCATGTGCCAGAGTATATCAGCGTTAATTTGTGGCCATTGGCCAGTCCACACCTTAGTCCCCTCGACTTCAAATTGTGGTCAGTATTAGAGGGTTATGGTCTATAAGAAACGCCACGCCACCACGTCGTTAAAACAGGCGTTGAAAAAAGCTGTGGACAATTTTCCGATGGAAGTCGTGCGAGAATCAAAAGACCAGTGGCCTGTCAAACTTCGGCGCTGTTTTCAAGCAAAAGGCGGCCATTTTGAATAATTTCTTTTTATTATGTAGTGTGCTAGTTTTACAATAAATGGTAAAAGCCAATTTAAAATCCAACTAGCACTTTCATCATTATAGTTAAAACATCTTGTATCAATATTTATGGCACGATTAGGTATATCCAAATACGTGGAATTAAAAGAAAGTTTCAATTCGAACAAAGATCGGGAGAAAAACTTTAGTATTGGAACAACATAAACAGCTCATTCAACGCAATACGCTGTAATTATGGCATGACAAAAAGCTGTTACAATTTAGATATAAATGCAAGATTTTTTTAAAAATATTGTTAATAGCAGTGAACTAAAGACTTATTTTGGAAAGCCGAAACTGAAAACATTCAATAAACAGAGAACGTTCATATTTCACATGAAATATAGGTTCTATAAAACGAATAGCGGAATCATGTGTTTAGAGATGAGAAAAATAGTTTGAACGTTTACATTGTTTTGAGTACTACTGGCGTAATGTTAAGTTCAATTTTACGACCACACCCTGAATTTGGCCATAATTTGGCAGCCCCGGCTGGTCTTCACTCCCGAATAGAGGCGTGAAAATGTGTGTCACCCGTTTATGTGCCAGAACTCCGTTGACTCTGAATCCCGAAACGTAAATTAGATTTGCATCGATTTTGACTGTGACTGAATATTCTTCTAAAAATGGCAGAGAAAACAAATACTCCAAAACAAACTCACCACAACAGAAAACGTTACGTCTGTTTGAATGAGTTTACTTTAAATTACTGAAACTGTATTATGCCAATCGTTAAGTTCACTGAGATGAACTTGTTCCGTTCCACCAGAATATGCCATTTTCTGACCACCATTAGTCGGTGATTTAATTCGACGTTTCTCAAGTCCAAATCATTCTGCTGACAGTTCTTAGTTGACAATTGCTAATAAAACTGGTCACTAGTGGTTCAGGTGGTAATATTTATAATGAATTTATTTATTTACAGTGACTCTGGAGCGATGACAATAATGATCTCGACACTACTGTATTCAACCTGGCGGACAATTTCGGAACCCAAACAACTGTGAGCTAATGGTATTCAAGATAAGCCAATACCCTTGAGCTTTATTTTAACATGGAACGATATGAGTGTGTTGAAAATTGTTGTCGCAAAAGCTTTGTAGTGTGTGTGTGAATCGTTTGATCGAAGTGGCTGCGTACACTTCCCAGTTGATGGGGTTAATGCTGGCGAACGACTTAAATTGCTTTCGACTTTCTCATCTATATGAATGACTCACCACATCTTAGTTTTGTAGCATCACTTCAGTGGCGATTTGATAGTTCCTTGCTAATACTCAAATGTTCATTTCATCCAAAATCATTAACGATAAAATCCAAATTGCATTGAATTATCATCAATGTCCATTAAATTTCTTACTAATGATGAGATCTTAATTATCATTCCACGACGTTTACTTATACGGCGAATCATTAGTGATTGAGGTCTTCAAGAAATGGCAGCTCTGATTATCGCCTTAAATAATTCTCGCTGCCAATGGGATTGCTCAAGGCATCATATTTTCTTAATCGAACGCACTGATGGTAAAATGTAACATTGATCTAAGAAATCAAAAGGAAATGAGACATTTCAGGGGAGAAAATGATGTGAGGCTACTCACATACTTAGAGGAAACATTGGGGAATTCCGCTCCTCCATATTCCACAGTTGCACGCTGGGCCAAGGAGTTTAAGCTGGGAAGAACATCCACTGAAGATGAACACCGTGAAGGACGCCCATCTACGTCCCACACTGAAGATACCGTCAAAAAGGTCGAATATGTGTTGGCAGATCGAAGAGTGACTGTCAGACATGTAGCTGAGGTCACGAGGATCTCATACGGTAGCGTTCGAACAATCCTTATGGACGAATTGCAGATGAAAAAGGTCTCTGCGCGTTGGGTACTGCAAATGTTAACCGACGAGCACAAGAAAAAACGAGTCGATATTTCAAGGGTGAATCTTCAAAAGTTCCAAGCAGATCGGAAAAAATTTCTGTCACGTTTCGTGACCATGAACGAGACCTAGATCCACCATTTTGATCCTTAAACCAAACAACAATCGATGACTTGGAAGCGAGCCCCCTCACCAACACCGAAAAAGTTCAAAATGTTAAGTTCGGCGGGAAAGGTTATGGTGTCCGTTTTTTGGAACGTCGAAGGAATAATTATGGTGAAATATTTGGAAAAGGGAGACACTATTTCGGTCTACTACGCGGACCAATCACGAAGATTGCGGGAAGTCATTAATGCTAGAAGACGCGGCAAACTGTGAGCCGGAGTGCTGTTTCAGCAAGACAACGCTCCGGCTCACAAAGCCGCAGTTGCGATGGCTGCCATTCAAGAAAAGGGATTGGAACTGCTGGAACACCCTATTCGCCAGATCTAGCTCCCAGTGACTTTTACCTCTTTCCTCGTCTCAAGCAACACCACCGAGGCAAGAAATTTGAAGACAATAGTGAAGTGATGGCCGCTGTTGAGACGTTTTGGGAGGCCCAAGAAAAAAAAATTCTCAGGAAATCCTGGGTTTAGAAAAAAGATGGACTAAATGTATTGCCTTGTTAGGAGACTATGTAGAAAACTAAATTATTTTTTTAACTGTCATCACCGTCTTTTATTGTGATTCTCATAACTTTTTGATCACCCCTCGTACAACAGAAATACATTCAAATTGCTTTGTTGTTAAATTTGTACAAATTTCTTTCACCAGAGCAAATAGCAAACCACGTTCCGATAATTTAGCAATGCATGTAGAAGAAGGTTTGAGTTTATTGTGGAAGGAAAGATATATAGAGTAGTATCATTGCTCGAGTCCTTTTTGGCGCAACTGAAAAAAAACTTTGCGCTACAATCGTTGAGAATTATTATACAATCTTGCAGCTGTATCAGATGATTGTTAGGTTGGTATAGTTAATTTTTTAGTGTTTGAAACTTCCTGTAAATTATCCTTATTCTTATAAAGTCACAATTTATATTATTTTAGCTTTATGTATGCTATTCAATCCTGCCATTTTAATAATAGTTGGCACTTGACTTGAATACAGTTAAAAGTGAAAAATAAAGGTTTATCTGAACTTTTTTGTTCTCTATTCTGTTTCTTCAGTAGGTATAAATGAAATCTTTGCGAAAATGGCTTTCAGGCGTGCAGCTGAAGAATTTGCTTCCATCCCGACAAGCCTCGTAATTTGTTCGAACTCGTTAGCAATAATCTGGTCGTGAAGATTCAGTTGAGTCCTTACTCCTGATCAATCCCTGACCGAGCTCTGAGCACATATTTCCATAAGGGAGTGTGCCAACTTTTGCATAGTCTTCCTGCATTTGCAGAGGTAACAATGAAGTCCTCTCTGCATTTACACAGATAACCGTCGGATCCTAAAAAGGCTAAAAGATCTTTCTTTGGGCGAACGATCTCCCCCAGGACAAAATTTTTCTTCAATGCACCAAAATCACTACAGTAGGCTATCAAGCCTATATAAAAATTCAAGTGGAATGAGACTATCGCAATTTCCGAGGCAACCTAAAATGGCATTGTCCAACACCGGCTATCAGTGAGAAGGCCAAGAAAAGCCTGGTGTAAACTGTCATTAAAAGAGTAGCAGGAACGTAACTAATCTGGAAGATATCGCTTTTCTTCGAATATACAAATTCATACTTGTGGTAAAACTAGGCCCTTCACCGAATTGACGAGTTGCCATGAACGTTCGCAAAATGTAGGAAAGCATTCCCAAGGGAGGGCAAGAATTATTCAAATGTACTTACAGTCAACGTGTATTCTCTGTAGTACAGTTCTGCAAACGTTTTAATGGCTTTTCGGCTAATTTTTGGAAACAAAAACCAACAATGACGTATAAAATACGCCTCGGGTAATCGTTTACTTTATTTATTCCCTAATGCCAAAAGGTGCAGTTGCCTATCCTTCCCGTCTTTCACGCTCAGTAGTGTCAGTACCACAATAATTTAATAGCCTGCAAAGATCAGCGCTCAGCGGATTTAAAGAATAGTGTAGAATAATCAGGAGGACTCGTACTGAGCTCCAAACGCACCAAGCAAATAAAAATCGTGAGACCTTCAGACTCATCATCATCATTAATTATCAAACTTTTTTAAGGTCCTGATAGAGAACTGTAATTTTAGCTTAAATTAATTTTAAACAATTTAACTACAAAATAATAAAATTTATTCTTATTCTATGTATAACCGCGGTTGCTGGCATGAATTTCACCAATAATTAATAATATTACTATATCTAAATTTCATTAATAGTACAATAACAATTACTGCGAATTGACATTGAACCTGTTATTGAGGTTATTAACCATTTAATATTAAGTAATATGTTTTAGTTACTTATAAAAAGAATGTTTTTATTTTTTACTGTATGTACCTGCAATCGACGACTCGATGTAAGTCTCTAAAAAATAATTTTAATTCATTACATCGCGGTAAAAAAAACTTTAAACGCGTGTTTCTCGAAACTTTGGTTTTACAAGTGGTAGGCACGATTTTACTGAAACTTTGCACAAGTTCTCTTTATAGTATTGACTCGTGCTTGAACGGAGGGATTTTCATTCGATCGACTCGTTTTTGTTTTATACGAAAAAAAAATTTTAAAAACGATCAGAATCGGAAAAAAGCTAAAAAAAATATGAGACGATTTATTCAAATCCATTTCAAAAATTTACATTTCATTTTTTTTCAATTCCTTCATTCAAGCACGAACCAAGGGCATAAACTACAAGAAAATTTTTGAGTTTTTGATGTGAGATGAACCTGCACCGAAATATTCTGCCAACAGCAAAAAAAGGATGGAACTTCAGGAAAATTGACAATTTTCAATGTTTTTAGCTGAAACAACAATAACTTCTTGAAATTTCATACTTTTATGTGTGTAAATTTGAGATAAAATAGGTTTTTGGTTTTCAAAATACAATTTTTTGAAAAAGTTGTTTTTTTTTCCTTCAAAACCTAAGTAACCCCTTAATGGATAGAGCACTTGCTATCCATGCACCAAACACTAGGTTCAAGGCTGCCTGGCGTCAAGTAATTTTTAGATATAGAATTTGGTGCCAACTATAAGTGCACTCAGCTGTAATTGAATACCTGAGTCAAAACCAAGATAATAATCACGGAAGAGTGTGTTGCTGATCACTGCGGCTTCTAGTCTTCCGTTGGTTAAATAAATGAGGTAGATCTACACCCTCAAGGCCTTGGTCTTTTGGTGATGACAGAAACACCATTAATTACTAATATTATTATTATATTTATTGAACTTGTTTGAATTCTATTTTCAAAATTACTACATTTGAAATGTAACCATTTTTTTCGATGAACTATTTGTTTGCAATTGTGTTTTCATTTTTATCATCAATGTCGTGATGTTTATATTCAAAACTGTTTAATCAAAAATATTTTGTAAACATAAATTTAGAGTTGTCGCTATTGAACGTATATTTTAAACCCATGTCCAAAAAATAGTGCTCAGAATTGATGAAAATTTTGAGCGAAAGTATTTTTCGATTCCTCGTCCAAAACTAGGTACAAGCTATGATACAGAAAAAATGACTGAGTATCGAATTTATTTGTGATATAAATCATCAACCACCAAATCAAAATAGGAAAATCAATAAAAATTTTAGGTCTCTAAATGGCAGATTTAATTACGTTTTAAATTTATTTTATTTATTTTGTTTTCTATTTATTCAAATTTAATATTTTGTATGGTCGCATATGTGCCAATTTATGTGATAATCATTTGTAATGATCCAATCTCCGTTTACAATATTTACTGCCAACACACATGAAAATTTAAGAAAACTCATAGTTTTCTATCTTCATTTTGATTTGAAGTACAAAATCACAAAAAAAAACAAATTATCAAAGTTTACGATAATAAAATTGGATTATATTTTATTTTTAGGCATACATTCATACATATTTTATAGTTATTAATTTTTCAATACCTAAAGCTTTATGCGTCGTTAATATATATGTTACACAAATAATTTCTGCTTAGTTTTTGCAATATGATCCTAAAAATAATTCATAATTTTCATGGCCTAGTAAAATTCATTGCAATTCGCTGATAAATAATCAAATATCAGTTAATAGGATGGAATATAAAATTAAATAGTTAGTTTTTTTTAATTTGTTAAAAAGTTTTTCTTCAAAATTTCATTATAGTAAAAAATACTATGTGCTTACATAACCATTAAAATAATCCGATTGTGCTAAAAATAATTGTAAAAAGTTAGTTAAGTTGGAATGGATGTCGCACCTCTGAGCATTGCCATTTTTAAAGCATGTTTGGGTGTCCAGGCTTGTTCTATTTTTTTTTCATACAACAGTCAATTCCGATATAATATTTGCAACTGAAAAGTTTTTGTTGGACAAACTGTGCCAAATTTCGAAGTATTTTTTCTAAGATATTCTTATTTTTATTTTTAAAAAAATGCATTCTCATCAATTTTTTTTTGGATTTTCGTTTTGTAGGAGGAAAATATAATACTATATATAAGTCAAAGTATTAAATATTCATCAGTCGTAATTTTGTATAAGAAAATAGTTCCAAATTAAAACTTCTTTCAATATGTTTCTATTAATACGTTTTCTAGCCAAAATAATATATCGAACATCTATCTTGTTTTTTTTTTAAAAAAAAAGGTCCTTATTAAATATTTTATTCTACTATAACATGTTCAGATCAAGTAAACATGGAAGAATTTTCCACTATATTTAGTCTGTTTAAATAGTTCAAAATCACTTTCATCCACTCATCTGAAATTGGAATCAAGTTTTTCACAGATATTCTTCACTAGATATTATTTTCAGTTGAATGGAAGTCTTAATTGTTAAAGAAAATTGAATGAAAACTTACCATCGCCAAATTTATTTTGACATCGAGTAAGAGTATAGGTTTCCGTTTTTCCGCCGTCAACTTTCGGTTAAAACTGTTTACTAACTAATCTGCAAAGCTCGATTGAGCAGTCCAAAGAACCACTAACAACAAACAAACTATCTAGCCACCAACTATCTAACCATCGTTGTGTAATCAATCTCCGCAATTCTTATCACCGACCGTTTCACCATTTCGCGCTCATTAATCTCTTTCACTAATTGTTTACCACCAATCTGCCAGGCTCTTTTGCACACTCTGCAACTACCAAACTAACCGCGTCTTAATCTTTCTTATTCTTTAATCCATCACTTCTTTCGCGCGAAGCACCAACAACAGCAGAAGCAGCTTCCACCGACAACAATCCCTAAAAACAGTCTAGCCTGGACGTCGTAATCACCACAACCGTTCGGCTACCTGTCCCAAAAATAACAACGTTCAAGGATCCATCCAAAAGATGACTCGCATGCAAATTCCGTCGGAAACTGAAGACATTTCAGCAAAAGCACATGCCTTTTATAGGGGTAAATGGTGTACATCAGCATAATACCTACGATACACCATCCTTACATGAACATGAGCATCAACATCAAGCATGAGGCATGAGGCACAGCAGCATTTTCGACAACGTTCTCGGCAGGATCCACAACCGTCAGCGATGTCTAGTACTCGGGATTGTCTCGAACAGTTCCCGAGCTCGGAAGCACTTTTATGTTCCAGAATCCTTCCCATCCACGCGGTGGTGGAGCCACGAGATGATTTCCATCTCACGAAACATATGTGGCTACTGGTTGTTACCCGCGCTGTTCTGTGCTGTATATCCTTTCAGGGAGCATGCCATGCGCCCAGTTAGCTCAGGTGTGTTTGCTCTTCCACTCTATCTCGAAAACGCTCTGCAGATTCCCACATTTTCCTGTATTTTCCCACAATTTCCCATGGAGAGAAAGGATTTTCAAAGAGCTATTAGATGCACTCGCTGCCAGGACGAAGCAGGATAACAGATCTGCATTTCGTGGAGAAGAACACGAGGCGAACAATAAAATAGACCATTTGGAAGATTTTGGTGCTATCAACAGGTGGCATTCATTGTCAGGACGCATTAAGGATACCAGCAAAAACGGCAGAGAGGGTAAACGAGACAGACAGAAGTGGAGTATATATGCTATCATGATTTCAGTTTCGGCAGTTATGCGACGATAATTCGTTACGTATAGCTCACTCTCAAAACAGGATAAGTAGCTGCAGATGATAAATATACACAAATAGATTTGTTATCCTTCAAACAATACTCATTAGCAACTTGGCAAAAGAATGAAGGTTGGTGTGGAAGTAGGAGAACATAGATCATCAGGATAATATATAATTGGGGATGAAATGTTGTGACTGGTAGTTGTTCATGTCCACTTGAGGTGAACTGGTCAACTGGTCTCGTCAGTTGTTGAGACTAACGTCGGTAAAATTTTACTGCTGATATAGACATCATAGACTGAATCAAATAATCCGATTTCTTGATAACTTCAAAAAAAGTTAACAAAGACATTATTCTAAATATATTGTTTTTGGAACACGTGTGAGAACTCACTATTATTTCTCTGTGAATATCAAATTTTCATCCGTCATTTAGGTATTTTTTCACCTTTCTTTGCGATTTAAACTTCTTAATTGTTTGCCCATCAAAATTGGCATGGTTTTTTCATACATGTGAAAATATTACTCAATTCATGGAAACACAAGAGTTAAAATATTTGCACCTCACTTTTTTAAATAAATGCCTGCTTCAAAATTGTTTACCATAACACACCTTTTTGTTATTTTGTTTCCTCGAATTCAATCGTTTATGGCAGCAATTATATCAATAGATCCTTATTATAGATAGAGGTTTATTTGAATTGTACAAAAAAAATGTTTATATGTTTTATACTATATCTAAAACATGTGGTTAACATTTCAAGAAGATCGGTTGTATATTTTCTGAAAAAAGTTGCGCATCTTGTCTAAAAATGTGGTTTTGAGAAAAACGCGTTTAAACTTTTTTCATGGTAAAATCATTAAAACAAGACTAACGTTAGAATAACTATCAAGAAACATTTCAGAGTCAAATTTCTCTTTTGAAATACAAAATATATATCTATATAGATTATTTGGGTGTTTTGAGCGTCTTTTGGTGGTGTTTTAAGATTATTGGAAAGGTCGTGTTGCTTTCTACCAAAATATTTTGTATTTCCTCAAATACGTATTTCGGTTGCAACCTTCTTCAGTGTTTTATACACGAGTACAACTCGTACGTAAGTATTTGAGGAAATACAAAATATTTTGGTAGAAAGCAACAACACGACTTTTTCAATAATCTATATAGATATTATATTAGCTGAGTATCTTATCCTTAGCAATGAATCAGCAACAAGGGGAAAATAGCTTAGTGTATATACGAGTATAAGTATAGGAGCGTGTCGCGAACACTATAGACGCGCTCCAATAATATTTCAAGAAATACAGCAAAAATGCTGCGATCATTATAAAGTTTTAGCATGTTATTTTGGTAGGGGTATTTGCTATTGAAATCCTTCAAAAAAACAAAATCGATTGTTTGAATGTTACACACTAGAATGATCCCTTAATACTTAGTTTTATTGTAGGTGTTAAGGCCGAGGTCAACGTTGTCTTTCCTCACTTATATGATTTTCTAATTATGTTATAAATTCGATATTTCCTCAATTTTTACGCTAACTATTTAGAATCATAATTTCTGAAGTGGCTATGCTTCTTACTTACTTGTTTTAAAACGATCTAAAGGACATAGAAACCTTTTGATTTGAATTTTTTTCGCATTTTTCGACTTCTTAGATCTTCAAAAATGACCTCCAGAAATATCTTTTCGACGTTTTTGGCGTTAAAAAACCTACGCAAAATGGGTCGATTTTTGACATTTTTTTCACAAGTCCGCCATTTTTTGTTTTAACTGATTTTTTAAAAACAATCGTGGATTACGGCGTAAGAGACCTCGCTTTTTAAAGTGACGTTAATTTTTTTTTTTGTTTCAGATCTACCAATCCATAGATTATCTTTATGTCGTGGAGCAACGATTTTCCATAGCGCCCTCTATAAAAAAGAACAATAAATAAAAAACAAGCCATGAGGTGCGACCCTTCAGGTCCACACGGTCAACTTCCCAGTGATATCTACATAAATATTAAAAATACTAAACACATTAGTAATTATGAAAATAATACTACTTTAAATAATAATAATTAAAGGTACTCATAACAGTAATTGGAATGAGTTAATATTAATAGTATCATCTACGGGAGCGTCCATTGATTACGTAGGTAATGGGGATGGTTGAATATCACTTGGAATCATGGAAAAGGCTTTGCTGGTTTCTCTTCAAAAACTGATGAGAATTTATAAATTTTATACACATTTATTACTGTGTTGTGCAAATCAGGTTAAAAATTTACTTTTTATGAAAAACCCTAAATTTTTGCATTTTGTTTTTATTAAATTAAAGCACGATTCTAACGATTTTTTGGAAACATCACAAAAATGCTAAAACGCACCGATTGGAACCTTAACGATGCAAATCCTATGTTTGGTTAGTGAGATAAAGCACTGACAGTAATGACCTTAAAGGGGTCAAAACAGCAAACCACCCCCTCTCCCCCCGGACCGAAGTTTCCCAAAAACCTAATAAGATCTTAAGGGCGCTTCGATTGACACCTCAACGAAGTCAATATGACTTTGTTTACGTGAGTTATGCTCGTAGAAAAAACTGTCCACGAACGCACGTACGTACATACACACACAAACATACATACTTCTTTCTAAAAACACTTAAAATATACTCTAAAGAGCTCAAAACGTAAAGATATGTTGAAAATTTCAATTTCAATTATCGAGGCGATTACAAGAACTTCTCATATACTGGTTGGTTGGATGGTTGGTTATAGTGGCAGCCCTTTTTTATCCAAAGGTAGCTCACTTAGGCCACGAGAGGCCCATTGTGATACCACAGAATTTAAGGGCGGCACTAGAACCTGCGGGATGACGAGAACCATCCAGATTCTCGAATAAAGCCGGCTATGCAGCCAATGTCCAGATCAGCTACTTCCGTGAGGTTGTCTAGGAAGGGCGTGCCCAAGGTTTGCATGCGCTTCCTGGACAGCGCCGCAAATTCGCACAGAAAGTGTTTAATAGTTTCTTCCTCTTCCTCCGATCTGCAACTTCGGCAGAAATCATTGAAAGGGACACCCAATCTTTCTGCGTGTCTGCCGATCAGGCAGTGTCCCATCAGTACGGAAACGACGAAACTCAGGGTTTCACAGCTTATATTGAGAAGCCGCTTGGTGCGTTTGGAGCACAGTGCGTGCCAAGTTTGCCTGGTGGTGCTACAGGTTTCTTCGAGCAGCCAGGCCCTATTCGCAGCCTCCACATAGTGCTGCTTAAATCCTAGCTTTATGGAAGCTAGAGGTTGGCCGACTTTGAGGGTAAGTGTATATTCCTGAAGCTCGGTGCCAGCTCTCGCTAGGGCATCTGCTTCGTAGTTTCCAAGTATACCACAATGTCCCGGTACCCAGCAAAGAACCACTTCACAGTGAAGATACATCACGTTCAGTTGTGAGCGGCATTCCATAGCAATTTTAGATGAGGTATGCACGCTGGATAATGATTGGATAGCAGCTTGACTGTCAGAAAAGATGTTTAAATTTCTTATGGAAATTTTCTGACTTCTCAGCAAGCCAACTGCCTTATAAATCGCAATGACCTCTGCCTGAACGACGCTGCAGTTGTGCTGTTCTGAGAACACGCCACAGCCAACTCTTCTCTCCATTTTTGATCCATTAGTGTAGATGTCGACCGATTCCTGTATCCCATCTCTTTCTATGGTCCAGTCCTCCCTACTCGCGATGACTGTCCTGAAACCATGGTGAAAACAGGGAATCGGAGATGCAAGGTCCACTTTCCCTGACGTTGGTCCATCTGTCCGTAGTATTGTGGAGTGACCAAAGTTCTCCTCACGCCAGAGTCACAGGGCTTTCAATCGAACAGCAGTGCACTTGGCCTGCTGTCTCGTAAGTAGCTCTGTCGGAAGCCAGTTTAGTAGCATAAATAATGCCTTTGTCGGGGTAGTCCGTAGAGCCCCGGTGATTGCAATAGCCGCACTCCTTCTGACCTTGTTTAGCAGGTTTACGTTTGATGCTTTCGCCATAGCAGGCCACCAAATAACTGCGCCATACAGAAGGGTTGGTTCCACTATCGTCGTATAAAGCCATGATACAATTTTGGGTTTTAATCCCCACCTTTTCCCAATAGCTCGTTTGTAGCAGTAGATTGCGCATGCAGCCTTGCGTGCTCTTTCTGCTGTGTTCGCTTTCCATGCGAGTTTACAGTCCAGAATTAGACCTAAATATTTGACCTGATGAGATGGGTTCAGACTTATCTCATCAAGTTTAGGTGGGACAAATCGTGGAATTTTGTACCTTCTTGTGAAGAGCATAAATTCTGTCTTTTGCGGATTTATCTTTAGACCACACTCTTTGCTCCATTTGGTAAGAATACCTAGGGCAAAGTTTAGTCTTTCCGATAGGGTGTTAACAAATTTTCCCGATATTGATATTGCAACATCGTCGGCATAAGCTACGACTTTGCAGCCAGTCGCTTCTATTTTTGACAGGAGTTCATCCAACACTAGGTTCCATAGAAGGGGTGATAGCACCCCACCTTGTGGTGTGCCTCTGCAAACCCTCCTTCGTAAGGTACTGTTTCCTAGCGTGGAGTTGATGTTCCTGCTGCTAAGCAATTGACCGATGAACCCTATCAGGTTGTCATCGGCATTGCTTTCCCCGAGTGCTTTGCCAATAGCCTTATGGCTGATATTGTTGAAAGCCCCTTCGATGTCTATAAAACCTGCTTGTGTGTATTCTTTGGCGCTTAGCGATTTTTCGATGTAGCTGGTGAGCGAGTGAAGAGCTGTTTCAACCGATCTCCCTTTTGTGTATGCGTGCGCATTAGAGAGTGGTTTCAGAATACCTTTCAGATGGATCTCTATCTCTATCCCATATACTGAAAAGTTAATAATTTTTTTGTATTATTCAAATATGAAATAATACTTTAAAAAAAGATTCATGTCAATATATAATAAAGTATTTGAGAAACAAATTCTTGAAAAATTATCTTTTTTCGCCTTTAAAGTGGACTGATGCCTTAAAACAAATTGTTTTGACAAAGACTAGTTGCATGAAAATTTTGTATGACATTTCGATACCCTGTCAGAATGTCATTTGTCATAAACCACTTATTGTTATCAGTTTTAAATGGAAGGAACAACATGGATACATTCAATAACATTTAAAAAAAATTATTACTACTCTCAAAACATGCCTTTTATGCATTTTAAAAATATACAAAAGGACAACTAAGCGAATTTTTTTTCAAAACAACATTTTTCTAGTAAGAAGTATTTTATTTTAAAAATTTGGATGTTGGAACGTCGATCAATTAAATAAATAGTTCAGCGTATTGACCTTCAAAAAATTAAGCCAATTTGCTCTCAACACATACATACATTCCAAAATTCCTTTTTTTATAAAAATTTCACCAATTTGAAAAACAATTTAATTTATTTCTTTAGGTGAAAATAATGTCAATGCTTCATTTCTCCACGATTAGATAAACTACTTCAAAAACAACAACAAAAATATTAAATGACTAATCGAGCAGTCCAAAAATAATGAATAATTAATAAATTGTTTAAGATATCTCATCATTTCCACATTTGCAAGAAAACCAGCCTCATTCAATATTCACTTTTAATTAGAAACATCATCCTTACTCACACTTTCCATACTTTCAGTGGAACTTTCCAATCGATTAGTACTGCCATAGGTACATTCCTGAACACCTATGCGCAAGGCACCATTTGAAAACCAGCCAATTCAAAAACATAAACACCATTCCAGGCTGGAAGTAACACATGGTGTATGTATGGAAAACCCACGTGCTCGAGGGGTGGAGCAACTATTCTGCGCAAAAGTCAAAAAATATTCACGTAATTTATGATTGAATGAAAAACGAACAATAAAGATAATTTTTTCGTGGGCGGAGTTTCTACTTTTGCTCAGCTAAATTAATAAAATATTCCATTTTAAAATGGAATTATGAGAATTGAAGACGGTTTTGAGTTAAAACTCTTTTTGCAAATAGTTTTGTTGATATTCAACAAAACCGTTGAATTTTTTTCAATTATAAATAAATAGAATGCAGCCAAAAATCAATTGTATTTCAAGAAACTTTTTTTACATATTGAAATTAATATTATTTCAATCCCTAATCAAACGATTGATCTTGTTTTAAATGTGTGTGTTTTATTAGTATTTGACTTGCAGAATCACGATTGTATATAATTATTTTTTATTTATTTATTTCGCCAAAGCAAGGCATCAATTATGGTCACAATTCACCGTAACGCAGCAATGATAAGAAGAAAGGTGGTCCTAACTGACTTGCGTTGGTGCCAAAAATCAATCAGGACATCGTAAGACAAGTAGTGCCATCATTAACATCGTTAAACCTTTCCACTTAGACTTGTAGAGTAGAGTAAAGCTTCGAATTTTATAATGGCAATTGTTAGATTCTGAGCAAATGTTACAGATTTGAATGAATTCTAGACAATAAGTAAATGAAATAAATTGATAAAAGGTAAGTTAGAGGATAAGTAGAATGTTGAATTGTGACGTTGAGTTGACATCGAAAAAAACGACGAAGGAGCAGCCAAGCAATCCGAGAAAGGCAAATATGAAGTTTTGTTTATGTCTAGGCCAAACAGCTTGTCAAATTATAGTGGAGGCTCAAACCAAACGGAAAAGATCGTTAATAATGGACTGACGATCGAAAGAGATGTTAGTGGATCGAAAAGTAAAATGTGAACTAGAACAAAGATTTCGGAGATAAAGCCTCAGTTCGTTGTCTTCGTTTGAGATCGCTGTAGAGATTTTTGGAAAAACATTGAAATTTATCGAAAGAGACGCGCAGTTATTGTGGTGGTAGTGCAAATTATTTTGCAGAGTCTCACTCGGGGAATACTATGTAGCTCGTCAAAGTATGGGCTTAAGGATTTTCGAGTTTCAGTGACAACTGTTCGTTGCACTGATAAATCCAGCGTTTTGTGTGAAACCTTGGAAGCAGAGACTATGCTGAACGTCATCTTTCCGTTCATTTCGATGTTTGCCAGCAACCATTCGATAAGCAAAAAGTGTGTTCTAGTATTTTGGTCCACTCGGTAAATCACACGGAAAACGTACGTTTCGTTTTTACGTTAGAAACTATGATTTCGTCGTCAGTAAAGAAGAGACAAAACCTGCTAGATCCAGGAAGGGACCTGTAGTTTACATCCAAGAAAGTAGAATAGGCTTCCTTTTTTTTTGTTAATACAATTTGTAAAGCCAAGCCAAGGTGGTGGTTTCTCGATTTTAAACTTCCCAGTGGGAAGTTATTGTAATAGGGTCAATTTCGCGAATCCCAAATTTTGCAATATCTCCACGTTTTAAGGTCTCTAGAATCCAAATCCATCATTTTTAGAAAGATGTCTGTGAGTGTGTATGTACGTATGTGCGGATGTGCGTTCGGAATTATTTTTCGTCAAGAGCCAAAGATCACATTGACGTGCGACTGGTTTCTTTCGACGCGTAATTACGTAACTTAGAATTGAATGAGTTTTCAGCAAAATCGGTTCAGCCGTTTTTTTTTGAGGATAAAAAACTGAAAAAAATTGCTTAATTTTAAAACTGTTGAAACGCACTATTAATTCCTTCATAGTAATTTTATTATTATTGTGTGTGTTTTAGCAAAATTCTGATCAAATTTGTAAAAAATGCAATTTGAAAAACAAATCAATTCATTCGTGTTTTCTTTTGAACATCGTAATAAATAAATAATAAAATGAGTGATATAATTAAGGTTAGGATAAGATCAAATTTAGTAATTAATTAGATCCTAAGTATTTATGTATAAAAAAGATTAGAGGATGCATGAAAAACTTCAGTCGTATACAAAACACTGAAGAAGGTTGCAAGTAGCAGCCGAAATACGTATTTGAGAAAATACAATATATTTTGGTAAAAAGCAACAACACGACTTTTTAATAATCTTAAAACACCACCAAAAGACGCTCAAAACACCCAAATGAATGATTATTGTAAATAATAATTAAATACCCTCAATAATGGCTGTGGATTCCGGTGCTGAGATAGAGAAAAGGAGGAGCACGACAAGGATGTCGAGGCTTTAGAAGAGGACGACCAGGTGGTGGAGGCGTCTTCCTTTAGCGCTAGAAAAAAAATAAAAGTAATTGTAATAATTTAGAATAATAATGTTTAATAATAGTAATTAATAATTAAAAACAAATTATACCCTTTTTATCCACTCCACTGGAAGTTAGTCTTGTGGGCCTCAAGGGTCGCACTTACACCACATTTTATTTTCTATTGGAAGCTAAGTTTTTCTTATTAAACTTTTTGTGACGGTTGGTTGCGGCTCGTAGAAATTCATTGAGAGAAGTGGAGTTATATTCTTAAGGAAATTGGTGATTCCGACGTTGTTTTCGTAATACAAAGTGTTGGCTCTGAAGCCTTCCCGATTCGGGTTTGTTTACCGAGAGGTTTTACCGTATGGGCATGGTGCCCAAAAATTATTTACCCCGCCCCATTTCTCGGTCTAGCGTCACGCCACCCCAAAGATAGTGGTAGCATTCGAACCAATTTTTTGTCGTATACATATAACAAAACAAATGAATCACAAACCTTGAAAATATTTGCATTTTGAAATCAACGAAGTTCTTAGTAATAGCTTCAAAAAAACTATTATCAAACCAAATTTTTTATAGCACATGCCTTTTCGAGAAATAGTTCAAGTTAGACAGGCAATTCAAGACATACTTTATTCAGAAATATATCAACTTACTTAGACTATTCTACTCAGTAGATAGATGAAACCAAATTGAGTTTTTCTACGCCTAAATATATTTGATTGAAAGTTGCGATCGAGATGGAAAGTCTATAGTGCAAATTTCTTGTGCTTCTGATGGAAAAAATTGATGCACGGGACAGAAAGTCATTGTGTTATTTCGACCTTAAAACGAACAGATATGTTGAAAATTTCGAAATTGATTCTCAGGACAAATACAATTACTTCCCTTTATACTGGGAAATTATAATACATTCTCTTATTCAGTCTCGGCCTTAAATAAAATTCATGATGTCAGTGATCATAAAGAAGGTAGTATTTTTGCATTTTTGCAAAACTTTCCTCGTATATTATCTCATATGTTGAATAATGAATGATCTGAACGAAAATTAAATGCAGGAAAAAATAGTTGAGGGTTCATTCATTTTGACGACAATTATATACAGCATTGAAAGCGCGCGAAAGACACACACTAAAAAGATTTCACCCAGCATTCGCAGATATTGGTTCGAGTAAAATTATTCCCTGACGCTTTATTCTTTTTAAGAAAAACAAATTATCGGACAGTATTTTCCCTTTACTATTTGCTACTGTTTTGTTTCATTTCATGGAACGTTTGAGTGAACATTAAATGAGTTTCAAAGGGTTTAGTAAGTCAAAAATCTCTCTTTTCTGCTTGAAATTTTATTCAGAGCTACTGCTACTAAAGGTTTCTTTGTCACATCTATGTACATGCATCAAACTTGGCAATAAAGCGGAAAATTACCAATCACTGCCACTTGCAACAGTGAGCGCTGTCAAATAATATAAACAACTTTGTGTCACTGTCATTCTGCGGTCAAGTCTGCAAATTATGAGAAAGAAAGCATGTACTAGTAAATTAAAATCTTGTTAATGTCATAGAAATGGTTATTGTTATCGTCTAGTTTCCGTATATCAGCATTTTCGTTACAACACAATATCTGCACATATTTGATGTTTGATTATCTACGTTATGCATGTGTGCACCATGTGAGATGTACTTGGTTTGAAGTTCCAACGGTGGTTGCGTTCTGAAAACAAATGTTGCTAGTTGGTGTGTGAAAGAAATCGCAGACTCTTTTAAACCATTGAAGTGTAGTAAAATTCAAAGAAATTAGAGAATCAGGCTCCCAGCTAGTGGCTTGCGTCAGAACTGCAGCCGCAAAGAAGAGAAAATATCAGTAGAGGATCTTTTGCTCAAATGTCAGACTCTAGCTGTAAGGAGACAATACCACTTAAAGGCATTGTGATTCGAGAAGCAGAGTGAACTGAATACTATTTAAATGATTACTTTAGGATATCCTTAGGAAATCAGGAAGGACCACAGAATGAATTAGAAGGTTTCTACGTCTACATGGCACAATGGAGCAAAAATGGCCATTTGGCTTAATTTCCTCATAACCTAGCTTAACATAAGATTTAAAGCATGAAGCCTTTTAGGATTATTTATTGCTTAAATTTTTTTACAAATCACTAATTAACTGCTCAACATCATTCAATTTTTGTTAGAATTGTCTGTTTTGATGCATACAATCAAGTGTCTTTCTTTTATTTTACAAGGGTTTCGATGAGCTGCTAGAATAATCTCTTCATAACATATACAGCGTCTTTTATATGCACATTACCTAATGAAAAAAGCATTGATTTCAATCCGATCGAGTGGAAAATGTTCCAATTCTCCAGAATTACCTGAACATAGACAAAAGCAACCCCTTTTCAATTGCTTCTTTTCGCCTAGTGTCATCTACATAACTATCCAAGAATACCCACCAGCAATATAATCCTTCACAACTGTATTTCAACTGGCAAACCGAAACGAAATGTCTTACGTAAATATTTCACCGCCAAAATTAAATATTAACAACACATTTCCTGGGAAAATGTCTACAGGACAGTGTGCTATGACGTGGTCTTATTTTATTCACAAGCGACAAGTAAACAGGTAGTTGACATGTTCATGTCATTTTATCCATGAACACGAGAAAAATATACCAGCTCAAAACGGACATACAGAAACCGCATTTCGCATAAATGTCCTTTTTATTTTTGCAGTGAGAATTGTTGCTAATGTGGAACGTTTTCGAGGGTCCCTTTACATGAGTGGAATATTTCTGTTTTGGCAGAAAGTCTGTGTAATTTTTAAAACACTTAGTTAACAAATGTAAGATACTCAGGGTATTCGAACGAAAGATGCAAAGAAGCTACTTCGGGTAATATGAAATGGATAACTACTTCACTAAAAATAGCTCCAGATTAACTTTAGTTTTCTACATCAGGACCTTCTCGTTCTTTTAACCTATAGAAAACCCTGCGAATTTTTTTCGTGTATCGTTCACACACCGTATTTATCTTGAAAGACACCAAATTCCTTAAATACAGCCTGAATGTCTCCACTAGCTATGTAGCTGATAGTGGCTGACACAATCAAAAGTAAGACGTGCCCCAAGGATTCTCTGAAATTTCCATGACTCAAAGATGATATCTTACGTGGCACACCATACAGTACTGAGCAGTTGAGCGAAGCCTTTGATGGCGTATCCTTGAATGTATTCTTATCTGTCTATCTTGTACTATATCTGTTTCTTCCAGGACATTATGACACATGCTATTCCCGAAAGAGCTGCAAATAAACCGTCAAATTATAACCTGGGCTAACGTAGTCGTGGTCGCTCACGCTTTTGTAGCATTTGCATGATTGATGCTGTTGTCCATAAATAATTAATGACGCCTTAAGTACATCAGTAAAAAGTCATGATAGCCTGCGGTTTTTGTATATATGAACCTTGTACAGAAGTGAGCAGGAAGAAATGAGAGGGCAGAGAAAGTTTACTTTGTAAATCAACTGGCAGTTCATGTTGAAGTGAAGGGGTTTGATAATATCAAATAATTTTTTGAACTCAAACAGTTTTCTGTTTCCATAGCAAGTATATTTAATCTTTGCTGCATCTGAGTTTTGAAGCCTTCAAACTATCAACAATTTTTTTAAAAAATGTTTCAATAACAGCAAATATTTCAAAGTTATTTTCCAGGGCTCTCCAAGGAATCATTTGATTGTCATCAATTGCTAATTTACAGCTTTTTTTGCCTTCTGTTTAATATATGTTAATGGAAAGAATACTTAACTCTGATGTAAAAATAGAAAGAGGATATTTTGATTATTAAACTGACGGCCATTGAATGTGTTTCGTGTATCATTATTTCTAGATGATTAATACAAGACTTTTCATATATGTTTTTTATTCATGAAGATTGTTATTTCTTATAAGGCGAGTTTAGGCTATGCCAAATCAAACGGCTTCACTTAAACCATCTTTGAAAAAAGAATGTTTTCGAGCGTTTATGCCTCTTTACAGCCAGAGACGGAAAACTACACAAAAGGTGCTCTACTAAATCAACTCAACCCATGAGCTGAAATACTCATTCTTCTTGCGTGTTCATTAAAAGCCACATGATCCACCAGTAGACCCACAATATTCTTCCTTGAATCCCTGACCAGAGCTACTAGATTAAGAGTACGTTTCAAGTCGTATTTGGATGACATAAGCTTAGCAGTGCAACATGTGTCCAAATTGCTACATCACCTTAGGCCTTAGTACCTGCATCGAGACTCTTACACTCACCACTTCGGGCATTTTTACGCCACGGGACGTTTCTAGCAAGCTGATCCGCTTTGACGTACCCTTGCATCTTACTGTGCCAAGAAACCCATCACATAACTAGTTTTTTCTTCAGGGAAAATCCGCCTCCGTTCAGAGCTTTAGGTCTCTACTTATTTGGAGAGCATAACGACTGATTCCAGCAAAGTAATGGCCGCCTGACTGTCTGCGAAGAAGGTGATGTCTTTATGGACATCCCTCCTCCTGCAGGCTTCCTCTGCTGCTCTCAAAATTGCAAATACCTCCACTTGTATAATTGTGCAATATTCGAAGAGCTTCGAAGATTTGGATTTAGATCTGGCTGCTGACCCTGTCTTCGTTTTAAAGCCGTTTTAGTATTTATAATTCAAACTGCTAAGTTCTAAGGAAACTAATTTTTTTGTTAAGGCTGCCAGCGTTTAATATCACTGCCCCAGAAGATTTAGTGTTTAACAGATTTCTTATTAAAAAAAATCATTGCTTATTATGATTGGACAACTAATTTATTATAGATCGTCCATTAATTACGTAAGGATCTTTTGTGAAATTGTTGAGCTCATTTTATATAAAGGTTTGAAGATTTTAGTTAATTATTATCATGTCTTGTGTAAGATTTTGACTGTGCCTCCCGAGCACAAATCGATACTTAAAAGTGACTTCTGGCCACATGGAACACTGGTCAAAGCTTTTGCCTTTGCCTTTGCCTTTACAATTTTCACCAGCCACGTCTTTGTTCAGCAATAGTTTCACCATACTTCAACAGATTCTACAAGTGCCTCTTATTTTAATATACGTAAAAAAATTATTATTATTATTATTAGTGTCTATTATCAAAATGTAAGTGGCCTACGAACCAAGTTGCAGCATCTTAATCTTTCATGTCAGTTGTCGAACGATTCTATTATTTGTTTGACAGAAACCTGGCTGCACTCTGGCATCTTAAGCTAGGTTACATGTTTGCTTTAAGATAAAAAAAATTTGTATTTTGATAATAGTAAACTAAGTTAATTTCTTCTTTATTTGACAGGATTTCTTTTTAGTCATCATAATCCCCGTTTTCTACATCACTCGTGTTACTTATAGCATCATCTTCTTGAATCAGTTTATTGTAAAACCACAAGCAATCTGGGGGAAAATTTTTTTCAACTAACTCCTTCACATTTTTGAACTTTCCCTTTTTTATTTTCAAAGGTCCATGGTAAAGAACGTTGTCTTATTCTGGTAGAGAGAAACTAATGTTTGGTTTTTGTAGCAGGAAAGCAACTGCACAACACAGTGGCGTACCCAAGGGGGAGGGGGGGGGGGGTTTACGGGTTAACCCCCCCCCCTTGAAGAAGAATTGAATGCTGAGTTGACTCTGTGGTACAGAAAAATAGGGCATCTTGAAATAGTAAACCGCCCAGAAGTGACCATAGATGGGTTAAGCATGTGTAATTCAAACGTTTTGCCGAATATATCGAAATTGATAGAAATATTGGCTGTTCTCCCAGTATCTACGTGTACAAACGAACGATCATTTTCAACATTACGACGACTAAAAACATACTTGCGAAATTCCACCAGCAATGAACGACTAAATGGATTGGCACTTCTAAATATCTCACTCCATCTACAGAAGATGTGTTAAATGAGCTAATGAAAAAAAAATCGTCGTTTAGATATTTCACTATAATTTTATCCGGCGAAGGGTTCTGTTTTATGCTTGGACATAAAATTTGAATCCCATTTTACACTGTTTCTCACCGTTACTTTAGATGAGTTTTGAATACTAAGTTTGTATCATTATCGGGATTTTAGAACTTTGATCACTTCCCGTAAATTTAAAATATTCGAAGATTCGAATGTTATGGATTATATATCATAAGCATGTTTACACAAGGCTTCGTCATTGCCTGGGAAGAGGTTGATCAAAATAATAATCGATGGCGCAACCGCCAAAATTGGGCCTTCAGGCAATATTAGCGTTATTTCATTTACTTGACCAAGGATGTGAAGTGGTCAGGAACACGCTCACCCGTGATTATTACCCTGATTTAATTCAGGTATTCATTCACATCTGAGTGAAATGATAGTGCGGCATCAAATCTCATTCCCGAAAACTATTTGTCGACAAGGAGCCTTGAACTAGCGTTAACCACTAACTAAGTCACCCACTTCAACAATTATTCGCCGAGACACTCTGGAACGTGGGAGTTGAGTGAGATTCAGTATCACTGCGCAATTAGATCTTTCATCTATTTCACAGTAAAACCCTTATGGGCCTGATTTACGGCCTATGGTGCTTGAGAGATCTCACCTAGGGGTGTTACGGGCATAATTTGCACAAATTGGATCCATGTGTGCCGTTATCTTTTACTTATTGTATGAAGCCTAGCAATTTTATATATGGATAAAGAGTTGGTTGGAACATTATGGTACAGTATGGTCACCTGATTGAAAGTTTTCGAAGTAAAATTCCAGAAAAGTGTAATTTATTTAATTCGCACCCATATCTTAGTAGCAACAGTTATATTTTTGAATGTTTCTTTCTATCTTTGATCAGAACCCTCAAAAAATGAATTGTTTTTATTTATTCATATGATTTGTAATCTGAGGATTAGGCTTATTGGGGATACCTCATTAAAAAAAGCGTATAAAAAGTCTACCTCATGGGTTACGTGGAAATGACGACAAATTTGCTTGAGAGCGCAGAGTTGCTTCCCTGCATGGGCTGCAAACAAGCTTAGCCAGCCCTGATTACGATAATACTCTGTCTGTGCTTAGTGACAGTTTCACTTTCCCACGGCATTTACTTCATTAGTTGCTTTTTTCTGGCCTGTAGGTATTGAAGGCGTTTTAATATATGTACTTGCAAACATGCATATACACTTTACGGTTCGAAAGAAGTCTACAAATACAGTGTAGATTCTGTCACACGTCAAGCGAATAATTTTATAATTTGAATGAAAATATCATGAATGATTCAAGTAAATCAGAAACCAGACATGCAATCGGGCTAAAGTCTGCCAGAATTATCTATGGAGGACTCCAACTTTGGCCGGTGAAAAAGTATGATTAAGTATGATTACATAATTATATCTTCATATCTACACCGAAGCACTAGCAAACGTACCTAGTCAAGACTTCAAAAATATGAACCCCCCTTATCAAAATCCCGCGTACGCTACTGGCACAACATGATATCTTTGTTGTACTCCACATATATGTACTTCGTTATTGTGAACTTACTGCCTTTCATAGGTTTCTTGGGAATATTTTTGAAGTTATACTTCTTTACGCAGGGTAGTGAGAAATTTTTTTGGTCACGTGGCGTTACGTTTGAGTGTTCGTTCGTTCGTTCGTTCGTTCGTGCCAGATAGTGGGGAAGCTGCAATGGAGTAAGGGGGCAGGGTACTAGAGTGAAGGCAGCAGGCGCAACATTCTCTGTATGCCATATACCACCCTGACGCTTCGCTTCGCCGGGTCCACCCTCTAAGTACGCATTGCGCCCCGCAATGCTTGACTTTCATGATAGGCCGGGACGACGCCTCTGCACAGCTCCCCTGCAATCACGGTTTGACTTGTCCATTGATTTCGATGAGATGTTCCATCACCGGGCAGAACAGTATTAACATCTAATGGCATGAATCGTTCGGATTGACGAATATTAGATCGAGGAACGACCATTGAATTATAACAAATTCTGTGCAGCGCTTGCGGGAAACTGGGAAAGAGTTTTATGTGAACGTTTTGTGTAAGTGCGTGAGAAAGAAAAATAAATAACCTAATGTGTATACAACTGTCTGTTGTTTGTGAATTTAATGCAAAATGCATACTTTCGTATTAATTGGTAATTACAATGTAAACTCAATGTTGATAATTATTTATTTACCAATTATTAATTAAATATTTATATTATTATTATAATAATACAGTAAAATTTTTATTAGACTATTTTGTTGTAAGTTAAATGAACTTTGTGCCTGAGGGAATCGGATAAAAAGCTGGACATCTGGCATACGTACTGATCGTCTTAAGGTAACTGTAGAGGTTTGTGAAAAGTGTATGAGTTTGTCATCTTCCCATATAATTTGTGTGGGCAAGTGAAGGGGTTTATGGATAATAATAATGATTGCACTCTACATCAGTTCTAATGAGAAAATGCCCGATATAATTAAATTTATACACAGGTCATTTTTAGTGTTTAGCCATGAAGTTGCACCACTTTATGGTGGTGATAAAGATACATATTCAATGATCATGAGTGGAGATTTTAATGTCAATTTTGCATCAACTGACTCCAAACCTCTCATTGATTTGCTGCAGGAAAAGTTCAATTTACAAATGAATAATGACCCAAAAATATCAACCACCAAATCAGGCACAACAATAGATGCCATTTTTACACGGTATCTCGATAATGTTAAATCAAAAACGTACATATCTTATTTCAGTTACCATAAACCGATCATATCTACCATACCGATTGAGCCAATACAAATTGAAGAAAAATAATTTCAAAAAATATAATTTAAAATAATATTAACTTTTTTCGAGAAATTAAACTGTACTTGTGTTTACTGTACTTGTTTATTTATTGTACTTATGTTTATTGTACTTGTGTTTAGAAAAATCAATAAACATAAATAAGAAGAAAAAAAAGAATATTATTAATTAAATAATTATAAAATTGATAAAAATTGACAAATTATGCTGTTTTATAATGTTGTCTTAGTTTGTCATTTAATTTTGATTTCAGTATCACATATTAAATTCCACGAATCCAACAACTGCGAAAGAAGTATCACTTCCCCGCGCGTACTTGTTACACACACACTTTTTTTTCATTTACATTCTGAACTGTAGCGCACAAAGATTGTAATGTTTTGAAGTTGCCCTTAAAATGGGTTGTGAAATCTAAGAACATATTTTGTTTGGCTTGTACAACAACAAATTTTTTTGATGTCATTTTTACCATGTCTTCGTAATCTTTAGGAAGAAAAACACGTTCTCTTTTCCGTCTCTCCTTTTCAATGATGCCAAAAAACGGTCGGAGGGTAAAAAACTGTGTCCTGTCTCTGGATATCTGTGAACAATCTTATCAAACCTTCTATATCCCTTGACCAGAGTGTAAAAGTACTGCATCAGAGCGATATTCTTGTTTTGAGCTGAGCAGTTGTCAGAAAACAGATCAAGTTCTTTCACGCTGAGACTGATTTCATTATTTGTTATGAAATGGTTTATCATACTTACAACTTCATTCTGACCTTTCTTTCCGGTTCTTTCATTGTACATATAGCAGTATGATTTTCCATTGCTTGCACAATATAAATTGAAGTTATAACACACAACTGTCTCTTGTAGAACACATCTCCACTTGGTACTACCGGCAAAGGTAAATTCTGCTGAAAGTCAAAAGTTAGAACTTCAATATTGTCATTGGTTTTGAGTTCTTTGATTTTTGAGTTCATGGTTTTATAAAACTCCTCACTTTTCCTTCGATGAAGTTCTTTTTCAAATTGTAATGTCTTCAAAGATTCTGCGTTTTTTTTCAAATTTTATTTGGTTCTCTAGTTGATCAGATTTTTGACATGCGTCGGTTTTTGGTGTGCCAAAAGACAGTTTATAGTTTTGATTAAAATGACGATTGTAAAAATCGTAGCTGACTGTTGGTTTGCCCTCTTCGCCTTTTTCTATTTTTGAAAAAAAAAACCTCGGTCTCATATTTTTGTAAATACAGCCTATGCATTTTTTGAATACTCAAATCTGGTGATAGGTACCGTACGTTTACATTTTTGTTTCTGCTATAATGAAATACTTGAGCAGGGAAGCTTTTGTTTGGTCTATTTCCATGTTTCCCACGCTTATCCGTCAACACGGGGATACCTTTCTGAAGAAAGCCTACTAGCTTTTCCACTCTACGTTTTCCTATCCCATAGAGGGAACAAAAAGCTTTTTTGCAAACCTTTTGATCAAAAGTGCCGTGTTTTTCTCTGTAGTGAGCTGCATAGGCTCGATTTTGGCCCGCGCTTGTCTTAGGCCTAGGTCTTTGAACAGTCGATACGCTGATGAGACCACTCAGATGGATATCCTGTTTTTCCTTATCTGCTATTGCATTAAAGGAGTATATAATATCGGTTTCGATATTATCAGTTACAACGGTAATGCATTTGAAATTACAGTTGCAATCTGTTCCTGTGCTACGAACTGCGACCACTGCACCTGTAGGATTGATGAGCTCTTCTTCACTTGCCCTCATCTTCTTCAAAACATTGCGTTTTCATTTGGTAGAGTCTCTCTTCCGCTTTCGTCCTTTTTCCTTCAGGATAGTAGACTTTACTTTGATTTCATAATCTACACCTTTAGGCCTACTAGAACAGTCATCCTTAGCCTGACTAGAAACTCCACCTGTTGTATTCACATTACTAGACCCATGCCTACTGCAATCTTTGTCAATCTCACTGTCACTTTCCGAAATATATGCAGTGTCTGAATGACACTTAACTAAATCACTGAAACCACTCATGACTGAAACACAAGAACAAACAATATCAAGATTAGGACAGGCTTGCACTGAAGTGAACAAATGACTAGAGGTATTCACTGTTGACAACTCGACAGCCAGACAGTGAACTAAGTATGTTTGGCACAAGAATAGGACAGCACCCGAGAGCTGTCCCATTCTTCCCCCGAAACACCGACTGTTACAACTCCTTTCCTTTAATATCTTATGGAATATTAGTTGGAGCTGTATTGTTTTTCCACACAAACAGAGAGAATATTTTTCTTCATATATGTCAATAAAAAAAACAAAAAATGGAGCTGCCCCCTTCTTGCACCAAGCACTTCAAATAGAATCTGGAAGTTACTGTTACGTGAAATATCTAATACTTAATAGTATATATTGGGTTGGGAGAAAAGAAATGCGTATTTGTGATTGAACTTTGAGATGTGTGAGGCCGAGTGTTGTCCTGATGCAGAACACCATTCCTATTGACCAATTGTGGCCGCTTCTGGTCAATGGCCTGCTTCACACGGTCCAGTTGCTCACACTAGAGGACCGAATTGAGGGTTTGGCCATAGTTGAGCAGCTTATAGTGGATGATTCCCTTCCAATCCCACCAAACACACAGAAAAACCTACCTGGCCATCAAGGTATATAAACTAGACATGGTAAACCCATGCGCAGCTTTTCTTCCGACTCGCTCGCACAGCGGGCTTTTTATGCGCCATTTTCCCTAAAAAAATTCGGGCTGCCAAATGAACAAAACATAGGGTGCACATCTGGCAAGGCGAAAGAAAACGAGGCGTCACAATTCAAAATGTATAAATGGCCGAAACCGGCGGCGGATAGTCGGTGCATTGCGTGGAAAATGTGTAAACGAAAGACAAGTGAAGTGACGATGGTGACTTGTTCGGTGCGTGGGTGCAATAGCAAGAACAATAAAGCTTATTTCCAACATCACTTGCCATTTTCCCTTTCCTACTGGGCGGAACATGTTTTCCAAAAGGTGTTGATGCTATTCCTACTGGGCACTTTTCGGCGACTTCGGGCTTCAGTGACGTACATGCGCAGAAGTAAACGCATTTGGGAATCGGGAGTAGACTACCATGTCTAGTTTATATACCTTGCCTGGCCGTCAATCCGGGCTTGGCGATGGTTTGGGCCGGCTCGCGGCGCTTCGATCACAATCTTGTTCGCTTGACGTTGTCGTACGTGATCCACTTTTCATTACCAGTCACCATCCGCTTCAAAAATGGGTCGAGTTCGTTCCGTTTCAGCAGTGCATCGCAGGCGTTGATTCGGTCCAAGAGATTTTTTTCCGTCAACTGGTGTGGCACCCAAACATCCATCTTTGACGGGCTATAACTTGAGACTGAAACGTACGATCACAACACTGTCAAAGAAACACTTTCGATTTTTGACTTGACTTCTCCACAAAGGAAGAAGGACTGCTCCCAAGTCACAAAACACATGTAGGCGTGCCGAAAATTCATATGCGATCTTTTCGCGAAGAACTTGGCGTCGCGACTTCGACGACGCTAGAAAAAATTGCAGTAAGTCAGATTCCTTTGAAGATCGGAGATACAGGCGCGGAGTTGGTAACTTCCACTTCTGCTCCTGGCACTAAATTTGAATAGTTTTCACGGGGGCGAAACAATGCTCGGCCGTTGGCTCAGGCTAATAATATAATAATGAGTATTTGATTAAATTGGTTTAATTAAAAATTGAATATATTTCGTTGAGCATTGTTAATATTTATGTAGATTTTACTGAGAAATTGTTCATGTAATCTTCAAAAGTCACTTCTCGTGGTTTGTTTAAATTTTATTTTAAACGGCATGAAATTTAGGCAGACTTATGCTCCATTATCCATCAGATTTCATATTCAAGAATCAAAGTTTATTTTTATAAGAATATTCATCATCTCTTTCATAAAATCTGGTAATTTACTTGAACTCTTTACAATAATTTGAATACCAACCGTCTTTACTAACTTCAAAATCCCAAATATCCTCGAGGAATTGAATCCTCACTTGAATAGCTATTTTAAGCCATTTTAACTCAACATTACTCTCTAAAATCGTTTTCACAAAAAAACCTCCTCTCTATTTGGAAAAGCCTTTTCACCGAAAATGCATTTTTGAGCACTTTACTTACTCCGAGCACTTCAGATACATTCACACTGGAAATTATCAAGCATAGTGTACAGCACCCCATCTAAAACGACTACCACTTGAAATGGATGCTTTTTCATGGTCTTTCCAGCTAAGTAGCTCCACCACAGAGGCAAATAGAAATTGCCTTATGCATTTCCCAATCCAAATAGTTGGCTTTGAAAACACTCTATAGTGCAGTGAAAATTTCCTTCTCTTTACATTGCCACAAAACGAAAGGATCCTGCCTGAATTTTGCATTCACGTTCTTCTCAATCCATTCAATGTTGGCACTTGAATGAAATTCGTAACCATTTTACGATTGAACGGCAACAAATCCCCATTTAATTACGTTGTCTTTACATAATTAATCCTTGACGAAAAGAAGAAAAGACACGCTTGAATTTTCTTCATTCAGATTCGAGAGAAAGCCACCAAATTTCCTTGCTACCTCAAACGTAGAAACGCTTGTCGAGACTCGTCTGTATCTGAGACTCTCCAAAAGATTTTCCTCATTGCAAAATGTTACTACAACTACTAATGCTGCTGTGCCGTTATGTTGTAAGGACCTTCAATTGAAAGGAATCCTCCGATTTAATACCCGGACGATATATGCATGTTTAGGACTCGCCAACATTTCAAATTCAAGAAATACGGACGCCTGTAGTGAGCGAATATACACGTTTGCAAATTACCGGTGCACCGAATTCGAATACGCACAACATTAGGAACCCAGCATCAAAGAAAGGATATCGTTTCGTTGCCATTTTCCTTTTCTAAAGCAAATAAATGTGGGAAACATCATTAAGAGTTTAGCCCACTTATTCTCTCTCACTCTCGTCTAAGCACCTTTTTACTCGACAAACAGCAGAAGAAATTTACCTTTCGTATGTCTGCGGTTTTCTTGTTGATTTTCCCTGCTTTGCCCATGTGAAATGGTAAAGAATATTTGAATGGTGTCTGTAGTTTTCATTTTCCGGACGATATTTCGAAGCGTTTCGTAAATATATTCTCGGGTTGTTGGATTTAATGGATGCAACCTTAATTTATCTGTTTGACGGTTGAATGAAAACGATAGAAAAATAAAATTCCAGGATGATTAGCATTCAAATAAATAATATACGTATCCGTTTTACCGCAACAAAAAGGATTGATAATAAAATAAATTTACTGAGAAAGCCAAACAGCTACTTAAAAAAAATGCCGAAAGTTTTCAGAAATTGGCTGGTTTAATACGAGACGATAAAGATTGTGCCTCGTTTACAAAACCCATCAGGACAAGGAATGTAAAGTTAATTACTAGAAAAATTATTTTTGTTTCAAAGAAAAAAGTTGGGTTCATCGTAAAACTGCTAAGCAGCAGGAACAGCAACTCCACGCTAGGAAACAGTACCTTAAGAAGGAGGATTTGCAGACACACCACAAGGTGGAGTGCTATCACCCCTTCTATGGAACCTAGTGGTGGATAAAGTCCTGTCAAAAATAGAAGCGAATGGCTGCAAAGTCATAGTATATGCCGATGATGTTGCAATAGCAATACCGGGCAAATTTGTTAATACCCTATCTGAAAGACTAAACTTTGTCCTAGGTATTCTTATCAACTGGAACAGAGAATGCGGTCTAAAGATTAAACGGCAGAAAATGGAATTTTAGCTCTTCACAAGGAGATACCTAAACTTGATGAGATAAGTCTCAACCCATCTCATCAGGTCAAATATTAAGGTCTAATTCTGGACTCTAAGCTCGCATGGAAAGTGAACATAGCAGAAAGAGCACGCAAAGTGGCATTCGTAATTTACTGCTGCAAAACAGCTATTGTGAAAGGGTGGGGATTGAAACTCAAACCTGTAGCATCGCTTTATACAGCGATAGTGGAACCACTCCTTCTGTATGGCGCGGTTATTTTATTTATTTTAAACGTCAAATGTAAACCTGCTAAGCAAGCTCAAAAGTATTGTAGCTATTGCAATCACCGTGGCTCTACGGACTACCCCGACGAAAGCATTATTTATGCTTTTAAATTGGATTCATCCAAAGGTACCTACGAGACAGCAGACCAAGTGCTCTGTGGATCGGTTGATAGCTCTACGACTCTGGCATGAGGAGAACAATGGTTATTTCACAATACTACAGAAGAATGGACCGCCAAGGGAAGTAGACCTTGCTTCTCCGATTCTTGTTTTCACCATAGTTTCAAGTCAATCATCCCGAGTAGAGAGGTGGGATACAAGAATCGGTCAACATCTACACTGATGGATCAAAAATGGACGGAAGAGTTGGCTGTGGGCCGTTCTCAGAACAACAAGGCCTGAAACTGTCCTTCCGATTACCAGATCACTACAGTGTCTTTCAGGCAGAGGTCATTGCGATTTACAAGGCAGTGGACTGGCTGGGAAATTCAGAAAATTTCCATAAGACATTTGAATATCTTTTCTGACAGTCAAGCTGCTATCCGATCACTATCCAGCGTGCATACCTCATCCAAAATTGCAATGGAATGCCGCTCACAACTGAACGTGATGTCGCTCCACTGTGAATTGATTCTTTGCTAGGTACCGGGACATAGTAATATAACGAGAAACTGCAAAGCGAATGTCCTAGCGAGAGCTGGGACTGAGCTTCAGGAGTATACACTTTCCCTCCAAGGCGGCCAACCTCTAGCCTCTATAACGCTAGAATTTAGGCACTACTACGTGAAGGATGGAAATTGGGCCTGGCTGCTCGAAGGAACCTGTAAGACAATCAGGCAAACTTGGCACGCACTGTGCTCCAAACGCACCAAGTAGCTCCTCAACACAAGCCGTGAAACCTTGAGTTCCATCCTTTCCGTAATGACGATACACTCTCTAATTGGCAGACACACAGAAAGATTGGGTGGTCCTTTCAACGGTTTCTGCCAAAGTTGCAGATCAGACGATGAGGAAGAAACAATCCAACAATTTCTGTGCGAATGCCTAGCACAGTCCAAGAACGCATGCACACCTTATGCTCGCCCTTCCTGGACAACCTCACGGAGGTAGCTGATTTAGATATTGACTGCATAGCCGGCTTCATAAGCGAATCTGGATGATTCTCCTCATCCCGCAGGTTTTAGTGCCGCTCTAATCTTCTGTGGTACTACAATGGGCGCATCGTAGCCTATATGAGACACCTTTGGCTCACTACAACCAACCAACCAACCAAGACAAAAAAATCTACAAAGTTGTTAATTAAGGATTCATCCAATCCTACGAAACAGAATCAGTAAAAAATAATGCAAAATGGATGCAATAATATCACAAAAAAAGCCAAGCAACTTTATTATACTTAAAAACTTGAGCCACGTTCAAAATATCTCCGTCAGTTTTGGAATTTAGTGGACGGAGTAGTGAAAAAAGGTGAAATAAATAATACTACTGAATACACTCAAGCCCGTGATAAGCTCAATCTGGCTCAGAATGAGCTGACGGCAATAAAATAGGAGCCTTATCATGAGAAGTTTAATGAGACAAAAAGTTTACTGTTGTCGGTGCCATCTATGAGCAGAGAAAATGAATTAGGTGCAATTTGATGTGTCAATTTGAAATATGACAATGAAATTCGAACAATTTTAAGGTAATTACTTAAGGAGTGCTATTAATAGACTATTTAAGTGTGCAACCAGTGTTTGTGTTAGTTTAATGATTGTATTTTCTTCGGAATCATCAAACAAACCATGATATTAAATTAAAAAAAAATTAATAATAATTATTCTAAAGACATTGTTGTCCTATCAACCAAAGCGTTCCAACATTTATATGATTTGATCAGATATGCAATAATTTTAGTATAGCTATTTAAAAAAAATACTTAAGGGGGTAAATCACATTAGATTGAACCGTCGACTTATTTTATTGCAGAAATCAAAAGTTTAGCTATTCAAGGAAATGCTCAACAAATGTTAGACCGATATTCGAAGGCTTTCTTATATTTTCGGGGCAAGAAGCAAAGCGCGCTCGAAGGTACCGCAACTAGCAGACAAGCTGGGCGGTCTAGAAAGACAGATTCGAAGAAAAGAAACTTTCTTACTGGGTATGATTTTTTGTATTACAAACAAGAAATGTATTTTTCTGGTATTTCTGAGTATATAGACAAAATTAAAAATAATTCAATTTCTTTTTAAGCGCATCACAAATTTTCAGTTTTTAAAATTTTCATTCAAAACTTGGTTCATCGAAGTCATACATATAGATAAAATGAAATATTGGCTGGGATCACTTTCATATTAAAATTGTGGACTTCAGCATGCACGGCAATGAGAGACTTGGACGATGTACCTCAATGGAGAATAGCTTCCAACTTTGCGAATTTTGATGATAATCACTTTAAAAAATTATGAGATATAATTCAAAAGATGAATAAAATAGCCTATTAATTTCAATTAGTTCGAATTATTTCTTCCCCTCAAAACAACATAAAAATAGGCCGTTCAATGCGATTCCTCCCTTAAGGGGTTACATAGGTCTTGTATTTTCAAAAAATCGATCAAATTTTTTTTTATTCCATATGAAAGTATAGTACTTCAAGAATATTCACACCAAATTTGAAATAAATTTGGTTACCGGAGTTCTAGAGATTTGAATACCGCGAGGTCGTTACGTGCGCTCTGCCTTACCTTGCATATTATACGCATGCAGCGCGGTTCTACCGCGTAAAATCAGCTCCTTTCTTTTTCATCAAACATCACAACAACAAAAGGATGCTCTAGACATGGCGAATGAGGCGAGCGAAAATGCTAAAAAAAACATGATAAGAAAATTCATTCAAATCCATCTTAAAACTTTAAACGTCACAATTTTTTCTAACCTCAAAAAACATGTAAAAAATTATATATAAATATAATCCAAGTCATATTTGTTTTGCATCCAAAGTGGTGACAAATTCAACTTTAAATGAACAGAATTATGCAAAAATCAATACACAGGGGTTTTTTAGGTCATTGATCACGAATATGAAGTCTGATTTGCAAAATTCGAAACGAGGGCTCGAGTATGGCAGCCAAGATCACGTGACTTCACATTTTTGGTCGTTATATAATCAGGACTAGATTTGTTTCAATCCCTATTAAATTTGCAAGGGTTCAAACGTTAGTTTTTGAGCTTTTCGTTTAAAGTCTGTCTGGTAAAATCATTTTTACAATATGTCCAATTCAAAATAGCGACTAAAACCAATTGATTTCACTTGTTTTACAGTATTTTGCCATTTTTACGGTACGATATTCTTCACTCAAAAATCCATGTATCGATAAAACCCTTTTTAACTTCCCAGTATATGGGAAGTTCTTGAAATCGCGTCGAAAATCGAAATTAAAATTTTCAACATTTCTTCACGTTTTGAGGTCTATAAAGAATATATAAAGTGTTTTTAGAAAGGGAGATGTATGTGTGTGTGTGTGTACGTACGTACGTACGTTCGTGGACACTTTTTTCTACGAGCATAACTCACGTAAACAAAGTCGTAATGATTTTGTTAAGGTGTCAATCGAAGCGTCTTTGCAATTTTAAGAACTGATTAGTTTTTGGGATACTTCGGTCGGGGGGGTTGTTTGTTTTACTCCTTTGAAGGTAATTTCTGTCATGCGTTATATCTCGCGAACCAATCATACGATTTGCATGATTAAGGTGTCAATCGACGCGTATTAACACTTTCGTGAATCTATCAAATTTTAAAAAAATTGTTGGAGCCGTTTTTTAATTTAAGAAAAAAAAGTGCAAAAATTAGGTTTTTTAAATAAACAATAAATTTTTAACCTGATTTACGGAAGACAGTATTCAATTCTTATGAAATTTATATGCTTCAAGCAATGCTTGACAAAACATCATCAAAACTTTTTCTCATGATAATAAGAAACATTAAATAAAAAATAAAAAATGATTAACAGTCATCATGATCTTCAAGGTCATTTCTTCCATTCACTATATCTCACGAACCAGATATAATATTTGCATCATTAAGGGGTCAATCGACGTGTTTTAACATCTTTTTGATTATTTTAACATAATAAAAATCCGTTTCAGCGGTTTTTTTAATTTAATAGAAGAAAATGCAAAAACTTGGGGTTTTTTTTCATAAAAAATATTGTTTTAACCTGATTTGCGCAACACAGTAATAAATGTTTATAAAATTTATACATTCCTTTCAGTTTTTGAAGAGAGATTATATGATTAATATTAACTCATTCCTGTTACTGCTATGAATACCTCTCATTATTATTGTTTAAAGTAGTACTATTTTCAAAATTATTATTGTGTTTAATATTTTTAATGTTTATCTAGATATGGGATACTGGGATGCTGGGAAGTTGACCGTGTGGACCTTAAGGGTCGCACTTCGCGGCTTGTTATTATTGACACCGCTACGTAAGTGTAGTATGCATGAGTTGTTGCAAATTCAATTCTACACAAAAAATTTCATACGTGACGATGAAGAGGGTGAGGGGGGGGGGGCATGATGAAAGATGTTGCATGTTGATGTGCTTTGCATAGGGTGTGAAGGGGTCTTAAATTGCGAAATGTCAGCATTACGTATTTTATGAACGATCTCAACATGAATCAGATAACTTAGTTTTCGGAAGGTGGATGAATGTTTTTTTTTATTTTCGTCACTCGAAAAAATTTCGTATAGTATCTATATGTAGAAACCACTTACCATTTATCTCAGCCTCTACAAAATGTTTCAAAAATGTGACCATTCTGAAGCATTGTACCCATAATCTTGCCGTTGGACCGTTTATATCAATAACGACTTAAAATAGATTCTAAACGCATTTCGTTTGTGGCGTATAACTCTTTTATTATTGACACCACGCGAAAATGATATATGCACAACTTGCTGATAATTCATTTCTGTATAAGTTGACAACACGTAAAATTTTTCGCGGCAGCCTGGGTTTCGAAGATATGGGGGTGTCCCACTTTTCCTTGTTATGAAGATGGAGCCCAGAGGATTGTGGCTGCGACCCCAGAAACTTAAATTTTAACTCACCGTCAGAAACACTACACATTGCAATGAAAATCTGCCGGCATACCAAATAGCTCCGTGAGTTTTGCAATGAAGGGTTTGCAATCTGAAGCCGATTATTTGGCCTAAAAATGCGTTTTTCACGTGACTTTCCCTCTCTTTGGGATGTAATAACTCCCGCCAATGTACAGTGATTAAAACAATCAATACCACAAACGACTTATGACAAAATTGTCTAATAGTAATTTCCCAACTTTATTGTGGGTGCCATGGTTAGCGAGATATGGGGGTGTTCCACTTTTTCTTGTTTATGACATAGCCCCCAAACGATTCCAGCTGCGACCCCAGACACTTGATCTTAAGCTTATTATTAAATTGGCTTCACAAAGCAATAAAAATCTGCCAGCCAGCCCAAACGTGCACTGTTTAACGACTATTTGACTGGACTAATATTAGAACTCGAACCAACCTAAAAAACTTAAAGATTAGCCTGGCTTAACCAGACAGGTGCATTAAAATCCTGTCTAGTAGATGCAATGGAAATTCTGCTCCAAATGCCAACCTATTATCTGATTATAACTTCATCAAGTTTCACTTGTTTTTCCCTAACAAATCTTATAGGCGTATATGTGTGATATATTCGTAAGGACACGCTCCTGTTCTATTTCAAAAGTTCACCCTGAGGTAATTTCAATTCGCAACACTGATAATGAGTACGTCTTTCCCACACTCATGTCCTTAATCTCTTCAGCTGCATTATCCACCCCTCCAAAAAAATTATAAAAGTATTTAAGGATTTTCCAGTTAATTTGATATGTTCACTGTTCACTGTTAGTTTATCATGATTCCGGGACGTAACTCAGCCTATTCCATCCACCTCACAGTCATCCACAACGCAAGGATAAATAATGGAATTTAACTCTATATTTCGTTCTTCATGGTTTTGTTGGCTGCTTTTGTGGTTTTTCGCCAAGGTTTAGCGATTGTTTTGTTTGTGTTTGTGTTTGCTTTTTCGGATATTGCATAAAGTACGTTTTTGTTTCTGGAATGTTTTATCTGTAATCGGGATAAACATTCCATGTTTTTTTTAAGTTGTGGTATGAAAGCACTGAATGATATATGTATAAATGCATGGATTGTGGTTTTGTGAGGTAACAACAAGAACACTATTCAGCCTGCTCCATTCATATTTCCACAGTTTTCTTCTCGCGAAATTCACCATAAAATCGTTGCTAAGAGGATATGCGTAGCGAAATAAGTTGAAAAAAATGTATCTCACATTTTCGGACAGATTCACTAACCCGTCCAAAGTTCTTTGGAAACATACTGTTTTATCATTCTGTGGAGATACATCTTTGAAATGTTTGGCGGTAGCTCCATAGGTTGATGTTTTGTGGGCCACTATTAGCCCTTTGGCGAAGAGTGATGTTTAACGCAGAAATTTGCGCTTAATGTATGCTATATACCATGAATATGTTCTCAGGACTAGTTCTCATTGGATGATAAAAAGATTGTAAAGTATCGCAGTGAAATTAAGCTCGTCTAACCATGTTATATGTAATAGTGAAAAAGGATGCACTGTGATATTTTTATTTGCTTGGCTAAATTGTTGCTATGCAACAAGAAGTTATCGAGAAATACACCACAGTAAATTCTCACAGTTTAAAAATATTGGGACAGATAACCGCGACGTACTATTGTTTAATTTTTTAAATAAATTATTTGACCTTTATTTTGCAACTTTAAATGACATACATACTTAGCTCATCTTTCGTAGTCTTCTCAAGCCACCAAGAAACTAAGATTTACCATTCAATTAAGAATTTTTACAACTGATTTTTTATCATCGACTTGATATAATATTTACCTTTCAACTGCAGACTCCAAAAGTATTCTTAATTTACTTTCCCTAAAAATGCTTCACTAACTTAAGCAAATAGATATTCTCTAACAAAAAATACTTTAATTAGAACGCACTGAATTAGAAAATAGTACCGTCCTCTTAAAATTCATTTTGTTTACATAAATTCTCTATTTAAACCAAGTCCATCTTTCATCCTTTCAAACGGAAAGCTTGCATATTTACCCGGAACATCACTATTTTCCAAAAGTCCATCCGTTTTACTAAAAAGTAAATATAATGAAGCATCATCACATATGGATGCTCTAGAGCCTTCTAATTAATATTTAACATCTTTCCATTAAAATTCGCCCTTACCATGATACTGCCGGTTGAAACACCAGAAAAAAGGATCACTAAACCGATTTTCCACATATTCTTACCGAAAATAAATAGGCAAAACCCTGAAAAACTTCATAGAGTGAATGAAAAAAGGACGATGAATCTAATGAGTAGTGAAACTGCTATAAGTGTAATAGAACTGGAGGTAGTAACCATCACGAATCCTTCATTTATTTTAGAAAATAAGATTTCCACCGACCGGATGTGCTGCATAAATTAGAAAGGAAACCGAACCAAAGATGGGTTCCTCCCGGCAATGTGATGTATGTTTTTCCAGACTATTTCGGAATTCACCTATTTTATGGTCTCAGTTAAGGATGCACGTGTGCAAATGAGTTTCAACAGCTCAACCACATTTATCAGCTTTTCCGGGGGTTAAAACAGGTGAAACGGAAATATGGTTTCACCTGAAGATGGTCAAGAGTTCTTCTTGGAAAAGAGATGAATTGTTAGAGCTCAGATGTTTTTCCACTTCCACTGTTTAGATGGTGTTGAGATTGCATTTATGTGGGGAAGCATGTCCTTTTTAAGTCTTGCAAAAACCATTCTCATCTGATCGGAATAAAATTAATATAAACTACATATTAAGGCGAATTGATATGAGGATTTAATCTGAGAAACTTTTTCATTTAATGTTTTTTTTTCTTGCGAAGATCATTCGTGGTTCCTAACATAACCAAATAATAATCGCAGCTTCTGCTACGAAGCTCACATTATTTTCTTTTCAAAGGAAACTTTAAGATGTATGTATGTATCTTCAAAAAAAGTAGCCCAGACCAAAGAAACGCAAGAACAAAATATGAAAAACAATAACCGGACACTCAAAGAGATATTCTAGTGACCACAGGCATGCGAAACGGTTGGTATTGGATGCTGAGAATACAATTGGAGGACGCTGTTACTCAGTTGAGATGGTTGGAAGTCTTGTGTGCAAAAATCCGTGGACCATAGAGGACTGCTTTACCGCCAAGAAGATAGACTAACTATAATATTCGAAAAAATATTATTATTATTATTATTATTATTATTATTATTATTATTAAATGAGGTTCAAATATGTCACAAATTCCCTTAAAAAATTATTTAGTAAGGTGCTTATTTTTTCTTGTCAATTAAAATAATAGTTCAAGGAAAATATTGATGAATGTTGCTATCACAACAAAATAAAATAATTGAACAAATCGATTCACGTTAAAAAATATTCTTGCATTAAAAATTAATAAGCTTTAGTTCACGTAGTCCATAAGAAATTGTTGCAGGGTAAAACATTTAAGGAGGAAATTATTTATGTACAGCTGCACCCGAACAGGGTTTCCTAGCAGTGAAAAACTTACCAAGCGTCGGCAAGTAGGGGGCGCAGCCTACAACGATTCTCCATCGTGTATACCGGATGCAAACAGAATGTGTCATGATGTGTAGAAATAATGAGCTTCGATGAAAGTTCCTTACAGAGCTCGAGGGTGGCCTGTGCATGTGATTTTTAATATTCTGGATGTTTGCTTTTGTCTCCAAACTACAAAGAGATGGACCAATGCCAGGGAAAGTAGACCTTGCTTCTCGATTGCCTGTTTTCACCATGTTTTCAGATCAATTATCCCGAGTAGGGAAAACTGGACCATGTAAAGAGGTGGGATACAGGAATCGATCGACATCTACACTGATGGATCAAAAATAGATGGAAGAGTTGGCTGTGGCTTGTTCTCAAAACACATAGGTCTGAAATTTTCCCTCGGATTACCAGATCACTGCAGTTTCTTTCAAGTAGAGGTCATTGCAATTTACTAGACAGTGGACTGGCTGAGAAATCAAAAAAAAAATCATAAGAGATTTAAACATCTTTTCTGATATTCAAGCTGCTATCCAATCACTATCCAGCGAACATACATAATCTTAAATTGTAATGGAGTGCCGCTCACAACTGAACGTTATGTTGCTTCATTGTGAAGTGATTCTTTGCTGGGTACCGGGGCATAGTGATATATCGGAAAGCTGCGAAGCAGATGCCCTAGCAAGAGCTGTCACTGAGCTTCAGGAGTATATACTTACCCCCATCCAAGTCGGCCAATCTCTAGCCTCCGTAAAGCTAGGATTCAAGCAGTACTACGTGGAGGCTGCGAATTAGGCCTGGCTGATCGAAAAAACCTGTAGCACAACCAGAAAAACTTTGTACGCACTGTGCTCCAAACGCACCTAGCAGTTCTTCAACACAATCCGTAAAACTTTAAGTTCCATCGTTTCCGTACTGGCGGGACACTGTCTGATCGGCAGACACGCGAAAATATTGGGTGTCCCTTTCAATGATTTCTACCGAAATTGCAGATCGGATAATGAGGAAGAAACAATCCACCACTTTCTGTGCGAATGCCCAGCATTATCCAGGAAGCGCTCCCACCTTGGGCTCGCCCTTCCTGGACAACCCCACGAAGGTAGCTGATTTAGACATTAGCTACATAGCCAGCTTCATACGAGAATCTGGATGTTTCTCGTCATCCCGCAGGTTCTAGTGCCACCCTAATCTTCTGTGGTGCCACAATGGGCCTATCACGGTCTAAGTGAGCCACCTTTGGATAAAGGAGGCTGCCACTACAACCGACCAACCAATCAACCAACTACAGTCTCCAACTGATAGGAGAGCTTTGAAAAGTGGATGTGAACACTCGTTGCGAGTCAACTTCAACATATTTCGCTTAAAACGACACAGGTTTCCAAGAGATGGTAGCACTGAATAAATAACTGTAAAATGCGACACTTTTAATTCTTATGAAAAGCAGTTTTTGTTAATGCGCGATAACTATTGAATTTTTTTTTCATACACTTGCCAGAAAAAGTATCCGAACATGCAATACAACAAAGTTTTCGATGAATTAAAAAGATGTCCACTTAATTTGACTGTTTTCTTTTATAATATGACATTTTTCATAATTACCAATATGTTTCGTAATCCTTACTATTTAAAAACACCTGAAACTCAAACAGAAATGCAGAACTCACTTTTCTCTCCATTTACATTTAATACAACTGGTATGATGATGTCAAAGCCTCGTTATTGTTGACCTTCCATATTGACTGAACACGAAAAATGAACGGTATTGCAATCAGTTAAAAATAATCCTCGTTTAACTGCTTCTCAAATTGGTAGAAATATAAAAGATTCTTTGGCAAGGTTCTCCACGAAGATACCATACGAAAAATACTGAAGTATAGCGTATAGCACGTAAGAACCCATACATTTCGAAAATGAACAGGAAGAAACGTGTGGATTTCGCAAATGAATTTATAAACAAGCCTCCAGAGTTTTGGCAACATGTCTTATCCTCTAACCAAAGTAAATTTCGCATATTGAAAATAAAAGGAAGTAAGTTAGTGTGACGGAAGAGTGGTACTGCCCTCGAAAAGGAAAATCGCATACCAACTGTCAAACATGATGAAGGTGGTGCGATGCTCTGGGGGTGTATGGCGGTAGATAGAGTTGACCAAATTGTGTTTATATGTAGAATCAACTATGGATCAATACGCTTACCATAATATTTTGAAGGCAAATATGAAGCAAAGCGTTCAGCAGTTGGGGCTTGGTGACAATTTCTGGTTCCAGCCTGATAATGATCCCAAACACACAGCACAAAATGTGACGATTTGGTTGCTCTACAACACAAAACACCAACTGCGTAACGTTTCTGGGATTTGTTGGAGCGCAGGATCCGTCAGCACAGCATAACTTCTAAGGAAATGCTGAAAAACGTCATCGTCAACGAATGGGGCAAAATTACCAGGCAGAATATAGCCAAATTGGTCCACTCCATGCCACATTGATTTACGGAGGTCCTCAAGCGAAAAGGTTATTCGACAAGTTATTAGGCCCTGATATATAATGAAAAAATTTGAATTTTTCTAATTGATATTGTCATGTACGGATACTTTTTCTGGTTCGTTTAACTGAATTTTTTGCTTTTGATTTATAAAATCTAGTTTTTAGAGGAATACCAAAGAAACAAGCCGCGAGGTGCGACCCTTGAGGTCCACACGGTCAACTTCCCAGTAATATCCACATAAACATCAACAACATTACAACAATGAGAGGTAATAGTAACAGGAATGAGTTAATATGAATCATATCGTCTACGGGAGGGTCCATTGATTATGTAAGGTTTTGGTCGATGAGGACAGATTGAATATTCACGCGGATCAATCGGTGGGGGCCTTTTTGGTGTTGAAAAATTTTGTTGGTTTTCAAAATTTAAGCAATTTTTTTTAATTAAAAGACTATAAAAACTACTAAAAATCTGCTCAAATTATGCAAATATCTTAAAACTTTGATTGAATTTACAACAATTTTTTTAGAATAAAAGATATAAAGTAATAGCACTCGTATGATCCCTCTTTACATGGTAACTTTGAATGATTTTTTTATTTTTGATTTAGTTTTTTCATAATCATGGAATAAAATTTTGCCGGTTTCTCTCCAAAAACTGGTAAGAATGTATGCATTTTATAAACTGGATCACTGTGTTGTGCAAATCAAGTTAAAAAATATTTTCTATGAAAAAAACCATAATTTTTCGCATTTTCTTCTATTAAATTAAAAAACGGCTAAAACGAATTTTTATAATGTTAAAAACTTCACAAAGATGTTAATACACGTCAACTGACACATTAATGATGCAAATATTATATCTGGTTCGTGAGATATAGTGAATGAGAAAAATGACCTTGAAAATCATGATGACTTTTAATGATTTTTTATTTTTAATTTATTTTTTTACGTAGTCATGAGAAAAAATTTTGATGCCGTTTTTGCGAACATTGTTTGGAATATATAAATTTTATAAACATTGATTACTAAAACTTGACAATAAGGTTAAAAATTTATTGTTTTTGAAAAAAACCTAATTTATTGCACTTTTTTTTTAAAAAATTTGAAAACCGCTCCAAGAATTTTTTTTATAATTTGACAGAATCACACAAACGTCAATATCCGTCGATTGACACCTCGTTCAAAAAAATCGTGTGTTTGGTTCGCGAGATATAGCGCATGACAAAAATGACCTTCAAACGGGCAAAACAGCAAACCCCCCCCCCCCCCGACCGGAGTTTTCCAAAAATTAATCAGCTCTTAAAATTGCAAAGACGCTTTGATTGACACCTCAACCAAGTCGATCGGACTTTGTTTACGTGAGTTATGCTCGTAGAAAAAACTGTCCACGTACGTACAGACGTACGTACGTACGTACACACACACACACGCACATACGTCTCCCTTTCTAAAAACACTTTATATATACTCTATAGACCTCAAAACGTAAAGAAAAGTTGAAAATTTCAATTTCGATTTTCGAGGCGATTACAAGAACTTCCCTTATACTGGGAAATTTAAAAATTTATAGGAAAGGTAATTTCATTAATAAATAAATGTTATTGCTTAAATATTTAAATGCAGCAGTTCTCTTAACCATGAATTTCCTAATATGTTGCTTTCTTTTGATCGTGTACGGGTACTTTTTCTGGCAAGTGTATGTAGTACATTTTCACAGATCAAAGAAGAAACTACACCCGCGACAGGAAGGTTTGTACGAGTTGGACAAGAACTTCACAAACTGCAATAATTTCTAAAATATTTTCTTCGCCAATCACTTTACCTTTCAATAATGATGCGATAGTATACATTTGCGCTGATTGGTAGTATGCAATATGTTTTATTTGGGTGTTTTGAGCGTCTTTTGGTGGTGTTTTAAGATTATTAAAAAGTCGTGTTGTTGCTATTTACCAAAATATTTTGAATGTCCTCAAATACGTATTTCGGTTGCTACTTGCAACCTTCTTCAGTGTTCCTACTTGCAACCTTCTTCACGACTGTGTCGTGTAAAAAACACTGAAGAAGGTTGAAAGTAGCAACCGAAATACGTATTTGAGGAAATACAAAATATTTTGGTAAAAAGCAACACGACTTTTTAATAATCTTAGTATGCAATACTTATTAACGTAAGGAACTTGCACTGAAGCTCACTTTTCAACTTACTACTGCCATAGAGCTAAGTATCGAATTATGTAATTTTTAATTTAAATAAACCATTCGTTCTGATGTCACTTGAAAACCAATCAAAACGAATAGTTTTACGATCGTTTTTATAAAAACAAGTGATGGAATGAACTTATCCACTAAATGGAATTGTTAAAGAAATGAAATGTTTACGAGACCGTAATTTTTAGTCTTATTGATCAGTCGAACTAATAGGATATTTTGTTGAAAAATAGGATAAGGAATACAGTCAAAAATCAGTCTGGATAATCAACTTGGGGAAAAAAGACGGATTACACTAAACATTCACGTTTTTCATTTTAAAGAGTGTATATTTTTTTCAACGTTGGTAGGTGGAAATTTAAAAAACCGATCAGCTCCTGCCTCTCCGCATTCCGGATTTCCACAGACTAAAACCACCGTCATTAGTACCAAATTTGTAAGTTTTAGTGTCCTTTTAGTTAGATTAATAGTTCAGACTATATGTTTATGAATTGTTTCCTGTTGATTACATGATTGGCTTCGACTTTAGTGGAGGCTGATTGTACTTGTAACTTACTTTGAATGTTGGTCCTGAAGGAGATATTTTTTAGTGTCGTTTTAAAGGAAGTTGGGTTTGCTATGTTTTTAATATTGTCCGGTAGTGTATTATAAAAGTTAGCTGCTTTGTTGAAGGGATCTTCTTTTAGACGATCAGTTTTGGGAAATGGTATAGCTATATTATTCATGTTTCTCATTCTGTAAGTGTTTTTCCCTCAATTTGATCTAATTTCACGGTGGTGTATTCATTACGGTGTAAATTCTTATGTGTGAATTTAGCTCTTTCCATGAAAATCATGCCTTGCAAATTCAATTCTTGGGCTGTTTTGTAAATGGTTTTATACGCCATGGTTACTAGATGGTCATGAGGTTACCTTTAGAGGTTTGCCTCCAATTCAAAATGCCGAAATTTTGGAAAGGAGGTGCGTATACATAATTTCGATTTTTTTTTCTTTGGAAAGAAGTAGAAGAGACGTAGAAGACCAATGAATACAGACAAATTTTTCCTTAGATCATTTATGTGTGGAGTCCATGTTAATTTCTTGTCTATTAGAAGTTCTAGATATTTTATTTGTTCTACTCTCTGGAGACTTGTGTCATTGATTTTTACGTGTGGTTGTATGTCAGTCTTGTTCTTTTGTTTGAAAATAATATATTTTGTCTTCGCCGCGTTTATTGCCAATGTACTTTTTGTAGAAGTCAATACCAATACTTGTCCAGGTCAGTATTTACTTTTCGTTCAATTTCGAGATTAGTTCTACCTGAGTATACGAGCACAGTGTCATCTGCGTACATAACCACTTTCACAACACGGTCTTGTTTTTTTATGTAGTAGGTATAAAGTAGAAATAGCGTTTGTCCTAGGATCGAGCCCTGCGGAACACCTATGCTAAATTCAGCAATTTTACTTATGACACCTCCAATTAGTGTATTTTGAAACCTATCCGTCAAGTAACTGCGTATTGATTTATTTGCTTTTCCAACAATTACATATTCACCAAGCTTGGTGATTAAAGTTTCATATATAACTGTGTCGAAAGCTTTCTTTAGGTCCAGGAAAATTGCTGCAACGTAGTAGCCCTTATCCAAGTATTCATTTACAATTCTAATTAGATCAGGAATTGCATCTGTTGTGATTTTCTTCGCCTAAAATCCGTACTGGTTTCTATCCAAGATTTCGTTTTGCAATAAGAATTCGAGGATTTTCCTTAAGGAATTCAAGATTGGGACTGGTCTGTAATTGTTTAGGTCAGTTTCATCACCCTCTTTAAGAATTGGTATAACTGCAGAGATTTTTAAGTATTCCGCGAATCTTCTCTGCTTAAAACATTTATTTATTAATATCACGAGAGTATCAGCGATATTTTCTTTGATTAATTTGAGGTCATCAACGGAGATACCAATATATATCAATAGTTTCAATTATTTCTTTTTTATTGGTTGTTCTTACATGAAAAAAAGGTATTGGGATATGTTTCAGGACGACGATGCCCGTATTGAAGGTAATTTCGTTACTACTTCATGACCTATTTTTGAAAAATGGTGATTAAGGCAGTTGGCGATTTCCTCATGTTCACTGATCATCTTGTTCGAGAAAGATAGTTTGTCGATATTGTGTGTCTTACCTTTTTCGCCTTTCCTTAGAACACCGTCAACTAGATTCCAGAACTGGCATAGTTTTGGAGCTTTGCTCAAGCTTTATGATATAATAGTAATTCGCACTCGCATACATAATTCTATGAATTGTGAAACATTCCGCTTGCCTTCTGTAACTGTAACGGCTCCAAGCACTGGACCAGTACCGATCGCCAGTATTGGGTGGACATTGGCAGACTAGCAGTAGTAGGCCAACACTGGCGGCAGTACTGACCTAGCGCTGTCAGCCGAACGTTATACTACGGAGAAACGTTGATGGCCCACGTCCAATGCTGGACCAGTGCTGGCCATTCGTCAGTAGCCCATACATTTAGTCATCGATGCTCCACTGACGACCCGCGTTGTTTCCAATGCGTTTAAAGAATTTTCCAAATGTCAACAATCAAATGCTTCCATGGCTCCTACGATACAACGCTTGCTTACCATAGGAGTTGCAGGTTCAATCCTCGTATTTGGCTATTGCTTCTTTATTTTTTTCTCGGTCAGAAGCTTTTTGGAATTTGAAGGTTCGGAAGGTCGGACTCTATTTTTTGTCTTATGCACATTTTCTTGAAAGATGCTTTGTTTGTTATCCACGCCAGGCTCCGAAAGATTCGTTTTTTTTTTGTATAGCTCCTTTTATTTCGTTCTAGTTCGGGGTGCTTGGGTCTAATTTTTCTGCTTGAATGAGGCAGCCTTTCTACTGGTATTTTGAGCAGATTGGCTAATTTACTTTGCAATAGTACCTGCATGGAGGAAAAATGTTAAATTTTTCTGAAAGAAAATTTTGATTTAAATAAATATATTCATGCATTTTGAAGAATGAACAAAAATCGTACAAAAAAATGTTTTTGTTTGTTTTATGTGGGTCTGAAATTTGAATTATAATCCTGCCAACATTGATTTCTCGGCAGGCTAGTTTTTAATTAGTAGGTTTGAAAATGAGAAAAATTGGAGTACAAGGGAGGTTTTGAGCTTATATCCTTCAACTATGACGACATGATTTTTTCACACTTTCTTCAATCATAATCCGCTTCTGTTTGTTTTCCTGAAACCATCCATGTCATCTTCCTAATCATACTCAGTTTCAGCGCTGCCTTTCGAAACTTCCATGCATCCATATATTCCAAATTACCAAATAGAACGTCTCGCAAAAACCATACATATGTTAACAGTTATTCCAATTGTAATCCCGAGCACAATATTGTTCCTATTGCATATGTTGAAAATTTAATTGAATCCAAACAAATGCTTGAACACTTGAAAATGAAATCGTGCATGGCAAATTAAAAACACAAAAGCATCAGCAAAACTAAATCGCATTTGCATTGGATTAATTTCTTTAACTATACATACATATATGCACCCCTAAGCGCTACCATTACGTCCTGATCCTGGTAGCATTATGTTAGTGCCGACTGTGGAGGTGATACTACCTACCGGCTATCGTCGTTCCGATGCAGCTCCTTTTACTTGGGCCACAACAAAAAGGGTTAGATTGGAGATTTTCGGCACTCGTATGGGTTTCGGACTATGGATGAGTTGTACCTTTCCAGATGGTCCCGACAAAAGGATTTATATATGTATGTTTTATGTAAGGAGTGTTTCGTTTGCCGGAAAGGCGGATAAGGGAGCTCCTCTATGTACCGTGGGCGATGGGGCGAGTTTTGAAATCAGAAATTCATCCTCGACTAACAATCAACAATTCACGGTAACGTACACTTGAAGCTGGGATGCATCAAGTTTTAGCAATCGTTGCAAAAAACCATAAATGCTAAACTGATGTTTGGTTTCATGGAAAGTTTTTTTATAGAGGAGTAAAGGAAAAAAGTGTGGCGTGCAGAATTGACCAAAAATTATGGGTTAAAGTATTTAGTATACTGACTATGAGACATTGCAAACATCATTTACAATCTATTATATATCTATTTTCAACTCGTTAACCTTTTACTGGTCATTTTTAATATTTGGATACATGGATTACACACTTTTTAACTTCATTTTTAACTTCCCAGTAAATGTGAAGTTCTTGTAATCGCCTCGAAAATCGAAATTGAATTTTTCAATTTTTCTTTACGTTTTGAGGTCTATAGAGTATATATAGAGTGTGTTTAAAAAGGGAGATGTATGTGTGTGTGTGTGTACGTACGTCTGTACGTTCGTGGACAGTTTTTTATATGAGCATAACTCTCGTAAACATAGTCCTATCGACTTCGTTATGGTGTCAATCGAAGCGTCTTTGCAATTTCAAGAGCTGTTTAGTTTGTGGGAAACTTCGGTCGAGGGGGTTTGTTGTTTTGCCCCTTTGAATTTCTGTCATGCGTTATATCTCGCGAACCAAACATACGATTTGCATGGTTAAGGTGTCAATGGACGCGTATTAACATTTTTGTGAATCCGTTTAATTTTTAAAAAATCGTTGGAGCCGCTTGTTAATTTAAAAAAAAAAGTGCAAAAAATTGGGTTTTTTTTTCAGAAACAATATATTTTTAACCTGATTTGCGGAATGTAGTAATCAATGTTTATAAAATTTGTATACTCCAAACAATGTTTAAAAACCACTATCAAAACTGTTTCTCATGATAACGTAAAAAATTAAATTAAAAATAAAAAATCATTAAAAGTCATCATGATTTTCAAGGTCATTTTTATTATTCACTATATTTCACGAACCAAACATACGATTTGCATCATTAAGGGGTCAGTTGACGTATATTAACATCTCTGTTAAGATTTTAACATTATAAAAATTCATTTAAGCCGTTTTTTTTAATTTAATAGAAGAAAATGCGAAAAATTATATTTTTTTTTCATAAAAAATATTTTTGAACCTGATTTGCACAGCACAGTGATACCAGTTTATGAAATTTATACATTCTTATCAGTTTTTGGAGAGAAACCAGCAAAAAATTTTTACATGATTATGAAAAAAACTAAATAAAAAATAAAAAAATCCTTCAAAGTTACCATGTAAAGAGGATTCATACGAATGATATTACTTTATATCTTTCATTCTAAAAAAAAATGTTGTAAATTCAATCAAAGTTTTAAAACATTGGCATAATTTGAGCAGATTATTAATAGTTTTTATAGTCTTTTAATTAAAAAAACTGCTTAAATTTACAAAACCATCAAAATTTTTCAAAACCAAAAAGGCCCCCACCGATTGATCCGCGTGAATATTCAATCTGTCCTCATCGACCAAAAACCTTACGTAATCAATTGACCTTCCCGTAGACGATATGATTCATATTACTGCTATGAATACCTCTCATTGTTGTAATGTTGCTGATGTTTATTTAGATATTACTGGGAAGTTGACCGTGTGGACCTCAAGGGTCGCACCTAGCGGCTTGTTAATTTAATTTTTTACGTAATCATGAGAAAAAGTTTTGATAGTGTTTTTACAAACATTGTTTAGAATACATAAATTTTATAGACATTGATTACTATATTTCGCAAATCAGGATAAAAATTTATTGTTTATGAAAAAAAACCTAATTTTTTGCACTTTTTTTCCTTAAATTAAAAAACGCCTCCAACATTTTTTTCAAAATTTGATAGATTCACGCAAATGTTGATACGCGTCGATTGACACCTTAACAATGCATATCGTATGTTTGGTTCGCCATATATAGCGCATGACAGAAATGACTTTCAAAGGGGCAAAACAACAACCCCCCCCCCGCGACCGAAATGTTCCAAAAACTAATCAGCTCTTAAGATTCTAAAGACGCTTCGATTGACACCTTAACGAAGTCGATACGAGTTTGTTTACGTGAGTTATTCTCGTCGACGTAAATACACACACACACACATACATACTTCTTTCTAAAAACACGTTATATATACTCTATAGACCTCAAAACGTAAAGAAATGTTGAAAATTACAATTTCAATTTTCGAGGCAATTACAAGAACTTCCCATATACTGGGAAGTTAAAAAAAACCAAATCCGCTTATAGTAGTATATTGTATAACTCAAAAAGTACAACAAAAATTTTTTTCTCCAAAATGGCGGTGGCAGGACCCCGTATTCGGCTGTTGTGTGATCCACCTTTAAAAAGTTACCGGTAACTATTCTCTCGAACGGTTGCTCCTTGAAAAAAAACTAAATTTTTTCTTGAAGTGCATACTAATATCTAGTGAAGTTCATAGCAGAATTTTTTAAATCTACTTTTGAACAAAACGGCGCTGTTTTGAGGAAAAAAACAATTTTTGACAAAAAATTAGCCGTAAATTGTTTATAAAATTAAAAGTAAACAATTTATCGAAAAATCCCTACGTACTTCACTAGATTTTGGTATTTCAAAGTTACTGTCAAAATTTCAAACGGATCCATACACCCGTTCCAAAATAATCCTACCAGTAAGCTTGAAAAAAGTGATTTTGAGAAAAACGCGTTTAAAGTTTTTGTAGCTGTTAAATAGTCAAAAACATAAGCGTCTTATGAGCGACATCTATTCGCCTTCTTTGAAACTATAAATACCTCACGTGATGTAGGTAACAAGACTACTTATTATCCCGAGAGGTATATCGGAGCAGCTGTGCCCAGCGGCGCGTGATTCATCGACAGCGTGCGCGGGACTCTGGGACGCGGTGGAGTAAAGTCGCTCAGGAAGCCCTTTAGAACTCCACGCTTTTAAACTACCGACATCTCATTTTTATGACCCTAAAGTACAAGCCAATAAAAAATCGACTTTTTTGAAAATCCTAGAGTAGTGTTACCCCTTAAGAGCTCATTAGTTTTTGGGCAACTTTGGTTGGGGGATTTTCTTGTTTTGACCCGTTCAAAGTCTTTACTACCATGCACTAAATAAATAATAAAAAAACATCAAAAGTCTCAATGCAAAAAGGGTTCTACGAATGAACACCTATTATTCGAAAGACATTGTTGTTAAGTCTATCAAAGCTTATTAATAGTTGCATAATTTGAGCAGATTTTCAATAGTTTTCACAGTACCCTTTTTTATTTTAAAGAAATAGCTGCTTAAATTTTGAAGAAAAAAAATCCGAACAAATTTTCATTTTCGATGCTTTTAATGATAAAATGTTTCGTAGTCATATGCTTTAAAAGGCTTTCATCAAATGAAAAATTGTAGATTCAGTAGTTTCTTCTTTAGTGTTCGTAAGATTTCAATTATTCTCTCATCATTTGTAATACTTTTATGTTTTACGTGCAATTAAACCAATTATTGAGTGTATATTCAATGTTTTTCAGGACCAGCTGAAAATAAAAAATAATTATTAGTCTAACTGATGTAAATTGGTGAAAAAATACTAAGTCAATTTTCAACCTTAAAATGCGACCTGAATCATTGCACTCAAAAGAAAAGTGGGAGAACGGAGGGCCAATGAGCGGAAAAACTGTGTCAGTCTACACGCATGACTCGAAAATAAACACAGATGCGGCCTGAGCAAATCTTTGGAACTCCTCAAGTACTGCGCAGTTGTGCAGACAGAGTTAGTGTTGCGAGCTGCACAGGGACTCAAAAAGACAGGGGCAGCAGCCATAAAAACGTCAGAATCAGTTTTAACACTCTCTCAAAGTGGTGAGTACAAAAGTCTCAGTGCAGAAACAAAGACAAGTGATGAAGGTATCGGCCTACGAACTAGCTTAAGGCACTAAAGGAATTTGTGGCCTAAATACCACTTGAACCGTTTTCTTAGTCTGTTAGCTCTGGTCAGAGTCTCAACGAGGAATCTTGTGGATTTCCTGACGGGCCATGTGGCTTTTAGTGAAGGCGCAATGAGGATCGAGCTCCCAGCTAGCAACCTATGTTGGAACTAGGGTTGTTACGGATATTCACATCCGTATCCGCAAATGCGAAATATTCGCTTTGACTCAGACATCTTCATCCGCATCAATAAACATGATAATGACATGTAAGGAAAGTTGGCGATACCAGTCTGGCGCGTGCCTTGTGCCTGTTTGCTAGTTGCTTACCATCTTACCAATAGGAAGGCACACATTGGTGACAAGATCCTACAGTTTTTTATGTTTTGTTTTAGTTATTGGCGTGATTCCCTTTTCGAATCAATTACAATGTTTGCTTACTGTGTTTATGGCTCAGACAAGCTCAACGCGATGCACGCAACGTCAGTGCTGCGAAAAGTCACGTGAAAACTGAGAGGCAAGCTCGACGCTTTCTGATCGCGTCAAAACCACAGTATATGTAAGCCACAATATGCGATCGAGGCCTTCAAACACGAAATTTCCTTCCAAGAAATAGTGTCATGTGCTTGCAAAAAGTGACGATTGCCAGGCACTGCCAGATTTGCAGAGGATAAAGCACTTTCGAGGACTTTCTCTTTCATTTCAACACATGAAACATTTTTTCAGTCATTTTGGTTTTTTTCTAAAGCAATTCTTGACAAGCAAATGAAATTTGTATCAGCAAAAACGTTCCACCAATGAACCGAAGTTTCTGGGGTTTATTTCACGCGTACCATGAAAAGTGTATGCACGAGGCTTGGCAGTGCCCCGACCAGTAGCTAGCTGCCATTTTGTCATAAATGACAACAAACATATGATAAATGAAGGAAAGCATATGACTTTGTCCCATAGAACCGCGGCACGTGCTTGATAGTGTGCCTTTACATGAACGATTACATACTGGTTGTTACCTATACTGTGGTCAAAACGGTTGACTACACATCGAAATGCTATCTAAGGCGAAACATTTTATCTCGCCCCCAACTTGATTACTCCACACAAACTGTCCATGTTTTTTGCGTTGTTTATGAATATTCCGATATATTTATTAAGTGAAAAGTAAATAAAAATGTCATCACCAATAAAAAGCAGTATCTGAACTTACTTTATATTAAACAAAAATGATACGGAGAAGTCCCAGTGTAAGATATGTAAAAAAATTACTCGCGGAAGGGACGCACTACTACTTCCTTGAAAATCACCTAAAATCAATGCACTCAGAAGAGTTTCGTTTATTGGAAAGAGCGAGTATTGAAAGTCAGTTGAAGAAAAAAAAAGATGACGCAGGGATGTATCGGAATATCGGATTTACATGTTTTACAAACTTAGCTACGGTCAAATTTTTTTCTAAAAATTGATTTAGTTTAATAAATAGTTTCCTGTTTTCTAATCATGGTAATGTTGTTTGATAAAAGTCAAAGTGTTGATTAAAAAAATAAGAAAAGTTAGAAGTTTTGAATTACATATAATGTATATCGTTTTCTTTTAAATAATTTTTAACCTCCGATTTTTTTTATTGAGTAGATAGTCTGTTTATCTTGAAAGTAGTTTTTTAAATAATTTTATGAAAATTAGTTTAAGACTCAAAAAACTTGCAGGCAAAATGCTTGTGGGTAATTTATTTTGCAGTCCTTGATGTTCGGATTGAAATCAATTGGTTTAATACATGTTGTGTTTTTATTTAGATAGAATTGTTACTGCGTAACAAAAAGCCAAGAAACAGCTTTCGTTAGAGGAAGTACTGCAAAAAGATAAGAAGTGCGATACTAACAATACTAATTCAAAAAAGATTGACAAACTCAACTCAACTCAACTTCAACTTTGTAGAGAGACTTGGAATTCGACGTATTATGCAAGAGTTAGCACGTAAATATAGTTCTAGAGGACTTATCTTTTTTACTGATTTCGTGTGCAATGAACTGTACAAAAAATTTGCTGGAAAAGTCAAAGAAGTTATTGAATACATGTCGTTTACTTCTGATATTTAGATAGATACCAGCTCAAGTGTTTCTTTGCTTAGCCTGACTTGCCACGGATTATCAGAAAACTTTGAACGATCCTCAATTGTGTTAAAATGCGAGACTTTTCATGGCCGTCATACTGGTGCCCAAGTAGGGTTTGCTAGCAGTGGAAACAACGCCAAGCGTCGGCCAAGCCTTGGCGTACAACGAACGGCCAATGGTCAGCTGCCAGTGCTGGCCCAGTACTGGCTGAGTGCTGGCTGAGTGCTGGCTGACTGCTGGCCCAGTAATGCATTCAAGTGTAGGCCCAGTGCCAACCCAGCCATTATACTGAAATATAACAATTCAGGATACAAGCAGAATGTTAAACGATTTAAAGGAAGTACACTAGTGAACTTCAGTCCAAGTTCGTTATATTAATAACTATTGCATAGTTATACTGCGCGAATGTATAGTATTGCATTAATAATGAAATGTAAAGTGAATGGCAAAGAAAACATGTCAGAAATCATTGCATTATATGAAGAACTCATATATTGATTGAACGCATAAACGTTCATTTGAGGGTGTAGGCTGAACAGTATTCCCTTTCGTAGTCGTCGATATTTCGAAGAAATATTTTGCAGGCGAAGGTAAATGGCACGAAGGTCACACTGTCCTTTGTTCTCAGGACGAACACACTAATATACAATTTTTCATTATTCATTTTTACTCCCGAATTGCTTTTTAAAAGAACTAGAAGTGTCCCTTGAAAACAAACGAGTATGTTTTCAAGGGTATTTTAATATTTTTTTAGACGTAGTAATAAATTTTGGATGTCGTAGCAAGCTTTTCTTCCAAACTGAATTGAATAGTTTTTAACAAAACCATAAAACGTTCAAAATGATATTGAATCCTTTTTGAAGCGTAAATACAACGTCTTCTTGCAAAAAGTTAATCGAACAATTAAATCAAATTTCGTCAATTGAAAAAGTTAATTATATTTTTTTCTGATAAAAATATTTGTTGAATACTTATTGACCATTTTGCGACCAAATTAATTTTCCTGATAATATTTGAATTTTTTAACAACACTTAACTTTGTTTGCAACAAAATTGTGAAGAGGAATCTTTCATGAAGCTTTCATTGAAACTTTTTATGTGGACTAAAAAGAAATTTTTTGGTCTAGTTTGATATGAATATTTTTTTCTTAATACAAAACTAACAAACTTAGGCTGAAAAGATTTTTCGAACTACTAGATCTGTGAACAATCATAACTTTTTGTAGATGTAGAAATACGAACGAGAGACTGGCAAAAAACAGTTCTGAATGCAGAAGCTTTTTCATTTGCACTTCAGCAATTGTTCATCATACAATTCAATTAATTGCAACGCAGTCGACTTTGAAGAAGAGACTTTTTGTTTTATTCTTGGAGTTTTGATTTCTATTCTTATTTTTTTAATAGAAGTTCAATTGCTAGACGTCCCATCGCAACAGTGCGCCGGAAGTTTAATTGGTTTTCTCCTTGGCGCCATCATTAAGCTTAAATAAAAAAAAAATTTGATGGATGATCCAGAATTTTATAAAACTGCATTTTGGCCATGTTTGCTGGACATAACATCTTCGTGCGAGTCGTGCTTTTCGATAAATTGATAAAAATGTCTTCTTTTCAGAATTGCAATCATATCCACCACTATACGGACGACTGACAAATTCCATATCTCGAATAAGCAACATAAACGACTATTTGCAATGCAAATGCTACGTTACAACGCTCAGCCAGCACTAAACGAGTAGTGCCTTTTTCCAGCGCTCCCCCAATGCTGGCAAAATGCCACGTTACAACGCTCAGCCAGCACTCAATGATTAGTGCCACTCTCCAGCGCTCCCCCAATTTTGGCAAGATACCACGTTACAACGCTCAGCCGACGCTCACCCGACGCTCCATTCAACGATTGCACAAAAGCAACTTCAAAAAATTCAGGACCGGCTAAATCAACCGCATCCGAAAGTATTCCAGGACTGTGTGACGCGCTGTAATAGCATATTTTAGATTGGTTGTCTGTTCGAGCTTTTTGGTAAATTGGTCACGACGTCGTGAACATATCACTGAAGAAGGCTGCAAGTAGTAGCCGAAATATATATTTGAAAAGAAAAGAAAATTTGGTAAAAGAAACAGTCACGACTTGTACTATATTTTACATGTTTGAGCGTTTTTCGAAGATAAAAGATGCGTTAAGTCTTTATGCCAATGGCAATAGCATTGAATCAATTTTGCCAGAAGAGTGGAAAATAATACAATGTTGTCTTGAACTATTGAAACCTTTTGAAGAAGCTACTCGTGAAATGAGTAGTTGTCAGGCCCTCATATCATCTGTGATTCCTACCATTGAAATTCTTATGGGAAAGCTTGACGACTATTTAACAAAACCACTGGATACTGATGCTATTCGGTTGGCAGTCTCAACCCTGAAAACACAATTTTCAATGAAAATTTCTTCTTTGGAAGATAACAATTTATATGCAATTTCAACGTACTTGGACCCTCGCTATTAGCACAAATTTTTCAAACCAATCACGGAAAAAAAAATGAAAGATGAAATATTAATGATGGTAAATGATTCTTTCGTCACTGGTTCTCCTATATCGCCGCCAAGTTTAGAAAAAACAAAAAGAAGGAAAATGGAAGATTCGTTCGACCCGGTGCCAGGAACGTCCGGCATGGGTAACAAGAGTTGCTTAGAAAGCGATCTTTCGATGATATTAGATTCGTCGAGTGAAGATGAAAATGAAAGAGAACCTGATATCAGTAGCCCTGGCGCTCTTCTCCAAAAGGAATTAGTAATTTATCGCAGTAAAAAAAACTGGATTTGGATGAAAATCCACTTAATTGGTGGAAAGTTAATCATGGTGAGCTTAAAACTCCCTCCAGATTCGTACCCAGGTATTTATCACCTCCACCAGCCAGTGTTGCAAGCAAACAACTATTCAGTGGAACTGTGCTAATATATGATCCACTAAGAAACATATTGGAAGCTGAGGAGGCGGCAATACTACTATTTATTAAATATAATTCACCAATTTTATACTTTTAATTACTAAACATACATATTTGGGTTTTCGAACCTCAGTGTCTAGTCGACAACCTGCCCACTAGTGTGCTTTTTTGGTTCGCAACTCTGCTAACACTCTTATTGCACATTAATGAAGGTTCTTGTTTCCAGGCTTCTGGCCGGTACCATTATAATTAAAAGTGGAAAGTGTGGTTTCGGGGTGACGGACGGCATCCTCATCAGGTGCTGTCATTTACTATCCGCCACCAGACAGCGCGACCACGGTCCAAAAGCTGCGATAATTTTGTTCTCAAAATATGACCAAATAAAACATATTACAATTAAATTGATTTTCATTTATTTATGTACTTAAAATTGAAATATCTTTAAAGAAATGCCTTAATCCGCATCCACATTCGCATCATATTTTATTAGGAAATATCAGAAAAAGAAATTATCGTCTCTAAGACTAAACCACACTAAAATAATTTTTTACTTGTAAAGGAATCGTTGTTCTTCTGGAAAACCTTTGCGAAAACTACATCTGTCGATGAGAAATCATAAGACGCCACGAAAATAGCAATTTCAAAGATAGCATGCATGGAGATAATACCTTTCACCTTCACGCAAATACCATTTAGAATTCTAGAAACCAATCTTTCTTTTCCAAAAACGTATCTTTCCTCTCCGGTATCCTTACACAAAAAACAACAAAAGCATCAAGCATTGCATCTAAAACGATAAAATTATATGGCAATCATCAAAACAGGACGAGGTGAGTCCGCTCATTTAGCCAATTCCTTTCGTAATCGTCAAATTGTTGAGCATTTTGTTCCTAACAATCAAAAAGCTCTTCAATGCGATTTATTTTCAACGGATTATGATGCATATGACCTCCACTCCCTTGAGTCCCCTCCCGCCCCATCCTATACCTCAACAGCGCATTCATCAGCATTCGTTCGCAGAAAGTTGGTCGTTTTCCATCCAAGCTAGCCATTCTTCACCATCCGCAGGATAAGCTTTTCGGGACTAATTCACATCGCACATGCATGCTTACAAGCTCGACATGCTTGAAATGTGGAGGCTTCACTGCCCGCATTCTATTTTGGTTTGCCTACAATAAACGAGACGAAATCGAGCGGACATAGATCCTTTACGATTCGGGAATTTATGTTGCTAGGATTTATTATTTTTATTGATGCCATTGTTCAAATATTGCTGGCAAAGTGGCCTCCTACGTAGAAGCTTAGAAATGGAAATTTGAAGTGGATCCTTAACACACATATGCACATATTTGCATGTATGCATGTGGTGTATGATTAAACGAACTCCTTCATTAGAAGTATAATTGGCGGGAAGGACAAATGAAAAGCAATTATGCATACAAAAATTATGAAAGTATGCTTGATGAAGACTATAGTAACAGAATATTAATTATGTTTACTTGTGAATCCAATGGTGGCCATAGATATTTTCTGAAAGAACTTCAATGAACGCAGACGTAATTATGTTTAGATTTCTAGGACTATTCTGATTTATCTGTCAACATCTTCCGATATATCTTTAGTCCAGTTAAATGGTAGTTTCATCGAGGATTTTGGGTTGGCAGGCAGAATTTTTGAAGTGAAACTTCTTTTGGGACGGTGTGAATTGAATAGGTCTGACTACAATTGACGTCCGAGCCCGGACGTCGGCCTGGGATGGTACGCATCCTCTCACATCCAGCTTTGCTCAATTCGACATACGTTTCGCCAAAGTGTGAAACGCTTCATTAAGCTTGAGCTTCTCGGGTCCGGACCCGAGGAACTTTAGCTGACGTACGAAAGTGAAGTTAGTGTTCACTCGAAGTGAGAAGAAAGTCAGTTTTAAATATGAAGATCTGTGAACTGTGACTTAGGAAATGTTATGAATTCGGAGGATTAATGAATGAAGTGAGTGAAGGTTTCTACATATGCGGGACAATCAACTTTTCGAATTAAATTTTTTGAATTGCAACGGCGGCTGTCACTGGTGACAACTCATTTCATATGCAAGACACCCGCTATATCAAAGACACTTTATGCGGTATGACAGCTACTTAGCCTACCGTAAGTCAACTTAACGAGCTCGACGTCCGGGCTCGTACGTCAATTGTAGTCAGACCTAATGTTATGAAACGAACAAGCCGCGAGGTGCGACCCTTGAGGTCCACACGGTCAACTTCCCAGTAATATCTACATAAACATCAACAACATTAAACACAGTAATAATTTTGAAAATACTACTACTTTAAGTAATAACAATGAGAGGTATTCACAACAGTAACAGGAATAAGTTAATATAAATCAAATCGTCTACGGGAGGGTCCATTGATTACGTATGGTTATTGAAATCTTACGATGACTAAAGAATGAATCTACTAAAAACTACAATTTTTTATTCGATGAAAGCTTTTTAAAGCATATGATCTTGCAAAGTATTGACTACAAAACATTTTACCATTCAAAGCGTTGATACCGCAAATGCAAATTTGATTGAAATTTTTCAAAATTTAAGCAGTTTTTTTAATTAAAAGACTATAAAAACTATTAAAAATCTGCTCAAATTATGTGAATATTATAACACTTTGATTGAATTTACAACAATTTTGTTAGAATAAAAGATATAAACTAATATCATTCGTATGAACCCTCTTTACATGAATAATTTTTTATTTTTTATTTAATTTTTTTCATAATCATGGAACAATTTTTTGCTGCTTTCTCTTCAAAAACTGATAAGAATGTATAAATTTTATAAACTGGTATCACTGTGCAGTGCAAATCAAGTAAAAAAAATATTTTTTTATGAAAAAAAAAAAATTTCGCATTTTCTTCTATTAAACTAAAAAAATGGCTGAAACGAATTTTTATAATGTTGAAAACTTCACAAAGATGTTAATATACGTCAGCTGATACCATATTGATGCAAATATTATATCAGGTTCGTGAGATCTAGTAAATGATAAAAATGACCTTGAAAATCATGATGACTTTTAATGATTTTTAATTTTTAATTTATTTTTTTACATAACCATGAGAAAAAGTTTTGATGTTGTTTTTACAAACATTGTTTGAAGTTTATAAATTTTACACACATTGATTACTTGGACTTGAAAATAAGGTTAAAAATTTATTGTTTTTTAAAAAAAACCCAATTTTTTGCACTTTTTTTAAAAAAATTAAAAAACGGCTCTAAGAATTTTTTTAGAAACTTGATAGAATCACATTAATGTCAATACGCGTCGATTGACACCTTAACCATGCAAATCTTACGTTGGGTTCGCGAGATATAACGCATGACAGAAATGATCTTCAAACGGGCAAAACAGCAAACCCCCCCCGACCGAAGTATACCAAAAACTAATCAGCTCTTAAAATTGCAAAGACGCTTCGATTGACACCTCAACAAAGTCAATACGACTTTGTTTACGTGAGTTATGCTCGTAGAAAAAAGTGTCCACGAACGTACGTACGTACGTACGTACGTACACACACACACACATACATCTCCCTTTCTAAAAACACTTTATATATACTCTATAGACCTCAAAACGTAAAGAAATGTTGAAAATTTCAATTTCGATTTTCGAGGCGATTACAAGAACTTCCCATATACTGGGAAGTTAAAAAGTGTAACGAAAAAGAGACAACTAAAATGTATTTAAAGGGATTAGGCCGTGAGAGAATGAGATCAAATGCGTGCAGCAAGCTTCGAGTTGGCGACGCGCTAATTATTACGAAATCCGTCCTATGATTAGAAAGGGAAGGTGGGAGAGACTGGCTGGACCCTACCCCACGAAAGGCTGCTGGTGAAACCGCAAGGTATATAAACTACATTGGTATGATCTGTTGTTACGTCATCCGGCGGGGAGGACGTGGCAAATATACCCAAGTGGGATCTTATGCACACTTTGAATGAAGCCAATTTTTCTTTTTCCGACTGGGAATGTAGTTCTTGTGAATATGTCATTGCGAGTGAAATGTCTGTAAACATATTTTTCCAAGAGAATAGTGTTATCTAGCAGAGTTAGAAAGTGATGAGTGTATATAACTGTATATAATATATAAATCAAATATAATTTTCAGAGACTTCACTCAAATTGTATGGCGACCCTTTGGATCATTTGACGTTTTCCATCATCACTTCCAAACTATGCTATATATAATTATGCTCTTGATGCGGTGTTTATTATAGAGAACTTTGAAGTCCTTTATTAGTTGTCGAATAAAATTTGTTGTAACTGTTATTGGTTTGGCGATGGATGCGCTGAAAGTCGAACAGTTACAATCCTACTTTTATTGTTAAAAATTGATTCTATTGTCTTGCTAGCTAACTAGATGACAACAACTGACACGCTAAATCGATTTGATATTTCTCTCCGCTTCATTTTAATAGCATGCAATTTTAACACTAGCTCTGGTATGTAGCATTTACCATTGCTTATATGTCTTTTGTGAAATATATAATGAGGTGAACAGAGCTGCCCAAATATTTTCCAATCTATTTTTTAAACAGGATGACAGCACTACTGGGCGTGTCTGTGCGATATTACGTCACTCGGCGCGGAATCCTAGGGCAATAAATCATACCTATTCTGGTTTATATACCTTGGTGAAACCGTAGAACGCGGGCATCGCGACCGGGACTGGGCTCCGCGCAATCCACTGCGTCGAGCCCTCAAGACTGCCCTCAGGGGCTCCGCGCTGTCTAGCTGCCAAGTGGACCGCGTCTCGCGCAAGCAACACTTGGCCGAGAACGTTTTCTCGTCTTGCTAGCGGCCAGAAAGCCACAATGGAGAAACCAATCGTGGCCACCGCGGAGTCGCTTTTGTTGTGCCGCCGCGAATGTGTCTGACATCATTCGTGGCGGCCGTAGTCCGGGCCCAAGTGGCCGTCATTGTGTCCTGCCGCAATTCCTCGCCCGAGCCCAGCGTTCGCCTGCACGTCGACGGCAAAACATGAAAGATGTAATTTGTAGATGTGGCCGGCAGGACAACGATGTGCTTAAACTGAACTCCCAGTGTTGTGAGTGGTGTATACTATACTCTGAATATACTTGAAATACATGAAGAAGAGAGAAAGAAAACGTTGAAATCTATAGTACATTATTTTTTATATTGAATCTAACAATTTCTATCTTTACTAGGATGTTACTTTAAGTGATTCTATTTATAGTTCTCTCTCTCTCTTTCGTTCCTTCTTACTTCAATCAATAAAAAATTGTCAATTAGCCTCTCTCTCTGTGTGTGTGTTTATCACCTCAATAGTGTACTCACCTCATTATCTTACAGATTAATCACAAGGCAAAGTTTCACTTCTACCGAGTGTGAGCTCACACTTGATTTTTTATTTTGTAATGTGTAATCAAGTGAACGGTGAGCTGAAGCTAAAGTTTGTGATCAAAAATCTCCCGTTCGGGCCCAATTTTGAAAACAAACAATAGTATAGGCCCAAATTATTTTTACAATAGTTCTTGCAATAAAAAATTGTGTATAGGAAACTTGTGTCGAATTTAATTCGGAGTGGATTTAACTGCCAGCTTAGGTTCAAGTTTCTGAGGTAGCAGAGGCATCTCCTCTTTTTCATTGCCTTCTTCTTCAAAAAAATAGATTAGTTTTGATTTTATCTCGAATTGGTATTGGCTTCTACAAAGTAGATTGGCAATAAACACGGAAAAACAAAATTTATTATTTTCAAACAAAATAACAAGACTGACATACAACCACACGTAAAAGTCAATGACACAACTCTCCAGAGAGTAGAACAAGTAACATATTTAGGGCTACTTATAAACGAGAAACCACCTCCTGGAAAAACATTCGTAAAACAGAAAGGAAATAACAAAATATACATTGCTACGTTAAACGTCAGAACGCCAATGACAGAAAACAGATTAGAAGAGTTGGAGCAAGCCATAAGATTTATATAATGGGATATCATTGGACTTTGCGAAGTAAGACGAATAGGAGAAGAAATTCGGTAATATAATGAATACATTTTTTACTACTAGGGTGAAAAGCAAGGAATATATGGAATAGGATTCTTAATAAAAAAAATACCTGAAAGATAAAATAATTAGTTTTCAAGGATTAACAGACAGAATCGCAGTCATAAATATACAATTACCTACATTTAAAAAACCGTTGTCAATTATTCAGGTCTATGCACCTACAAGTCAAGATACGAAAATAGCGAAAGATAAATTCTACAAAGATTTGACTGGATTAATGCAAAATATAAATAAAAATGTAATCCTGATGAGAGACTTAAATGCCAAGGTTGGAGGTAAAGCAAATGAAGATGAATTTATCTTGGAGGATTACAGCAGTGGAGTAAGAAACGAGAACGGACAAAAACTCGTCGAATTTTCTTTTGCAAACAACCTAAAAATCATAAATAGCTTCTTCAAAAATTCGAAGACAAGAAAGTGGACATGGCTCTCTCCTAATGGTAAAGAAAGAAATGAAATTGATTTTATTTTAAGAAGAGAAAACCGACTTCTTAGCGACATCTATGTAGTAAGTAAACTAAATTTTAACACAAATCATAGAATGGTCAGAGGGGTCATACAGTATGAAAATAACAAATCTAGAAGAAACATTAGCTTGTCAGCTAAAAATAGGATAATAACAACGCCTATACCACAAAATAACTTACATGAAATAGGAAACACTTTAGAACAAATGAAAAAACACGAAACACTTCAAGAAAAGTATAATTTTCTGGAGAAAACACTGATTAACATGAATAATATGCGTATTTAAAATGAAAAGAAAAGTAAATTGGGAGAAGGAACGATACAATTAATGAACGAAAGGAAAATAATGCTAGAAAAACGAAAAGATAATCGACAAAAAATATAACACACATAAGCAAACAAATTCAAACATCAATACGAAACCACAGGAAGATAGAGAGACTGAATATATAAAGATAACAAATAGAGAAAACTGATGGAGTCAAAAAAGGGTTAAAACAACTAAAAGAATACACACAATGTATACCTAACATGAAAAAGAAGAAAAGAAGAAAAGAGTACAAAGAAAAACGACACAGTCACAACAAAACGATTATCGATAGCTAAAGTAGCCACAGAATTCTACAAAAGTCTATACACAGAGACAGACAAAATAATAGGGGCAGAATTAGAAAAGGATACTCAAGAAGAAGAAATACCATGTATACTAGAAACAGAAGTGCTAAGAGCTATGAAAACGCAGAAAACCAGAAAAGCACCTGGAGACGACAAAATTCCGAATGAGATACTGAAAGATACCCTAACTGTAATATCCAAACCTGTGACAAATTTATTTAATGAAATACTAAAGGCTGAACAAATACCAACTCAGTGGACAAAGTCCATTATCGTCCTGCTACACAAAAAGGGAGACAAAAATGATATTAACAACTATAGACCTATAAGTCTAATATCTAATGTTTACAAAGTTTTCTCAAAAATAATACTCGGCCGAATAAATAAAAACCTAGAAGAGAACCAGCCAAGAGAACAAGCAGAATTTCGCCCGGATTATTCTACCATAGACCATATCCATGTGGTCAAAATGATCATAGAAAAACTTAACGAATACGGCCAACACAGCTTACAACATGGCATTTGTCGACTACAACAAAGCCTTCGACTCTTTGAAACACAATTATATCTGGAAAACATCGATATTGTAAAAGAAATTTATAGCAACTCCACAGCAAAGGTCCAACTCGAACAGCAAGGAGAAGAAGGGAGGCGTCAGGCAGGGAGATCCATTTTCCCCAAAACTTTTCACAGCAGTGTTAGAAAATATCTTCTGCAACATATACTGGCAATATTTGGGAATAAATATAAATGGATTAAACTTAAACCACCTAAGATTCGCTGACGACATTGTGATTTTCGCAGAGAAACCAGGCATACTACAAATTATGTTACAGCAACTAGATAAGAAAAGCAGAAAAGCAGGAATATCGATGAATCCAACTAAGACAAAAGTAATGACAAATGCAACTAAGGAGAACATAGAAATAGAACAGGAGTTAATCGAATATGTTGATGAATACGTTTATTTAGGACAACTTATATCAATAAAACACCAATATTCTAAAGAAATTGAGAGAAGAATAAGTAGCACTTGTAAACGATACTGGTCTTTAAAAGAAATTGTTAAGAATGGTACAGTACCAATGTCAATTAAAAGCAAACTGTACAACACATGTATACTCTCATGTTTAACTTACGGGTGTCAAACTATAGACTATAGACTATTTAAATGTAAAAACTCATAGTATCCTAAATATTTTAAAACTGCACTGTATTTGGTCAGCGAAAAAAGGCTTTAAAAAAAATAGACGAGAAACTAACATGAAATCCATACATAAATGATCTAAGGAAAAAACTTCCCGAACACGGTCGCACAACTGGCCCAGTGCTAAGCCATTGCTGGCTGAGCACCACATTACGCTGGCTGAGTCTCGTTCGCCAGTTCTGGCCCAGTAACATATCAGTGCTGGATGATAACTACAGGCGGACATTGTATGCTAGTACTGGGCTAAGATCCACAAGCAGCATTGGCCCAGTACAGGCCCAGTACTGGCATACAACGAATTTGTTACTCCGCCAGCACTCAAATGCCAAAATGAATCGGCGGCGGCAAGAGCCACGGAAATTTGTATGAAAATATCATTCTCACATGATATTCGTCGTCCGGCTGTGAAGAAGACGCCGGCATCCAAATCATAAGTGAGTGATGTATCGTCTTTGCCACCCAGGATTGAACCCGCGACGTCCATCGCACAGAGCAAGCGCTGTAGCGTCGAAGCCATAGAGACAGTTAAGAATTTACGTCCACACATTCGAACACATTGGACAGTAAGCCTTCAGCCGAGCATCGTCGCTGTGCGACGGGTGAGCGTCGGCTGAGTATTGTAACGTGGCAACTTGCTAGCATTGGGGGAGCGCTACGAAATAGCACTACTCATTGAGCGTTATAATGTGGCAACTTGCCAGCATTGAGGGAGCGCTGGAAAAAGGCACTACTCGTTGTGTGTTTGCTGAGCGTTGTAACGTGGCATTTGCATTGCAAATAGTCGTTTATGTTGCTTATTCGAGACACGGAATGTGCCAGTCATCCGTATAGTGGCGGATATGAATGCAATTTGGAAAAGAAGACATTTTTATCAATATCTCGAAAAGCATGACTCACATGAAGATGTTATGTCCGACAAACATGAGCAAAATGCAGTTTTATAAAATTCTGGATCAACCATCTAAATTTCTTTTTTTTATCTTTAATGATGGCGGCAAGGACAAAATCAATAAAACTGCCGCTGCACTGTTGCAATGGGACGTCTATCAGTTGAACTTCTATTAAAAAAATAAGAATAGAATTCAAAATTCCAAGAATAAAACAAAAAGTCTCTTCTTCAAAGTCGACTGCGTTGCAATTAATTGAATTGTATGACGAACAATTGCTGAAGTGCAAATGAAAAAGCTTCTGCATTCAAAATTGTTTTTTTGCCAGTCTCGCGTAGCTCATTCGTATTTCTAAATCAACAAAAAGTTATGATTGTTCACAGATCTAGTAGTTCAAAAAATCTTCAAATACTATCAGGAAAATTAATTTGGTCGAAAAATCGTCAATTTGTATTCAAAAAATATTTCTATCAGAAAAAAATATGGTTAACTTCTTCAATTGACGAAATTTGATTTAATCGAACAAAACTTTTTATGTCAGAAGACGCTGTATTTACGCTTCAAAAAGATTTCAAAATCATCTTAAACGTTATCTGGTTTTGTTAAAAACTACTCAATTTAGTTTGGAAGAAACTTGCTACGACATCCAAAATCTATTACTACGTCTAAAAAGTATTAAAACATCCTTAAAAACATACTCGTTTGATTTCAAGGGACACTTCTAGTTCTTGTAAAAAGCAATTCGGGTGTAGAAATGAATAATGAAAAATTGTATATTAGTGTGTTCGTTCTAAGAACAAAGAATATTGTGACCAACGTGCCATTTACCTTCGCCTGCAACACATTTCTTCGAAATATCGACGACTACGAAAGGGAATACTGTTCTGCCTACACTCTCAAAATGAACGTTTATGCATCCAATCAATATGAACTATGAGTTCTTCAAATAATGCAACGATTTCTGACATTTTTTGCCATTCACTTTACATTTCAATATTAATGCAATACTATAAATTCGCCTATTATAACTAAGCAAAACTTATTAATATAACGAACTTGCACTGGATCTCACTAGTGAACTTCCTCCAAATCGTTTAACATTCTGCTTGTATCCAGAATTGTTATATTTCAGTAATGGCTTCAAGCATTGGGCTAGTGCCGATCGCCAGTGCTGGCGCAGTGCCAACCCCCAGCACTGGGCCAGCACTCGAATGCACTACTGGGTCAGTAGTCAACCAGCACTCAGCCAGCACTGGCAGCTGACCGTTGGCCGTTCGTTGTACGCCAATACTTGGCCGACGCTTGGCGTTGTTTCCACTGCCATCAAACCCTGCTCGGATTGCTGTCTTCATTGGTCTTCTACGTCGCTTCAAATTATGTATGCGCACCTCCTTTCCAAAATTTTCTACGGCATCTTGAATTGGAGCCAAACCTCTAAAGGTAATCTCATGACCATCTCTAGACTAGGAACTAAGGTGTATAAAACCATTTACAATCTCCCTATGCCAACTCCAACGAGCGAAGTTTACAAAACAGCCCAAGAATTGAATTTGCAAGGGATGATTTTCATGGAAAGAGCTAAATTCATACATAACAATTTACACCGTAATGAATAGACCACTGTGAAATTAGACACAATTGAGGGGAAAACACTTACAGAATGAGAAACATGAATAATATAGCTATAGCATTTGCCAGAACTGATCGGCTGAAAGAAGACCCCTTCAACAAAGCAGCTAACTGTAACAATACACTACCGGACAAAATTAAAAACATAGCGAACCCAACTTCCTTCAAAACGACACTAAAAAAATTCCTCCTTCAGGACCAACTTTCGCAGTAAGTTACAAGTACAATCAGCTCCACTAAACTCAAAGCCAATCATGTAATCAACAGAAAATAATTCATAAACATATAGTCTGAACTATTAATCTAACTAAAAGGACACTAAAACTTATAAATTTGGTACTATCCCTTATACCGATTCTTATCGGCTGAGAAGTACTATGTACTGAAATACGGAGAATTACTAAATTTGATGGAGAGAGTGATTGAAAGAAACGGAGGTGGTTTTAGTCGGTAGAAATCCGGCATGCCGAGAGGCAGGAGCTGATCGGTATCATTTGAAGATTTTCACCTCCCAACTTTTAAAATAATGTGATTATTTAGCCCATATCCAGCCATTATATGAAACCGTAAAATTGATCCGGGAAATGATTTTATAACTTGTTTTAAAAAAAATTACAAAATACAAGAATTTTTGTTTGTAAAAACAAAAAAATTAAAAAAATCAAAAAAAAATTATGAATGCCATTTTTACCATAATGTAATATAAATAGGGGTAACACTTTGAACACACGTTATGCACACCACCCGCCGACCACGGTGCCCTCACCCACCTACTCCCTTAACTTCTCATGAGGCCATGACCACCGCGAACTTTTTATGCCATAGTAGAAGTGGAACCACCCTCTTTCGATCTCTCTCTTACTAGGAGAGGCTCCGACTTTGTAGTCACAGATTTGGATGAAATTTGGTACATAAGTAGAAGACGTCAACGATATTCGATCTTTAAAATATTAGACCGCAACACTCCCCCCTTTTTGAGAAAAACGCCGTTAAAGTTTTTAGCGTCGGTTATCGATTAGTAAGTTTTTACACCTGACAGAAGCTGTGCGGTGTAGGCAGCAGTGCTATAAGCCCGCGATCAAGGGGTCGTGTGTTCGATCCCCGCTCGAGGTATTGTTTTTCTTTTTGAATTATTGTCGTCGTCGTGTGTTCGATTACCGGGGTGAGTATTGTTTTTTTGAATAATTGTGAATGTAATTTTTTATGGTGAATCAGCAGTGCTCACCTACAAATACATTTATTTTTACAAATCAGCAAACTGTTCGTTCATTCAGATATGTAAATTATATTAGTCCCACCCCCCTCCCTTTGGTGGTGGAGGGCCGTAATCTTAGCCGTTACCAAAATAGCTTTTCGAACGTTTTATCGAAAAGACTTCACTGTAAGTATATGAATGGCGCATACTGCAACTGCTTACAATCAACTCACTACCATCCATAACCGCCATCTTCTCTTTACGGGCTCCTATACGTTTAACAGGAATGAAACTTCTATTTTAATTTAATAGCACCATTCATAAAGTGTTTTATTTCAAATAAAATCAGAAATTCATTTCATAGTTTACATTTTACCAAACCCACAAGAATAACAAATATGCAAGAATTATCACAGCATTGTTGTCGTTACAAAACTACAACTATATACTTAGTCGTATAAACAATATATTTTAAGTGAATCAATTTATTCAAAATAAGAAAACAATTTATCTAATTGTATCTATTATCTTCTAATCTCGTCTAATCTACACTTTATATAAGAAAAAAAACAAATAAACATCAAAGCAAAACAAAATCAAAAGAGAGAAAAGTTTATACTATAAATACTTAACTAGATTCTACATAACGATTGCAGCGCTTCAAACATCCGAGACTCAGCTGACGGATGTAACTTGTTCCTAGGAAAATTGAACAGTGGAAGCTTTCAGCAAAGACGCACATGATTTAGATGCGGAGGAAAGTGTTACCTGAGATGGCCGTCGAGCAGCACGATCGGTTAGCAGATAGGTGAGAGTTTCCGATGTTGTGTCACGACTTAGTCCGGGCGGTGTAATGTCAATATCGGTCGGCGGCAGGAAGCATTCTTTTGGTAAAAACCTGAAAATAGATAAAGGAGACGTGGCGATTGTATCTAATGTTAATTTATTATGTTTCATCAATTTCGATATATTTAATTTGTACGTCACATTACACTTGTGCGATAGTTGTCCAGGTGATGATTTCAGTTTTAATCAAGGAAAATGATTTTAAAGTTGTAAAACTAGTATTTGTATTGCATGTTGTAATATTTAATTTTCATTTGTTTGGAATATACAAGAATAAATTTAATATGTGGAAGCGCAAGACCAAATAGTGGTTCGTCAGAAAAAAATAACGTTCCCCAACGTTTTTCGAAAAAATAACAACTGTATGAATAAATATTCCTAAAACCTAGTACACAGTTCGGTTCGGCGCAGAAATTTGTATGAAAATTCTGCAGTTGCAGAAATTCCGCACAGAATTTCAGACTCAATTCTGCAGAAGCAGTACACAGTTTTCTGCTCAAAATCGATGAACTCGGTAGATGGCAGCACTGCAGCACCAAGTACTCTCCACATTTTTCAGACTTGAATTTTAATTGTTTCGGCATTTCTTTTGATGCAGAAAGTTGACGTTTGGCAATAGCTGTCATTAAAACTGTCATTGAAGTTGTTTCCAACATCAACAGCAGGCGTTTCGTTAATAATCTCCACTAGTTTCCATTGTCAAATTTCCAGCAGCAAAATATTTACCAAATGGGAGACATGCAGAATTTTCTGTTCTGAATCGAACTGTGTACTAGGCTTAAGCACCAGAAAAATTCAAAACATACAGGGTGCGCCATCTTTCATGTCGGTATGTAAACACTTACTACCTTTGAAAAAATCAATCGATTTCTATATATGAGGTAGTTTTATTCGATTTGGTCCTTTGCAATTTATTTTCACTACTTTTTGAATACAACATCAATTAAGTGGCCGCCTTTATTGGTCAAAACAAAATGTGCCCTTTTTGCTGCATTTGCGAGCATCTCGTGAGTTATAGCGATGATTTCGGCACGAATGTTTGCCTTGAGATCGGTCATGCTCTGAGGCTTGCTGGTGTACATTTCGCTCTTCAAATAGCCCTACAAAAAAAAAGTCCGAAGGGGTCAAATTTGAAGATCCGGATGGCCACTCAATGTCGCCTATTTTTGACATCAGACGTCCAGGGAATTTCCGTTGCAAAAATTGAATTGTTTCATTTCCAGTGTGGCATGGTGCACCGTTTTGTTGCAAACAGAAACCGCCAAGTCTTTTTTCACGCATTCGTGGGCAGACATAATGGCCCAACATCCAACGATATCTGTTCCCATCAACTGTTTCGTTTTCTTTGAAGAAATAGCTTCAACCAGTTCATTGGAACGTCTTGCTCGTTGAGGAACGGCACGACGATGATCTCCTACTGTCCCGTGCTCAACGAAATTCCATACGCAATGACACATGACAAACAATCTTTCTTCAGGATCGAAATATTATCAGGCTAGGTTTCTACAAATGCGGGACAACCAGCTTTTAGAATTAAATTTTTTGAATTGCAACGGCAGCTGTCACCGATGACACCTCATTTCATTTCCAAGACATCCGCCATATCAAAGACACTTTATACGTTATTATAGTTGAACTTAAGTTTGATCACGATTTGACCATATTTTGACAGCTACTTAGCCTACCGCAAGTCAACTTGACTAGCTCGACTTGCGGGCTCGGACGTCAATTGTAGTCAGATCTAATGACGGTCTCGTCAGTGGCAAATCTCGCATTTGCGAATGCAGCGGATTTGTAGATTTTGAACGTCCGTCTATGTAGTAGACATTTTCTCGTCCAACCGCGAGTTAGATCAAACTAAAAGAAGATGTATAAAGATAAGTCGAGTCTGTGGAAGCCAACGGAGCCGGAATACAACGACGAAAACAAAAATAGTGAGTTACATGAAGGGATCATTCAACTGTTTTTAAGTTTCATTCCATGATTCACTTTACGTAGCTAAAACTTTGTCTGTTTAAAAGTCACTGTTTCACCCATTTTCTTTTTGGCTTTATACTTTTTATGTAGGGGCGAACAGCTGTTGAAAGAAAAAGCAATTCGTCATTCATTGCGCACAAAAGTCAACTTTAGAATGGTATGGAGTGTACTTACTGATGGAACGCCCATGAATGATTTCCGAATTTTCGGGCCATTCGAAATGGAATGGAATGAGACGACGCTACTCCGTTGGAACCATTTTACAATCGACTGATAGATGGACAATACAGATCACTGGCGGATACTGCAGGAACTGTAAATTCATTTGTAGTGTAGTGAGGGTACACTTCGATCTGAGAACCCATACTAAATCATTGATAATTTGAATGACGACCAGCCATAAGGATATATTTAAATCGAGCATGCACAGTTCCTACTGGACAATTGTAATGGGATCATTTACGGATATTTATGACCTCATAAATTTGAACCATAAAAAACGATAACTGTCCTTGGGAATGATGACCATCGAAATGTTTATAAATTTATTTATTTTGGTCACACATGATGTGATTCTGAGATCTATGCGTGAGTATAAAGATGTTAAGATTATACATTGAACAATATCCCTTCCCTTAGTTTTAGAGTAAGATTTTCGTACATAGACTTGAGGATAAAGAAACTGAAGATTAATGAATGAAATTAAAGTCAAATTTGAAATCTAACTACCATATTCTTTAATTGTTTTACCAACAGAAACATTCCTGTCATATTCGGCAGAACTAGTCATAGTTGGCTGTAGAATTATCGGCATTTTGCTTGCCATTAGGACTAGCGCTTGTCCCTGGATATTAGGTAATTTTGTTTGACATTCTGATCACTTTACTATGAAACAAAAATGATTTTAAAACGAAACTTAGCAACTCATATTATATTAAATGGTTTGTTGGTTGTAGTGGCAGCCCCCTTCGTCAAAAGCGGCTCACTAACGCCAAGCTAGGCTCATTGTGATACCACATTTAAATAGGGAGCGGCACTAAAACCTGTGGGGTGACGAGAACCATTTAGATTCTCGTATGAAGCCGGCTACGCAGCTAATATTTAAACTGACTACTTCCGTGAGGCTACCTAGGAAAGGTGAGCCTAAAGTTTGCATGCGTTTCCTCGATAGTGCTGGGTATTCACACAGAAAGTGTTGGATCGTTTCCACCTCCTCCGATCTGCATCTGCGGCAGAAATCGTGAAAAGGGGCACCCAGTCTTTCTGCATGTCTGCCAATGAGACAATGCCCCGTCAGTACGGATACGATTAAACTTAATGTTTCACGGCTCGTGTTGAGGGCGCTTTGAGCTTAGTGTGTGCCAAGTTTGCCTGGTTGTCCTGCAGGTTTCGTCCAGCAGCCAGGCCCTATTTGCAGCCTCTATATAATACTGCTTGAAACTTAGCTTCACGGAGGCCAACGGATGGCCGACTTGGGGTGCGAGTGTATACTCTTACAGCTCAGTGCCAGCTCGTGCCAGGGCATCTGCTTCGCAATTTCCTGGTATATTACTATGCCCCGGTACCCAGCAAAGAATCACTTCACAATGAAGCGACATCGCGTTCAGTAGTGTGCGACATTCCATTACAATTTTGGATGAGGTATACACGTTGGTTATTTATTGGATAGCAGCTTGATTGTCAGAGAAAATGTTGAGATTTCTTATAGAAATTTTCTGATTTCTCAGCCAGTCCACTGCCTTATGTATTGCGATGACCTCTACCTTAAAAACACTGCAGTGATCTGGTAGCCGGAAGGATAGTCTCAGACCTAGATGTTCGGAGAAAACACCAGCCAACTTTTTCATCCATCAGTGTAGATGTCGGCCGATTCCTGTATCCTTTTTCTTTCCATCATCCAGTCATCTCTGCTAGGGATGACGGACTTGAAACCGTGGTGGGAGCAGGGAATCGGAGGATTGAGGTCTACTTTCTCTGGCGTTGGTCCCACACTACGTAATATGGTGGAGTGGCCGATATTCCCATCACGCCAGAGATTTAGAGCTTTCAGTCGAATAGCCGAGCACTTGGCCTGCTGTTTCGTTAGGAGCTCCGTCGGGAGTCAATTTAATAGCCTTTGTCGGGGTAGTGCATATAGTCGCGGTGATTGCAATAGCTGCAATCCTCCTGATCCTGTTAACCAGGTTCGCGTTTGATGTTTTTGCCATCGCTGGCCACCAGATAACCGCGCCATACAGAAGGATTGGTTCGACTATCGCTGTATAGAGCCATGATGCAGTTTTGGGTTTCTGTCCCCACCTTTTCCCAATAGCTCTTTTGCAGCAGTAGATTGCGCATGCCGCTTTACGAGCTCTTTCTGCTATGTTCGCTTTCCACGCGAGTTTGGAGTCCAGAATCAGACCTAAATATTTGACCTGATGAGAGTGATTGAGACTTGGCTCATCAAGTTTAGGTGGGATAAATCGTGGGATAAATCGTGGAATTTTGTATCTTCTCGTGAAGAGTACAAGTTCCGTTTTCTGCGGATTAATCTTTAGACTGCACTCTTTGCTCCATTTGGTAAGAATACCTAGGGAAAAGTTAAGTCTTTCAGATAGGGTGTCAAAGAATTTGCCCGATATTGCTATTGCAACATCGTCCGCATAGGCTACGGCATTGCAACCAGTCGCTTCTATTGTTGACAGGAGTTTGTCCACCACTAAGTACCATAGAAGGGGTGATAGCACCCCACCTTGCGGGATCCTCTGCACGTCCGGCTTCTTAGGATGCTGTCTCCTAGTGAGGAGTTAATGCTCCTGCTGCTTAGTAGTTGCACGGTAAACCTAATCCGGTTATCATTCACATTGTTATTCTCGAGTGCCTTCTCAATAGCCTTGTGGCTGACGTTGTTGAATGCACCTTCGATGTCTAGAAAAATCGCCTGCGTATATTCTTTGACGCTTAGCGATTTTTCGATGAAGCTGGTGAGTGAATAAAGAGCTGTTTCTCCTTTTTGTGTATGTGTGCTGCGCATTAGAGAGTGGTTGCAGGGTAGCTCTCAAATGAATCTCTATCAGCCGTTCCAGAGTTTTCAGCAGAAAAGAGGTGAGGCTGATAGGTCTATAGTCCTTAGGTGAGGAGTGGGATGTCTTGCCCGCTGTTGGTACGAAGACTATTTTAGCTTCTTTCTACCGCTGTGCAATATAAGCCATCCGTAGACACGCCTTAAAGATGGCTTTGAGCCACGGTAGCGCTATATTGATTCCCTGCTGGATCTCAACAGGTGAGATGTTGCCCATTCCGGGGGATTTAAATTGTTGAGACGAGCTGATTGCCCGGCGTAGGAGCCTGTCGTCTACAGGCACAGCGGTTGACAGCCACTTCGAGGGCGTATGTGGATCAGCTCTGTCAGCCACATCCTCACTGCCCGGGAAGTGTGTGTCCATGAGAATGGCTAGCGTTTTGGAGCTGGATTGGATCCAAGTCCCATTCGCGTCCTTGATAGACCCCAAACGTAAGGGGGTGGTCGTCATAACTTTTCGCAGACGGCTAACATCCTTGGAGTGTTCTATTTCTGCAAAGAAATTTTTTCATGAGGTACGTTTTGCTTTTCTGATGGAACTTTTAAACTCCTTCAGTTTGAGTTCCTACATTCCTTCCGCAGCTCCGCAATGTCACAATTCCACCAGGGGACTTATACTTTCCTCTAGGCTTCGTTGGACTACATGCAGATCTTGCTGTTTCATTGAAGACCGATGTAAAGGTCCCAACGGTTTCCTTCAGATCACTTCAGATATCTTCAATCTTCGGAGGTCCACCTTCTAGTGCAGACTCGAATACTGATCGGTACTTGACCCAATCCATATTAATTTAAATGGTCCCCCAGATTCAAAATCCCCAAGATCCTAAATTCCCAAGATTCAAAATCCCCCAGATCCTAAATCCCCCAGATCCCAAACATCCATTATCCTAAATCCTCCAGATCCTAAATCCCCCAGATCCCAAACCCCCAATATCCTAAATCCCCCAGATCCAAAATCTTCCAGATCCAAAATCCCCCATATCCTAAATCCCCCAGATCCTAAATCTCCCATATCGTAAATCCCTCAGATCCGAAATCCAATATTAAATTACTTATAACAATATCCAATATTAACTGCATTAGCGTCTCTCCTCTCATTCTCCCAAAACCGGATAATACAAGTTTGGAATTTAAAAAATAATCTTGACATTTTTTTTAAAATTGCATTTTTTACAAATTTTATAAGAATTTTGCTAAAACACACAATAATAATATTACTATGAAGCTATTTGGGATCTGCACGAATTAATAGAGTCAACAGTCAACAGTTTTAACATTAAGCAATTTTTTCAGTTTTTTATCCTCAATAGATAACGGCTAAACCGATTTTGCTGAAAACTCATCCAGTTCTAAGTTACATAATCACGCGTCGAATGAAATCAGTCTCACGTCAATGTGATATTTGGTTCTTGAGATAATCGAGACGAAAAATAATTCCGAACCACATACGCACATACGTACATACACACTCACAGACATCTCTCTAAAAACGATGGATTTGGATTCTAGACACCTTAAAATGTGGAGATATGTCAAAATTTGGGATTCGACAAATCGACCCCCTTACAATAACTTCCCACTGGCAAGTTAATAATTGTCGAAATATCAAAACCACTTACCTATGAATAATTGGTGAGATTAAATCCGGATCAATTTTTTTCAGCTTGGTTGGTCCCGTCAAAAAAGATACGGCTGTGCCCACTATGATCACAGTGAACACTCCAATCGGATTGATCCAATGGAACGATAGACGATACAATGGAAACACATCAGATTCATCGGGATACATCGGGTCGACCCATCCTTCATTCGTTGCGTTTGCCAAGCATCCTTGTATTGATACAGGCAACCGATGCGGTACAACCTTACCAGCCGCCAGGACCGCTTGCGATCCAAATGACACCCATCCGGACATTATTGCACCACTTATTGCACCAGCTATCGCTCCTTTGGTGTTGCTCCACGGAATAAGCATGCCCAACGTGAATATCCCAAACGTAGTTCCGGCCGCAATGGCTGACAGAGATGTGGCTACACTCAATATTCCACCGAGTTTCTCCACAACGAATACCAAACCCATCGAAGCGGCACCCAAAGCCACAATGCTACCCTTCACTAGCAGGGAGGCTCCACGTTCCGTGAAGGTCATTTTGAAGCATCCTTTGAAGATATCTTCAAGAATAACTGCGGCTGTTGAGTTCAGGATCACAGAGAGTGAGCTTAAGGCGGCGCCAACCAGTCCTGCCATAAATAAACCAGGAATGCCATGCAAATGGCCGATTGTTTGCATCACGTAGATAGGAAAGAGTTGATCGTCAGCCTGCAATGAAATTTATAGTTCACCACACACAATACAATACAAATTTCTTATAGCTCTTTTCGGATGCAATTGAACCTAAGCACACCTATATAAAAGAATCAGCAACAGTATTCACTTACCACAATTAGCCCCGATGATTTTGGATCGCATTGGTAATAATATGCATATATTAACAACCCAGCAAAACAACACACCGAAATGAATAATAGTACGCCAACAGTGAACACTCCAATCGACCACTGAGCATTTTTCTTATCGGGCAATGACATGTAACGTTGCACCATTGTTTGATTCACGGAATTGAATGAGGTCCAATAGAGAAATCCTCCGAATATTACACTCCAAAATGTGTGTCTTTCATACATAGATGGGTTTAAACTGAAAATGAAATTGTTCAAATAAATATAACAAGTAACAGTGTTTTGAAAAACGTTAAGAAGCATCTACTGGAGATAAGGGATATAAAAAAATACTCACTTTAAAAATATCAAACGGCCACCCTCGGATGCTTTATTGAATACATCAGCAACGCCACCCATTTGAATTGTGCCCAAAACTACTACAGCCACAACAGAAATGAACATAACCATCACTTGCCAAGCATCGGTAAATACAACGGCTTTTATACCACCCTGTATTAAATTCAAATATGATTAAACATCATTTCATCTGAAATTAAAGCAATACTCACAATAAGGGTATAAAACACGCACACTAAGCAAACAATTGCAGCAATTATGTATAAATTGATCCCAGTTACTGAAATAATCGGAATATTATTTGATTATTGAAAATTCAATTCAAATTTCGAATTGTGAAAATTCTTTATACGTTTTTATAAGTTGACATTTTTTTTTGTTTCAATTTTAAGTGACAAACAACTGAGAAAGGCAAGATGGGTGAAATCGTGCATGTTAAACTCTATATATAACGGGAATACAAGTTCTTCAGAGCATCACCCCCATCGCAGGTCCGCGGTATTGTGCTAGAGAGCTCTACTATACCGAACACAAAACTCCATCTATTGAAAGTTTGCGAAGTGTTGCGATTGCATCGTCGAAATCGACATCAAACGAAAGTGGTCACCACTAGATGGCCGCAAGTATATAACGAAAAGCTTTAAGTATAGAAGATAAGTGATAATTGAGCCTCGACTGAGGAAACCGTTTCAAGTAACCGTTGAAGATACAATGGCGCAGACGAGTTGATAGTGAAATCTAAGTGATTCGTAGAATGACTAAAAACTATGAGAGTGCGTGTATTTGTACCTCATAATAGGCGCGTTGTGTTTTGGAAAACAGTCATTGATAATTTAATGTGGTTAGACTAGTGATGGTGTATTATGTTAGTGTAACAATTTGAAATGTAATGTGTGAATAATTCATAGTTTGGACACGTTTATTAAATTTTTAAGGTCGCACAGTGTGGCGGAGATCCATTTTTCATCTTTACCTGCATCTTTCATTTTTATAATATATTTTTTTTGTTCTTTTCCGAAATTTATCACCTATGCGTAAGCAACAAATCTATTCACTATGTATTCGGCACTTAAAAGTCAAATATGTAACGTAGTGTACTATAGAATGCGACGCATCGCCTACCTGTTCAACTCGCGATAGAGATTCAATCGTCCAACTGTCTGTTGTATACAATGTGCCATATGGACCCAGAGAGTTCAACTGAAGCACAGTATAGGTAGACCCAGTATGCAATCGAAGCCTTCAAACACGAAATTTCCTTCCAAGAAATGGTGCCATATGCTGGCCATGTGCTTGCAAAAATTGACGAATGCCAAGCACTGCCAGATTTGCAGAGGATAAAGCATTTTCGCGGACTTCATCTTTCACTTCAACACATGAGACATTTTTTCAGTCATTTTGGCTTTTTCACTCAATCAATTTGTCAAAAGCAAATGAAATTTGTGTCAGCCAAGACGTTTCACCATTGTAATTCGAATGAACCGAAGTTTCCAACGGTGTTTTTCACACCTAGCATGAAACGTGCATATACGAGTTCTGGCAGTATCCCGACCAGTAGATAGCTGCCATTTTGTCATAAATGGCAGCAAACATATGATAAATGAAAACAAACATATGATAAATGTAAACAAACATATGACATTGTCCCGTAGAACCGCGGGCCATACTTGATAGTGCGCCTTTATATGAAAAATCACCATACTGTGAACTGAAGCACGTAATTCTGTCAGAAGTGACAAAGCCTCGGAAAATTTGTTGTTCTTACGTCTTTTTTGTTGGTATTTTCAGGATTTAGTCCCGTTTTCGCTAGGTAAAATAGTTTTGATGTTAGAACTCTCGGGTAAGCTTCGGTTATGATCTTTCGGGTTATCCATAGTTTATGGATATTAGTTTCGTTTATCGTATGGGAAAATACGGGGGTCTCCAAATTTAACGATGAAACGTCGGAGTAATAGTTGAAATGGGGGAACCCACCATTTAAAAAATCGACGAAAGTATCTTAGCACGGAAAACTGCATATATATATATATAAATTTTTTTTTCGCTTGCCTTGTTCCAACCTTATTTTAGGTTCGCCAATGCCACATTAATATCTTTCTTCACTGTTGGGCACAAACCAACCACAATTAACAACTATCAACTACATCTAAGTTATTTACGAGGGCGGTTCAATAAGTACCCGTGTTTGAAGACAGAAAACATTCCTGAGGAAAGTTGGTGTTATCATCGTGTGCTGTCATCTATCAAACGACGCCAAAACAAATTTCAGACTGATTGATAGGTTAGTTTGGATTTGGCAGCCATTCGAGTAAGACGTGTTTCGTGATTTTTGATAAGATGGAAAAAGAGCAGTATCCTTCGGTAATTCGCTTTTTGTTTTTGGATGCGAAAAAATGCGAGGAGGTAAAAGCAAAGTTGGATGCTGTTTATGGGGACATTTTGCCATCTATGACAACCGTCAGATTTTGGTTCAACGAATTTAAACGTGGGCGAACATCCGTTTTTTATGAGCAGCGACCAGGACGACCGGCAGACGTGGTTACCAAGGAAATCATTGAAAAATTCCACGACATGATTCTCACTGATCGACGAACGAAAGTGCGCGAAGTATCAAATTAATCTTTTACATGATAAGTTAGCGATGAAAAAATTGTCGACCCGATGCGTGCCGCGATTGCTCACGGTGGACAACAAGCGGATGCGGCTGTTAACTTTGAAACAGTATTTGGAGCAATTTAAGCGAGATCCGAAGGACTTTTTGCATCGCGTTGTCACCGTTGATGAAAGCTGGATTCATCATTACACACCAGAAACTAAGCAACAATCAAAACAATGGATTTCTCCCGGTGGATCTGCTTCAAAGTAGGCGAAAACGGTTACATCGGCCAGAAAGGTCATGGCGACGCTTTTTTTTGGGATGCGAAGGGCGTTATCCTCATGGATTTTTTAGAAAAAGAAAGAACGATCACTGGACAATACTACAGTGAGTTATTGGACCGCTTCGACAAAAAACTAAAGGAGACACTTCCGCATTTATCGAAAAAGAAGGTGTTGTTTCACCACGATAACGCACCAGCACATTCATCCGGAGTTGTCGCCGCTAAGCTGCATGAATTGCGTTATGAATTGCTGCCGCACCCCCCGTATTCACTCGATCTGCCTCCTTGCAACTTCTTCTTGTTCACTAACATGAAGAAATGGCTCATAGGAAAAAAAAATAGCTCAAACGAGGAGGTCATCGCCGAGACAGAGGCGTATTTTGGAGAGTTTGACAAATCCTATTTTTTTTGGGGGGGGGGGTTAAAAAAATGGCAGGAACGTGGGGAGAAGTGTATCTTTCTAAAAGGGGACTACGTTGAAAAATAAAATAATAAATTTTTGAAAAAAATTGAGTCTTCATTTCTAGCACAGGTACTTATTGAACCGCCCTCGTAATTTAAGATTTCTCTCGAATGAAATATCGGATAGTTGAACACGCATAACACTGCCTTCTTCTAATATGGTTCTGAAATAACAATTTTCAAAAAGTCCGCCAAAATGCTTATCCTCTCTACTCTAGGAACTGTTGTGCACCTGGAGCTGGTGTCAGCACCATTGCTCCCTTTTCTGGGTGAGTCAAGTAGAGCTCACTGGAGTTCTCTCTAGCGTCTCGCTTTTCTTATGGCTTCCTATGGGCCTTGTCTGTCAGTTAGTTGTCGTAATGCTGGGTAAGTCTCGTTAGTGTTGCTATGTCCAGATCTTAAGATTTCCATGGTACTGTTTGGATGTCGGTCAATTTTGTCAAAGAGTTTCAGTGCCTTGTCACGTATGTATTTGTCGATAGTCTCAAGTCGTAGGTCCTTATGTATGTCTGTGTTCCGAACGTACCATGGAATTCGAAAAATTTTGCGTAACGCGAGATTCTGGCAAGTTTGCATCTGCTGTCGGTACGTCTTAAATGTCTGGTAGAATGATGTGCTGGCATACACTATCATTGGTCGTACAATTTGTTTATAAATAAGAAGTCTGTTTTTATTGTTCAGTCTGTTAGAGTTGAGGATAGGAAGGAGGGAATTAATTGTTCGAGTACATTCTTCCTCTCTACTGGCAGTACGTAAGATACGTCTATTTTCGGAAGTATTCGGCATGTGCTTCGGGTAAAATTCGCTCCCGAAGGTCGAGTTTGCCTACTGTCTATTCTATATAGGTACTGTGATTGAGGCCGAGGCCGAATCCGAATTAGCCTGCACGACACAAAGGGCTCGTTGTTTCGTCCTCGGGCCTGAAAGGGGCTGAATGTCAATGAGAGATAAGTGTCCTTGGTTTTGAATTTTCGTTTCGACTTCTCTCCCTATTATTTTCACTGCGAATTCCGAAAATCCCTGATGAATATTATTATATTCTAAATAAATTTTGTAAGATATGGAGTAGAATATTACAATTAATTTAAACAACAGGCTTTGCTGACATTTTTCAGTCTAATTTTCGCTATGAAGATCACTGCCGTGGTTCAAAGAAGTTTTTCAGGAAGAAGGAATTATTTTTGGTATTCAATTGATTGTCAAAAAGTAATTTTAAATGAATGTGAGAATTTTTAAAAAAATTCAACAATAATGGCGGTAAATTGTAACTGAACTGATAGAGAACAATGAAATATGTATGTAACAATTACCTTGATTGAATGCAAGTGCAGGTACGTATATAACAATTGGTAGGAACAATATCTGAAACAAATGATAAAATTTTATTTTGAACTTTTATGCAAATAACCGTGGTTCTTGCAGCTTACCTCGTCCATAACAAACATTATTGATGCAAATGAACGAACTGCAGAGCTGAATCGCAGTTCCAGGTACTGAAAATTAAAATTAAAACAAAATTTGTTATTTACTAAAAGTTAAAGTTCAATTTAAGCTTATATGCCACTTAGGATGACGAGTTTATTCAATGGACATAACTACCGCAATTTAGGAAGCCTTAATGCTAAAAATTACAGAAAAATTGTCATTGTTTTTCATCTCAATTATCTGAATTTCACACCGTAATAATATGCTAAATCAACTTAGCCTCATTTATTTCGAACATAGTATCTTTATCGCAGTCATTTAACTTATCTCAAAACTTTCGCTTCGGAGCCAAAAAAATAACCGACATATTTTTCAGCTAATGGCAAATCGTACACAGTGGATTATGTAAAATGATTACTACTGGCTTACGACATCAGGAGCAATCATTTTAATGATAATCTCAATTTAATTGCACTAAAGTCATTCATGTCGGCAAACTAAAGGCATTTAATTATATTTGCATGCTCTCCGACTTCCACACAAATTTGTAATTGACATTATGGCGAAAATTATTAGAGACATGTGAATTACGTTGAATTAATCGATTAGAAAAAAAGGTGAATTATAATAGAATAGATGACAAATTTTCGTTAGTTCAGATGGCATTAATTAAAAACTAATTTAAGACGCAATTTAACTACAACTCACCTCATATGATGAACCCACTCTCAATGTTGTGAACACCGGCAAATAAATGGTGGACACTGCAATACCCATCAATAGGACTGGTATCACAATCAACCAATATTGAGTGCCGTACGTGTAAATTTCAGATGGTGTTCCCAGAATTGTTACACCTGAAATATAACTGAAACATAACAATCAGAAATTGTAGCATAACAAACAGGACACAAGCACCAATTGCGACCCGTAAGGATGCTCACCTCGCAACAAGACTCATTGCCACCGGAAACACTTTGAGGTTTCGTGAGCCAAGTAAATATTCGTTTAAGGACAACGATCCGAAATTGCTACTCTTGCCTTTCGCTTCATCTGGATTTTGGATATTTTGTTTAAAGTTTTTTTTTCTGAAAATGAAAATAAATTTTGAAAAATATTACAAGTTAAGTATAAATACATCTTCCAGTGTCTTGAATTATTCAACTGGACAGAAGTTATTCTTGTACGTCTTTATTTAGCAAATGTTGACTTCGGAATGTTTCAAAAATACCAGAAACTTGACTGTAGGGATTTAAGCGCCAAATGGCAATTCAAGTGACCAACCGAAAAAGGTCAGAAGGAGTTCGTTCAAACTGAGATAAAAAGCACAATGGGATTAACTTTTTGAATTGACCAGACGAATATAAATATAATGTCATAAGGTCTCCATCGAATAAGAGTTAAACTGCAAGAATGATTCATGAAATTAACGAGATCAACGATATGGACAAGAAAACTACTGCATAATTAATGGCTTTAGCCCTTTCCGAGTTCATGTATTGCACTCAAAATAAGCTAGAAGCTAAAATGAGAAACGTAATACCCCGTTTCCATCTACGCCAAATCTCTATATTTAGGCAACTTTCCCAAATCCTCATCGAAATCTTGTAGATTTCCCATATAAAAATCGAAATCTAGTCGATCGTAAATCTTGTAGATTTCATCGAAATCCACTCAAAATCTCATGGTTGCGTGTGGCAGCATTGCAAATAATTGTATTTCAGCACATCCAGCAAGTGTCAAATTGTGTTTTGAATACGAATGACAAGTCATTTTGGTGTCACATAAAGGTAACGAAATTTTTATCGTCGATATCCATTGCAATTCCACTCTCTACCAATTGTTAACAACTACGCAATCGCGAAACACACACCACGATTTCAATAACGAGAATTATCTACTTTCAAACTTTTATGTCATCTCATGCAATGACAGTGACAGTGACAGCCAAAATCCGATTTGTAAGTGGAAACACTACCAAATCACTTCGACAAAATCTAGAGATTTGGCGTAGATAGAATCGGGGTATAAGCTTTCTTTCGACAATCGCGAATAGTGGAGAACATCACCATTCAGCTGGCTTCTACTATACAAACACGAGCTTCAGAGTGCAGCATTCAAAGTTGCATCGAGTCAACAAATGTCTTAAGGGCACGATGCACGATGCTGCATTGATATTGAAGCATTTGTAAAAAATAACGTTCAAGTGGAAAGTAGAATTACACTAGTGATATGACTGTAGTATGCCGTGTCTGTGTAATTAATGACACTGTTGTGGACTCTAAAATAGTCCGTTTACATGCAAGTTCATCTGCTGAATTCATCAAAAGTACCGATTAGCTTGAGTTTTAGATATACAAGTGACATTTTATATTTTCTATATGGTACATTTTCAGTTTGTGGGAAATTTGTTTTTCAATATTGGCACACCTGCTAACTGTCAAAAAGAATTATCAAGCTGTTTGAAGGTTATAAACGGTGATACTATTGCTGAACCGGTGAATTTCATAGTATTTTTCCTGTAATTAGTGCAGAATGCCTTGTTTTTAGGTGGTTTGAAGATTTGTTACATCAAGAAGGGATATCGGTTGAAAAAACTCTTCACTCGCTCACCAGCTACATCAAAAAGTCGCTAAGCATCAAAGAATATACGCAGGCGGTTTTTCTAGGCATCGAAGGTACATTCAACAACGTTAGCCACAAGGCTATTGAGAAGGCACTCGAGGAAAGCAACGCGGATGATAACCTGATTAGGTTTATCGTACAACTGCTAAGCAACAGGAGCATCAACTCCACACTAGGAGACAGTATCCTAAGAACGCGGACATGCAGAGCCACCCTGCAAGGTGGGGTGCTATTACCCTTTCTATGGAACTTAGTGATGGAAAAACTCCTGTCAACAATAGAAGCGACTGGTTGCAATGCCGTAGCCTATGCGGACGATGTTGCAATAGCAATATCGGGCAAATTCTTTGACACCCTATCTGAAAGACTTAACTTTTCCCTAGCTATTCTTATCAAGTGGAGCAAAGAGTGCGGTCTAAAGATTAATCCGCAGCAAACGGAACTTGTACTCTTCACGAGAAGATACAAAATTCCACGATTTATCCCACCTAAACTTGATGAAACAAGTCTCAATCCATCTCATGAGATGAAATATTTATGTCTGATTCTGGACTCTAAACTCGCGTGGAAAGCGAACATAGCAGAAAGAGCACGTAAAGCGGCATGCCCAATCTATTGCTACAAAAGAGTTATTGGGAAAAGGTGAGGACTGAAACCTAAAACTGTATCATGGCTCTATACAGCGATAGTGGAACCAATCCTTCTGTATGGCGCGGTTATCTGGTGGCCAGCGATGGCAAAAACATCAAACGCGAACCTGGTTAACAGGATCAGGAGTATTGCAGCTTTTGCAATCACCGCGACTAAACGCACCACCCCGACAAAGACATTGCTGATGCTATTAAATTGGCTCCCGACGGAGCTCCTAACGAAACAGCAGGCCAAGTGCTCTGCTATTCGATTGAAAGCTCTAAATCTCTGGCATCATGGAAATATCGGCCACTCCACCATATTATGGAGGGATGGACCAACGCCAGAGAAAGTAGAACTCAATCCTCCGATTCCCTGCTCCCACCACGGTTTCAAGTCCGTCATCCCTAGCAGAGATGATTATAAAGAAAAAGATGATCAGCCGCATAGATCGAGCAATGAAGAAAGAGAACAGGAAGCGAACCGAGCGTGTAAAACCCTATACGTGTGATGGCAGCATAAATTGTTGAACTTAACGTCAAACTACTGTTATGTTGAACTAATTGTCAGTGCATTTGTCAAACGCGTTCGTAAACAAAAGTGTCTGAGTCGTGTTTCGGAGCGGAAATAATGGTCTGTGCTGTTTAAATCGAAGTGATTTCGAGTGGTAATTATAAAGTCTGGTTTGGGACACTACAAGATATTGCAATTATAAGAAAAAACTAAGTGGAGTTGCTGTAAAATCGAGAAGCAGCAATATGAAGTGCGTCGTTGAAAACTGCCAGAGCGACTCGCGTTTTCGCAGTTTGGGAGTCTCCTTTCATACGTGAGTGTACCCTTAACAACTTATAGAAGGTACAAGTAGTGTACTAGGTGAAATTAGTGTAAAATAAGAGTTTTTTTTTCAAAAGTATGTTTTGTTTACATTCTTCTGTCATATGTCCATTTTATAGATCAGTGGCGTGCTTGAATTTTTTTAGGAGCAAGATTAGCGTATTGGTATTTTAATAGAACATTATATTACTAATCAAGCGTTCACAATTATTAATTAAATAGATGCTTGTAGTTTCCCTTTAGAAGATCGTTTTGGAGCGTTATGGATGCAAGCAATTGGCCATATCGATCTGCTATCGAATAAAAAAATATGTGTGTGTTCTCGCCATTTCCAAGACAAACACATGATCCGATCGGGAAAAAGGACACAAATTTATTTTAAGCAACATGTTACTTACAGCACAAAAGAAACATCATAAGCAAGTCAGCTTCCCAAATATTTGTTGCTGAAGCTGAGGAAAAACGAAACTTATCGTTGAAAATGGTGAAACAACTACATAGTTGTAAAAAAAATATAATCAAAATATGTATATATATATATATATATATATATATATACTCATTATTCTCTTAAAATAAATATTTAGATTGAGCAGAATGATTCACTCACACCTCAATCACCAAGAAGGAATCGGAAAAATTTCTATTCGACAGCGCTTTAACAAACTCGTCCATTTTAAAGGTATGTGAATATGTCCGACTTCAATATTAAAATTCAAAAATCAGACTGCTAGGAAAAACATTGAGTGGCCGTAATTCCGCCAAAGCCGGTCCCAAGCCCGGTTGTGAAAGGAAGAGGGGGTTTTCTCTATGATTTTTGATTAAATAATTTTACTTTCAAGCTTTAGGCTGACTTCAGAGTCAGATCGTTCGGTAGTGTCGAATTACTGCCGCCGAACAAATTCGCTAGAGAATCATATGGCTGGATTACTGTGACATGCTATGGTGGCTTGTTGTTTTAATGTCGAACGAAAGAAACGCGCGTAAGTGAATGAAACGGACGAACCAAATGACCATGAAATCTGCCTAATATCGCAATTATTCAAGAATTAGATCTGAACAATCTAATATTTTCAAATTTCGCGCCAAAATTTTGCTCCTTGCAATAGACAATCATGTCCGCCTATGATCGGCACTACCACATAGAAGTGTCACACCCACATATAAGAAATCTTGCCACAAATTTTATTGTGGTTCTGCTCCATACATGGTATAAAGACGAGAAGGTAGTCTCTTCCGAAGCTGCGGTGACGTCATGTGATTCAGACAATCATGACATTTTGCCCAGTCGGAATTTCAGCAACACTTTGGGGCATACAAGATGTGGTTTTCCTGCTGGGTGGAGTGACACGTTTTGGAAGAAAAAGATAAATAATGTGCCATTTGAATATTGTTTAGAGAATATTTATTTGTTTCCTTAGCTATAATATTGATTACAGTAAACATTCGTTTTTGTTACCTGACGATTTGCTAAATTTTAATATGTGGCGTTTTTGTAACGCCTGATTCAAATGTGAAATGTCGTTATATTTTGGGCTGCCATACACGCCGTCTCCGATTTTTCACTTTGGTAGCCCTAATTTCAGTGAATACGTGACGCAATGTGAGTCAGATGTGCGAGCGAAATAGGATGACGATTTTTTTCGGGTTTACCTCCTGTAGTTTTTATACCATGTGCTCCATAGTTTATACCTCAATGAGATCGAGTCAATGGGAGTTGAGAGATCTCATTTGATATTTTGGTTTTTGACAGGATAAGACGTGTAGTGGAATCACATGTTCAACCACTTGTCCATCTGCACTCATTCATGCGTATTATGCCACGCATGCCCGTTCATCTCACTAATTTAAATTCAGCCACGCGTGCCCACAAGATGCCCACGAACAGTATTAACACATAAATCACAAGGGTCATTTAATATGAATTACATACGGAGCAATGCCATCCCAAACGTGACTAAAAAGTGTCAAGTAGACACGGCGCTCTTTTTGATGACCACTTGCAAGGCGTTGGAATCCTTGCAATGTGATTATGGGTCAACATGTGAAATACGGAAAACTAATGAAATAAATTATAGATTTATTACAAACATATGCATTGGTCCTGTGGGAAAATAGTTTTAAGTCAATGTTTAGTAAATAGAAATTAGGCTAAGATTTTGTATAAAAGGAGAAAGATATTTGGAATAAAACAACATTCATACAAGTGAATTTGGACTGCCTGCATCGGCACCCTTTCATTTGAGTGTTCATTGCGGCGCTTGCGCTGTACAGAAATATAGGCAGCTCACGCTTGCCATCAGCTTTGGCGCTAGACGCCGATATTTAGGTGAGTCCCTCCTTCCTCTAATTGTTATCATAATGGCCCCTAACAAAAACTTATTACATGGCGATCCTGCCAACCTATTTGCCGATATTTAGGACCAATAATGGAAGGTTTTGAGGAATTATGGGAACAATACTCCCCTGGTACACCAGCAAGAGCACCAGCATACAAGGCGACAGGACGAAAAGAACTCGCAGCAATCGGACCGAAGCCACTCACAATAGAGGACTACCGCAAGAAGATAGCGAAAAAGCAACCACCACCGCCGATCAACAAGGAGAAGAGGAAATATAGGGGTGGAAAAAAGGTGCGATTCAGGATCGAACGTGCGAACCTATACCGCTTGATAGCAATAGCAAAGGGCGACAACAGGAGGAAGCTGTTCCAAAAGCTAAAAGAACTAGAGAGATCGTATGTCGACAACATACAAAAACACGAACATGGGCAACTGCAAGTCGGTGAACCAGTCGACGTTTCAAGAATACCAGCAGGCAACGACCACGACCATAATCTTCATAATAATAGCAATTACATACAATAAGTAGAACAAAAATTATGTTAAGAAACAGTCGAGTAGGAATGTAAATGTATAAAATCTTATAACGTTATGTGAAAAAAAAAAAAAAAATTTTTTTTTGATTAGTTGATGGACAAAATTAAAGAATTATTAATTGAAACAGAGAAACTTTTGTCTAATGCAAGAAAAGGTTTAAAGAGATCATATAAACCAGAGACAATACAAGAAAAACTAAATCGTTTGGAAGAAATACAAGAAACCTTAAGGAAAGAATTCGCAAAATCATATTCTGATAAATATTTAGACTTGAAAATACGTTTCGTCAAGTCATCAAAAGAACTAAACCATATATTAATAAGTATGCTAACTAATGGTGTGGACGATCAGACAAACGACGACAATATGGCTAATTTCGAACTTCATATGGCGATGAAAGTCATTCCATCCTTTGAGGGTAGAGCAAAGGAATTAAACGCATTTCTAAAAATTGTCGAATATATAAACAAGAAATTGAATGATGCATCAAAGCCGGAACTAATCGACTTCGTCTACAATGTTAAACTTGCGGACAATGTGCGCACTTCATTTAGCGCAAACATCCCTAACACCTTTGATATTTTAAAAACTCAACTTTTGGCTAGGTACAAACCCTTGAACTCTGTCGCGAACATTCACACCTCGCTAAGTACCGTCACCCAAAATCGTTCATCTGTTACACAGTACAAAGAACGAATTTTGTCCCTTCTTGGCGAACTTAATCAGCTCCAAATAAATGATTTAGGGACCAACGTATCAACAGAGCAGAAACAAACGATTATCAGTCTGAACGACACTTATGCTCTGACTATATTTAAGAATGGTCTGCACGACCAATACAGAAAAACCATTTTTGCCGCTAGACCACAAACACTAGCCGATGCCATTAACCTGACAATGGAGTTAGAGAAGAGCAATGCAAACACCGCAAGTAATATACTACATTACAATACGCGAAACGAGCGAAATATGATGTCAAATAACAGATACAACACTTCGAATGGAAGACAACACATCCAGGCATATGGCCAGAGCAATAATAACAATAGAACGAATAGATTCGGTAATAATGGTAACAGAAACTTCAGTCCAAACAATTTTAACAATAATAATAGAAGGTACGACGCCAATCAGCGCAGTAACGGGAACAACTTCAATAGAAATAACGCGAATAACAGAAATAATTATAACAGAAATAACAATAATTTTAGAAACAGACAAAGCAACAATCGGTTCAACAATAGTAATATGAACATGAATAGACGAATCAACGTCATTCACGAGCAGGGAAACGAAGAGGCATCCGGAGAGGAATAACCAATGAAGAAGTAACAACTCCTACCGGATTAACAGGATACAAAACCACTAAAATTTACAAAGTATCCGCATCTAGCCCAAGTTTTATCAGGTTATTTTGCACGAATACCAAAACATATCTGACTTTTCTGATAGATACAGGAGCAGATATATCTATATTTAAAATAAATAATACAATATCGTACATAGATGAAAATAATATATGCAACCTTACTGGAATAACCAAAGAAACGATAAAGTCCATTGGTACAACTTGTTTAAATCTGAGTATTGGCGAATCTAAACAAATTAACACATTTAATCTAGTAGAAGAATCGTTCCCAATCATTACGGATGGGATTATAGGAAGAGATATCCTAGAGAGATATCAATGCAAAATTGACTACGAAACATACACAATCACATTCATAATCAACAATGATGAGGTCACAATACCAATGAATACGAAGCCATTAAAAATGTACAATTTTAGAATTCCTGCAAGAACTGAGGCTATAGTACCGATCGACCTAGACCGAAGTGAAGACAGTATAGTACTCAATAAAGAAATACAAAAAGGAGTTTACGTAGGAAATTCAATAGTACCGTCTAAAGGAATCTGCCACATTAAAATACTAAATACAAATAATGAACCATGCAACATCAAGAATTTCAAAATAGATACTGAACCACTATCAAACTATAATATATTAAAGAACAGCAAGGGATATAAAAATAATCCAGATCGTTTACGAGAGCTACTACAAACAATTAGATCAGACTACAAGGACGAGAGAACAATGGGTAGCCTAATGAAAATAATCGAAGAGTACCAAGATGTGTTTCATCTCGAAGGCGAAAAACTCTCAGTCAACAATTTTTACAAACAACACATTGAACTTTCTGACAGTACACCCGTATACATCAAAAACTACAAGCTACCACACGCTCAACTGGAAGAAATTAATGACCAAGTGAAAGAATTAGAGCGAAATGATATCATAGAACCATCTATTAGCCCGTACAATTCACCACTTTTAGTAGTACCTAAAAAGTGTTCTAGTGATAAAAAACAATGGCGATTAGTTGTAGATTTCCGTCGTTTGAACAACAAAATAATAAACGACAAATTCCCATTGACGAGGCTAGACGATGTTCTAGACAGATTAGGTCGAGCTAAATATTTTACTACTCTAGATATGACCAGCTCATTTCATCAGATTGAATTGAATGAACATTCTAGACCTTTGACAGCTTTCTCTACAGGAGACGGTCATTTCCAATTCAAGCGATTACCATTTGGACTCAAGATTTCGTCCAACAGCTTCCAAAGAATGCTTACGATAGCACTGACCGGTTTAAGTTCAGAAGCATTTCTATATGTTGACGACATTATTATTTTTGGTTGTAGTGTCGATCATCATAACAAAAATTTAACAAAAGTACTACAACGACTACGGAAGTACAATTTAAAACTGAACGCACAGAAATGCAAATTTTTGAGACCAGAAGTTGTCTACTTAGGCCATCTGATAACTGATGAAGGTATAAAAACCGATCCTACTAAAGATGAAATCATACAAAACTATCCTATCCCGAAAAACGCAGATGAAGTTCGTCGGTTTGTTGCTTTCTGCAATTATTATAGACGCTTCATCCCGAACTTCGCCGAAATAGCAAAATGTTTAAATGAACTGTTAAAGAAGAATGCAAATTTTGTTTGGAACGAAAAATGTCAGAAAGCTTTCGAAACTTTAAAGGAGAGACTTATCTCACCTCCCATCTTGCAATATCCCGATTTTGAGAAACCATTCGTATTAACAACAGACGCATCTAGTTATGCCCTTGGAGCGATACTCTCCCAAGGTGATATTGGTTCAGATCTACCCATCTCGTACGCAAGTAAATCATTAGGTAAACATGACATCAACAAACCTATAATTGAGAAAGAGCTACTTGCAATACATTGGGGAATAAATTTTTTTAGACCCTATCTATATGGCAGAAAATTCATTGTGGTTACTGACCACAGACCTCTGGTATCATTATTCACGCACAAGAATCCATCATCTAAACTAACTAGGATTAGATTAGATCTCTCCGATTATGATTTCGAGATTGTGTTCAAGCAAGGAAAAATAAATTGCAACGCGGATGCATTATCACGCATCAAGCTAGACTCAGATATTTTAAAAACAATGATTCCTCCCGAAATAGACGAAAAAGTCAAAAAAGTGTTGGCAATAACAAGGGGTATGTCTACAAAACAAAGAACAGACAATATAAATAAAAATACTACGATAGATGAACCCGATACACCAGTAAAGTCTGATCAACTTTACGTATGGGATTGCACATCAATATCAGAAGTAAGAAAAGTTATGAAGTTGAAATTTATATTGCGCAAAAATAATAAATTCGATATCGTCAGAACAAGCGACGAAGTCATTGTATACTGTAGTGATAAAGTTACCGAGAAATACGTTTCCGCTAACGAAAAGCTATCAGCGAGCTCAAATACAATTAGATCGAATGTTAGAATCTGCAACGATAAGTCCAGTGCGATATACGTATCCACCATGGAAAAGTTGTTAGATGGAATTCTCGAGATGAATTTATATGAATTAGCGTTATCAAATAACGATGATATCTTCAAAATAATAAGTAAAGAAGATTTCAAAAATATAATTAATATGTTGCAACAAAGTAAAAAATACGAAAGTCGCGCAAAACTAAGTATAATGTTATACGAACCCCCGAAGAGTATAAAGGATACAACAATACAGAATCAGTTGATACAAGAATATCACGACACGCCACACGGAGGACATTTAGGAGTGAGAAAAACCCAATTAAAACTTAAACAAAGATATTGCTGGAAAAACATGAACAGCATGATAAAAAACTATGTCAACAATTGCAAACAATGCAATATAAATAAACAAGTACGGCACACAAGAGAACACATGATAAAAACCGACACACCTACCACCAGTTTCGAAACAATAGCTATCGATATCGTAGGACCATTAAGAATCTCGAACGACTATAGATACATCTTGACGATGCAGTGTGAACTAAGTAAATTCGTGATAGCATCACCACTAGAATCCAAAGACGCCAAAACAGTCGCGTACACATTGGTGAACGACCTTATATTAAAATTTGGACATTTCAAAATATTAAAATCTGACCAAGGTACGGAATTTACGAATAAATTAATGCAAGAAATTTGCAAATTGCTTGAAATTAAACAGATATTTTCGGCTCCATATCATCATCAGACACTAGGCACGGTAGAACGCTACCATCGAGTGTTAAATGAGTATTTTCTAGCTTTTACCGAAGATCTAAATTGGGACAAGTGGATCCCGTATTACACGTTCGCATACAATACAACTCCACATGTCGATAATGGCTACACGCCTTATGAATTAGTATTCGGCAAATTACCATATCTACCCAATGATATAGTCAGACAGACAGACAAAGTCTACGATACAGAAAATTACGCAAACGAATTGAAAATTCGATTACACCATGCGTTAAACAAAGCAAAGCAAATAATTGAAAAAGTCAAACAGAAACGTGTCGACAAGATAACAAAAACCAATCCAATTCATTTAAAAACAAACGATTTAGTTCTCTTGAAAAAGGAAAATAGGAGAAAACTTGATAGACCTTATATAGGACCTTTTAGAGTGATAAATACAAATAATGTAAACACAACAATAGAAGTTGATGGTAAACCAAGAAAGGTCCACAACAATAATTTAAAATTGTACAAGATGATTGACTATAAAATATAAATATAAGAGACTAACTAGTAGCAATTTAGAATAAGTCAACAATATTAATTATTTTGAAATTACGAGTATAGTAAATTAAATATTATGTGTAATATTAATTATAGTAACAAAATAAAAACACATGTAATGAGACTAGATATAAGCTCACTGAAGTATATTTTGAATTATATAACAATGAAAAGTAACATACTTATCCTATCTTTAGTTGAAAAATCCCATGTAACCCATGCATATGCAGCGCGGATAGCAAAACATACAGATAATTATTTTTTTGTGTTTCGCACTAATTACTCAATTAGTACGCAACATTTCTAAACGGTGAGGGTGTAGTGGAATCACATGTTCAACCACTTGTCCATCTGCACTCATTCATGCGTATTATGCCACGCATGCCCGTTCATCTCACTAATTTAAATTCAGCCACGCGTGCCCACAAGATGCCCACGAACAGTATTAACACATAAATCACAAGGGTCATTTAATATGAATTACATACGGAGCAATGCCATCCCAAACGTGACTAAAAAGTGTCAAGTAGACACGGCGCTCTTTTTGATGACCACTTGCAAGGCGTTGGAATCCTTGCAATGTGATTATGGGTCAACATGTGAAATACGGAAAACTAATGAAATAAATTATAGATTTATTACAAACATATGCATTGGTCCTGTGGGAAAATAGTTTTAAGTCAATGTTTAGTAAATAGAAATTAGGCTAAGATTTTGTATAAAAGGAGAAAGATATTTGGAATAAAACAACATTCATACAAGTGAATTTGGACTGCCTGCATCGGCACCCTTTCATTTGAGTGTTCATTGCGGCGCTTGCGCTGTACAGAAATATAGGCAGCTCACGCTTGCCATCAGCTTTGGCGCTAGACGCCGATATTTAGGTGAGTCCCTCCTTCCTCTAATTGTTATCATAATGGCCCCTAACAAAAACTTATTACAGACGGAACTTCAGGGATCAAGGTTACCGCAATGAAATCTTCTGCAGAATGATGCCAGGATCTCTATAAAAAACATAAGTGGAAAATCTGTCGCGATCTAAAAGTGATTGCTGTACTCTTAAGAATGGAATAAGGGTACACCAAAAACTGTTGCTTTTTATGTGTGGGACAATAGGAATAGGAAATCTTATTAATTTCAATCAGCTTAGCTTGCAAGAAATCTGAGCTCTAGCAAGAAAAATGTCTTTGTCGAGCCGCTTGTGAATCAAAAGGATATTCTTCTTTCAAATATTCCCTACATATCAAGCTGGGTTTATTGAAGAATTTTGTAAAAAGCATAAACCAAGAAAGCCAGGTTTTTAAATACTTGGGAGAGAAATCTCCTATATCATCCATTCTTGTTAAGCCATAAATACTTCAACCTGCAAAGGATCCTGCGTTCGACTTAGTTTTGGAAAAAAAAAGGACTAAGGAACAAAACAGATGAATATTATGTCTCAAAATTCATATGGAAAAATGTTCATATTGAAATAATTCGTTGGTGGCCTGTATTTTGCGATAGCAATATTTCATTACACATAAATTTCGTGAGTCAAACATTGACCATTTGCCTGCCATCATGCCAAACTATTCATATCAGCAAGAAAATAAATATATCCAATAATCAAATTAATTACATTATTATTATTATCAACAAACAATTTTACCTGAAAAACCCAAAATATGCTCCAGTGCTGGCCGATAAGATAAGCATGGCCGCGAACACGCAGTAGTCGATTACTCGAAAATGGAATTCATCGCCTTCCGTGGTCATTCTGAAAAGTGAATTTATAGTATTTAGTAAATATATCAAATTTGATTGATGCTAAATCTAATTCGTTTAATTCTTTATGATCATTATTAATAAGACATGGTTGAGTTTAGTCCATTGTATGGAATCCAGTTTTTTGGGACAGTGAATTGTGTAGTGTAGGGTAGGAGTGGGTAAGAGTGTCGAAAAAACCTTTAAATACAGCCATGCACATAAGTATTAGGCATCCTGTGATAAACCTACAATTTCGATTCATAACGTTTAATTTAATATATTATCAATATTTTACATTTCCACTCTTAGATCTAACAACAGCAGCATCCCTTTGAGGCATCGACGCCATCAGCCTGGAACAATCTTCATGTGAGATTTGATTCTGAACCTTTGAGATGTTCGCGCGAAACTGGGAGATGTTCGCGCGAACCTATGGGATGTTCGCACGAACCTGCAGGATGTTCGCACGAACCTGGTGGATGTTCATGTGAACCTAAGGAATGTTCGCGAGAACCTGGGGAACGTTCGCGCGAACTTATGAAGAGTTCGCGCCAACCTGCAGGATGTTCGAGCGAACCAGTGTGGTGGTCGTGGGAACCTGGGGGATGTTCGCACGAACCTGTGGGATGTTCGCGCGAACCTATGGGATATTCGTTCGAACCGGGGGAATGTTCGCGCGAACCTGTGGGATGTTCCCGCGATCCTGGGGGTTATTTGCGTGAACCTGCGGGATGTTTGCGCGAGCCTGTGAGATGTTCGTGCGAACCTGGGGGATGTTCGTGTGAACCTGGGGGATGTTCGTGCGAACATGGGGAATGTTCGTGCGAACCTTAGGGATGCTCGCGCGAGCCTGGGGATGTTCATATGACAGCTACGATGCGGGAATCGCCAACGAACAGTGAGCAACTGAAAGTGTTAAATTGAATCAGTGCAGTGGTTAGCATTTCTTGTACAGTTTCTCTTTCTTTGATTTTGTAGAGATCTTAAATCTCAACCATACTAATAATGTCCAACGTGCCGTAAGCAATTACATATCCTGCATACGGAAATGAGAGCCCACACAAGTTGCGGAATATCCCGAGCAACATGCACACGAGCATTTCAAAACAAAGAATCCAATAAATTATGTTCAAAGAACACATTCTTTCAACCATTGCCTTTGACCGCGTGCGACATTAAGACAATGCACACAAAAGGCATTGAGCCCAAAATAGACAAGTGCGTATGAGCATTGGAATAAAGATAATGATGTTGCACATGTAAGTTCATTTCACTTGTTTGAATTGCAACCACATGTGCAATATTGAGTATTGAATAGTGCTATGCTGAATAGACTTAAGATCATTTTTTGTAAGTAAAATAGTGTATATAAACGACAAAATAATAAAGAAACGAACAGAAGTAGAACTGACTTCATAGAGCGACATAACGCTGCTCTGTTCCTTAAAACGAACACCGGTCTTTTTTATTTCTCACCCTATTACGGCTGATTTGTCTTCGACAAATAACGCCTTTGTACTTGCGGAACCAAGGCCGCTAAGAAAATATACTTGCACTACATGGCGATCCTGCAATCAATTGAACGATCCTGCAATCAATTGAACGATCCTGCAATCAATTCAACGGCCCTACAATGATGAAGACGCGACAAGATGAACGCAGCAGAGCTAGAAGTCATCAACAGGAAATTTGATGAGCTGTTTGCCTTATGCGCAGCAAACACTGCCAATAACCCTGTGACGACCCAAAAAGGCACGGAAGGGTATGATCCACGGAATCCTGCGATCAACAAGGAGGAAATATTATCAAAGAAACCAGGCCCACAACCAATCACGATTGAGCAGTATAAAAGCCGAAACCATCAAAGCTACGCTCCAAGGCCTATTAAACCAGCAGATACGAAGAAGAAGAGGACCAGAGGAGGAAAAGCTTTCAAACAAAGGAAACACCTGAAGGAGCTATACGTTCAACTCAGCATCGAGTCAAATGCTGACAATATACAAAAAATTAGGAAGGATATCCACGAACAACGGAAAAATGCTAGGCGACACAAAAATTAAAAAGAAAAAGTATTTAAAAAAAAAAAAAAAAAAAATGTATTCAAGGTAGCAAATAAGACTGAAGCATTGTAGAATAATAATATATATCATGAGCTAGATGTCTGCATTATTTAACTTAAAGAATATTTCATCAAACTTAAAAAAGACACCAAATAGAAATTATACACATAAATTTCTCATCAAAACTCTCCTTGCAATCGAAGATTTAAGAGTTCAATTCAAAGAGGAACTACAGAATAATAAACAACCAGAAGCTGAGCAACTCTCTGATAAGCTAAAATTCAAAGAGATTTTTGAGGCAATACAATCAAGCATTAAAGAAAAAATGACTGATGATACAGTACCCACATTAGATAACACTTTAAACATGGATATCTTCAATTTTCTAAAAGTAATTCCCGAATTTGCCAACAAATTCAATGATCTACACAGATTCCTAAACGTTGTCGAAATAATTGAAAAATCAGTCCCAGCACATCAAAAGAAAGACTTTATAACCCTTATAATCAATACCAAATTGAACAGTTCTACACGAACAAAATTAAGCCCTTTACCATCCTCCGACAACTTTGATTCACTAAAAACGAATCTTCAACACATTTTTAGACCCACAAAATCTGCTTCGTGTATATTGACTATGATTACAGATATTCAACAAGGAACTAATGAATCAGTTACTAAATTTGCAGAACGATTAGATGAATTATTAGCTGAACTAACGTTAACACAAATAAGTGATATCGGTGAACAAGGTCGGGACACGATATCAAAAACAAATGATATTCTTGCCTTGAACAGTTTTAAGAAAGGTCTACGCAATAAATATATTATACAGACTTTAGAAGCTAGTAGAATCTCAAAATACAGAGAAGCAATTTCGTTAGCCGAAAATTCAGAAATGAGCATAAAGGAAAATAGATCAAGAATGCAAAATGGAGAAATATACCATTTCTCATCTAATAGATACCCCAGAAATAATAGAGGTAATTTTCATAATAATAGCTATAATCGTCAAAATAATAGCATTAACAATAGATATAATAACAATAACAGATATAGTAACAACTATAGGAACCCCAATCCTAGATACGATAATAACAATATTAACAATACCAATAACAGTGGTAGGAATTACAATCAAAATAGAATTAACTATAACAATAGGAACAACAATATTAATAGAAATAATAGTAACCGTGCATATTCTCAACCAACAAACAGAAATCCTACAAACCGAAATTATAATCGACAGGGAAACTAATTAGCCCCAGATACCACACAAATGGTCCAAAATATGGTCACTCGGGGAATAAAAACGCAAAACTAGGGAATGTCGAAACATTTAACAGTGAAGGAACTACAAATTATGTCCATATTAAAACAGATAATAAGAAACTAACATTTTTAATAGATACTGGAGCGGATATCTCCATATGCAAATTATCGGCCACATCAGGAATACAAGAAATTAACTCAGAAGAACATTGCAAACTCACGGGCATAACTAAAGAACAAGTTGGTACTATAGGGACAACAATTTTAAATTTTAAAGTAAATAACGATTCACTACAGCACAAGGTACACGTAGTAAACGATGATTTTCCACTATTAACAGATGGAATACTTGGACGAGATTTCTTTAAAAAACATTACGTTAAAATCGACTATGAACCTTATACTATTTCTCTTAATGTAAACAGTTCTGAACATATTATCCCATTGCAAACTGAACTTTTTCAAATCAAAATACCCCCTAGAACAGAAATCATTCAACAAATAAATATTAACGTAGAAGAAGACAGTCTAATCTGCGCTGAACAAATTAACGAAAACATATTTATTGGCAACACGATTATCCCTTTCAAAGGAATTAAACACGTTAAAATTTTAAATACTTCAGATAAAGAACAATCTATAAACACTTCTGATCTAAAATTCAAAATAAAACCTTTGTCCAAATTTTTCATTTACAATCAAAAGCAAACTTCATATAAAACTCAGAATAAACTAAAGAGATGGGAAAAAGTAAGGAAGCTAATAAAAATAAAAACAACAGATACACATGCAAAAGATACTTTGGAAAAAATTTGTGAACAATTTCAAGACATTTTTTACTTAGATAATGAAAAACTTACGTCCAATAATTTCTATAAACAAACACTTCATACAACCAACAACACTCCAGTTTACGTGAAGAATTATAGATTACCACATACGAGTTATAAAGAAATCAACAAACAAGTACATGACTTATTAGAAAAAGACATAATAGAACATTCTATCAGTCCACATAACTCACCACTTCTAATAGTACCAAAAAAGAGTGAAAATGATTCCAAACAATGGAGATTAGTAGTTGACTACAGACAACTTAACAAAAAGTTGGTAAGCGACAAATTTCCATTAACTCGTTTAGAAGACGTTCTAGATAGAATCGGAAGAGCAAAATATTTCTCAAGTCTAGATATGACAAGCTCATTCCACCAAATAGAGCTAAACGATGAATCAAAAGCGCTAACTGCATTTTCGACCAACAATGGTCATTACCAATTTAAGAGATTACCATTCGGACTCAAGATCTCATCCAACAGCTTTCAGCGGATGTTAACCATCGCACTTTCAGGCCTTGATGCCAATGCATTTTTGTACGTAGACGATATAATTGTCTTCGGATGTTCATTACAACACCATAACGACAATCTGATTAAAGTATTTGAACGTTTACGTAAGTACAATTTAAAACTGAACCCAAACAAATGCAATTTGATGGAAAATGAAGTTGTTTACTTAGGACACTTAATCACGTCCAAAGGTATCACAGCCGATCCAGAGAAATGCAAAGCAGTTCACAATTACCCTACACCCAAAAATGCAGACGAAACGAAAAGATTTGTAGCATTCTGCAATTACTACAGACGCTTCGTAAAAGATTTCGCAGCAATAGCAAAACCACTCAATGAGTTATCGAAAAAGAATAAGCCTTTCGAATGGACTCAAGATTGTCAAAAAGCATTTGAAACACTTAAAAATACTATTACCGAGAGCCCAATATTGCAATACCCAAATTTCGATAGAGAATTCATTCTCACAACTGATGCATCTGACTATGCGTTAGGAGCTATTCTATCACAAGGTGAAATAGGCAAAGATCTACCTATATCGTATGCAAGCCGTTCACTGAATATACATGAGATAAACAAGCCAATAATCGAAAAAGAATTATTAGCTATTCATTGGGGAATCAACCATTTTCGACCATATTTATACGGGAGGAAATTTACAGTCATTACAGACCATCGCCCACTAGTTTCTCTCTTTACGCACAAAAACCCTTCGTCAAAATTGACAAGAATCAGAATAGATTTGATGGACTATGATTTCGAAATTATTTTCAAACAAGGTAGAATAAATACCAATGCAGATGCTTTATCAAGAATAAAGTTAGACTCACAACAGCTACAAGATATGATACCAAAAAATATAAACATTGTGACAAGAAGTAAAGCGAAAGAAAAGGAAGAAAACGCTACAAAAGTATCGGAAGTAAGCAAAAAACGGAAGAAACAAAACTCTATTACCATTAATGAGTCTGATCAACCCTACATGTGGAATGGAACTTCTGTATCCGACGTTAGAAACTTACCAATTCTAGAATTCCGAATATTAAAAGATAATATACGAAGATATAATAAAAAACGCGCGATTAATAATAATAATTTGCCACGAATTGAAATTATAGATAAAAGGCGGATATATGTAGAATGCAGCGATAATCCTCACCGAGACTTAGGTCAGGAACTGGAGAAACTCATTAACAAACTACATAATAACAATATAAGCAAGGTAGCTTTACGCAATGATGATGAAATATTCAAATATATGAAGAAGAATGAATTGATGAAATTATATAACAAAGTGCACAAAGAAAATATAAGTAAAAGGCAAATGAGAATTGAGGTAATTATTTATGAACCGCCCAAAGAAGTGAAACAAGTAACTGATCAACTAAGGTTAATTAGTGAACATCACAATAATAGTCACACAGGTATCAGACGAACGATAGCGAAATTAAAACAAAGATATGTATGGAAGAATATGAACAAAATGACCAAGAATTATGTAAGAAACTGTGAAATCTGCCAAAAGAACAAGATTGTCCGACATACTAAAGAAAAATTTGTAATAACCGATACCCCTAATAAATGTTTCGAAACAATTGAAATTGACACTGTAGGACCACTTAGAATATCAAACGGATTTAGATATATATTAACTGCGCAATGCGAACTAAGCAAATATATAATAGCAATACCTATAACTACAAAAGAAGCTGAACAAGTAGCTAAAGCTATAGTAGAGAATATAATATTAAGATATGGACATTTCCAACAACTCAAAACCGATCAAGGTACAGAATACAATAACGAACTTTTAAAATCTATTTGCAAATTTTTAGACATTGAACACACGATGTCAACACCTTACCATCATGAAACCATAGGTTCATTAGAACGTAATCACAGAGTACTCAACGAGTATCTGCAATCATTCTGTCAAGATCACGAATGGCACAAATGGATACCCTATTATGTATTCGCATATAACACTACGCCACATACTGATACTAATTACACACCATTTGAATTAGTACATGGTTATTTAGCACCCTTACCTAATACCACAGATTTAAATAAAAAACCAACCATATATGATTATGATAACTATCTATCAGAATTGAAAATACGTCTTTATAACGCTCAACAGACAGCTAGAAGATTGTTAATTGAAGCAAAACATCATAGAAAATATAAGAAAGAATTAAATACAAATGAATTAGAACTAGAAATAGGTGATGAAGTCTATGTAAAAAATGAAAACAAAAAAAAAACATGAATCACCATACAACGGACCATATATTGTATTAGAAAAACAAGGTGTAAACTCGTTAATATCAATAGACAATAAGGAAAAACTAATACACAACAATAGACTTAAGAAGAAACTGTAGATAAGAATAAGAAGCACATTATCAAAACAATAAATACTTTAATGTTATGCACCAATAGATTATATATTAAACAAATATTTTTAAATTGTACATAAACACCAATAGACCTAGAACAACAACAATGTAATATCAGCAAGCATTGAAATACCCAATTATCATTTTACGAAAATTTCTTATATTCTTCAAATACAATAAATTTTCTTTTCTAAAGGACGGAGGTGTAGAGATCTTAAATCTCAACCATACTAATAATGTCCAACGTGCCGTAAGCAATTACATATCCTGCATACGGAAATGAGAGCCCACACAAGTTGCGGAATATCCCGAGCAACATGCACACGAGCATTTCAAAACAAAGAATCCAATAAATTATGTTCAAAGAACACATTCTTTCAACCATTGCCTTTGACCGCGTGCGACATTAAGACAATGCACACAAAAGGCATTGAGCCCAAAATAGACAAGTGCGTATGAGCATTGGAATAAAGATAATGATGTTGCACATGTAAGTTCATTTCACTTGTTTGAATTGCAACCACATGTGCAATATTGAGTATTGAATAGTGCTATGCTGAATAGACTTAAGATCATTTTTTGTAAGTAAAATAGTGTATATAAACGACAAAATAATAAAGAAACGAACAGAAGTAGAACTGACTTCATAGAGCGACATAACGCTGCTCTGTTCCTTAAAACGAACACCGGTCTTTTTTATTTCTCACCCTATTACGGCTGATTTGTCTTCGACAAATAACGCCTTTGTACTTGCGGAACCAAGGCCGCTAAGAAAATATACTTGCACTACAATTTACTGATGTAGTATGTATTAATATTTTTTCAATCATGAAAAAAACTTTTGACAAAATTTTTATAACTGAATTTAACTTATTTTTATAGGCACTAAAAAAGTGGAAACAGAAATAAAAAATATGTTTTTAAATAACTTAATTTTTCCATTGTTTTTACCCAATTATAGAACGGCTAAAAATTAAAATTTATTAAAATCATACAAATACTGTTACGCTTTAATTGACACTTGAACGACGTTAATTCAACGTTTAGTCTGCATGCCAGAAATGTCCTTGAAGGGATCAAATGAAAAAGAACTGCCGTACCGAATCTTATTTTACGTTCATACATACACACACATATCGATTTTTTCTGAGAATACTTTTAAATACAATGTTAACACCTTAAAACGCAGAGATATGTTGAAAATTTCAATTTGAATTTTCGAAGCGATTACAAGCACTTCCCAAAAACGTGGAAATGAATTGACGATGGCACAACAGCCATATTGAGCCAAGGCTTTCGGGTTACATCCCATTTACTTTACCAACGAAACACTAGGAATTGAAGTGATTTAACCCTGAAATGACTCAAGTACACATTTACAACTAAGTAAACTGATAGTCACGCACCAAATACCATTTCCAAAAACTACTTGCTGCCAAGTGGCTTCGAACCTGGTAGTCGGTGCATAGGTAGCAAACACTCTAATCAATAATCCACTCGAACTACTACACTAAGAAACTTTTTTAAGTTATTGTTATAATTTGTTGTACATCCAAATTAATAAATTTCCTGCTGTATTGATTCGTGCTGTCCAGCAAAACTGTTCATCATTAACTGAAGTCATTTTTTATTTACAATCTAATCTTGAATAGAAAATTTAGATATTTTCCCCAACCATTCAATTTATAAGCTATTTATAGAAGAGTCTCTCCCCTCTTTATGTTTCTAAGGTTCTTGACTCTAATGGCTCCTCCAAAAAACTGTTGTTATTTTTCAAATTTCAACATTTCTTCAGTGGAATTCCACAAAACGTTTACAATAATATTTAGATCTATTATTGGAAGATTAATTTTAGAATTCGCTACGCAACGTTTGGCACACGGAAGTTCTTTATATCATTTTCTTTTCAAATGCCACTCTCATTTTTCGTTAGAATCAAATACCATCGATCTTTTCGAAAGATACAATTGCACAATAAAAAATATTGTGAAATGTATAAATTTATATTTTTTGGATGTTACAGTATTGCCGGCCTACTGGATCCTATTGGAATCAAGAGTTTTTAGATTTGAGATCAAATAAAAAATTTATGCTGACTGCGTGCCAAAATTGTCACATCGTAGTTTTATTTATATTATTAAAGTTTGTCCCACGATTTGAATTAATTGTGAAATTTATAAGAGCAGACATCAATGAGTTCAAAACTTTTCATGCAACATTCAACATGACGAAAGAAATTTAATTTTAAGTACAGTTCATGGCTTTTCTATTCGAAGCGACTAAGATCAGTTCGTTTTATTATTCGTACGATTTGATACAGTTTTTAAATTTAGATCGGATGTTTTTTAATTTATAAAAATAAAATGCAAAAATATGTTAAACATTTTTCCCAAAAAAAATCTATTTTATTTGCACTTATGACAATCAATTCTTTACAAAATTATGTTATACAGTAGGTGGCCATTGAATTAGAAACTTTCGCAAAAAATTGTAATTTTTACAATACCGAACATTTTTCTCAATTTCCTTAGTTTTGAAAACAAATCTTTGTATACTAGAATACCATTCATGCACCTGGCTATGTAATGCGTATCATAAAACCTTCTACTCGAGTTTAGGAAAGTAGGTAAAAATACCGTTCCTTTTGTGTGGTGCATAAAGTAGTTTTATGGACTAAGTTGAACAGTTGGTATTCGGCTGTTGCACTGTTTGCATTAATTGAACGCGTTGATTTGTATTTAGTGTGTTGTCTTGAATAATTTAATTTAAAGAAAAAATCAAGTGAAAAGGAGCGTTTGTGTTGGACTTTCGTTTGAACATAGTTTTTTGTATAATGAGTCGCAAAAGGGATATAAGCAGTGAAAAAAGGAAGTGATTTCACCCTTACTTACGAAAGGTGGACTAAAACAACGAGAAGTAGCCCAAAAAGCAAAGGTTTCTGGTGCCAAAATATTTCAAAATATTAAAGAAAATATACCTCCACGTACTAGTTGTCGCCAAAACTGCCGAAGAAAAAGAAAAACTACCCCAAGAACGGACCGAAAAATTATTGCAACAGCTTTATTACATCGCAGAGCATCACATAAACTACTAAAAAATACTCTCACCGAACAAGGAGTAGAGATATCGGGCAGAACCTTACGACGCCGCTTGTACAAAGCAAATTTAAAACGCAGGCGTCCGGCGAAAAAACCGAAATTGACGGCAAAAATGAAAAAGGCAGTGGGCAAAACAACATAAGAACTTCACAGTTGACAATTGGAAAAAGGTAGGTTCACCAATTCAGTCGAGCAACAAGTTTTTGTGCCTTTTTAAAAGTTGATAAAAAATATTGAAAATTCAATAAACGTTTAGGTTATCTTCAGTGATGAATGCCGTCTAGAAGCTGTAACGGAAGGGTATCTTTATGTCAGAAGAAGACCTTCAGATAAGTACGGGGAGAAATGTTTGCTGAGAATAGTCAAGCATCCACCAGCAGTCAAGATTTGGAGCTGCATATCAGGAATGGGTCCGGGTCGTCTCTATTTTGTTACGGGAACAATGCGACAAGATCAATACAAAACGGTTTTGGATACTTCTCTCCGATCGCATTTTGAATGTTTGAACACCCAAGAAGCGCCATATACTTTTATGCAAGATGGCGCTCCATGCCACACCGCAAAATCCATTAAAAAGTATCTCGCGGAGCATGAAATTCCCTTACTTCCCTGGTGTTGGAACAAACCGTACTTAGACCCAATAGAGAACTGTTGGTCTATGCTAAAAACGAAAGTTTATAGCTTTTCAAATTCAACAGTTGAAGTATTGAAAAAGAGAATCGAAGATATCTGGAGAAATGACAAGGATATTGAATCCATGATTCAGAAATGCATTGAAAGTATGCCCGACCGTTTAAAAGCAGTAATCAAAGCTATGGGGGGAGTTACAAAATATTAATTATAAAATTATAATTATAAAATATTAATTATAAATATTTAAGCTCAAGCACTTCTTTTTAATGTAATATGAACCAAAGTATTGAGATTTCACAAAGTTTCTAATTCAATGGCCACCTACTGTAGGTTGTCATATAGAGATAAGACATAAAATAAAAATAAATTATTGAAATGGCCAATTTTTTGGCTTTTTTTAGCTCTCAAATTTTATTTTATGGCATTTGAAAATAATTTTTGGCATATGACCACCGCAGCTGCGTCTTAGGAAAACTATCCTGTCGTTTCTATATTGCATCACTTTTTCCAGCATAGTCGGCCATATTTCACCAATAACACGTCGAATGCTGACTTCCATGCCATCAATAGTTGCTGGTTTATTATTATTATTTAAATCACAAGATCTGAGTGACCAGTTCACAGGTCCAGAGGTCTTTAGATGATTTAATGACCAAAATTTCGGCCCAAGTAATGGTTTCACGCACTGTATGACATGTTGCGCCAACTAGTTGAAACCATTTGTCCCTCAGAAGATTGGCATTGACGTTTGGAATCAAAAAATTACGAATTATTTGTCGGACCAACCACCGGAAGACGGCACCAACCATTAAGGGTTGATGCCGTCTTCAGATTACAAATAGAAAGGAACAATTATGCCGCCAGCATACAAACCGCACCATACAGTGACTTTTTCGAGATGTAATGTAGCTTTCAGAGTCCTTTGAGGACCATAAATGGCAACTTTGCATATTTACGAACTCCTTAATCGTTGAAAATGATTCTACTCTAAAAATACAATTTAGCTTCCAACCCATCCTCAGTTCATCCACCAAACGTACGACGTAAACGATGGTCCAATAGCTTCAATAGCACTGCACTGCACTTTTTGGATCTAACAGGGCTACAGTTTAAGATCTTTTTTCGAAATTGACCATGTAATGGACGGACAGAGGCAAAGTTTTTTAGAACGGCGTCGAATCGATAAATTTGGATCCTCGGTCACACTACCCTCTACAGCAATGCAAGCTGCCCCGGTACGCACTGTACGAGCTCGTGTTGGAGGAACATTGTCCAGTATTGCATATGAGCTGCTCAGATAGACGATTATAAGCACCATAAATTGGACGAAGTACTCTAGAAATTTGGCGGACAGAATGCGAATTTCGGCAGTAAATTTCCACTATTTTGAGACGTTGTGCGGGTGTAAATAATTGTGTGATAACGAAAGCAAAATTTGACAGCTACAATGACAGATATCACTATTGAAAGTTCTACACCTCTAAAAAACGTCCTATACAGATGGTCAACGCTCTACTAAATTAAAAATTGCATTCAATCTCAATTTTGTTAAAATTGACGCTTACACCTTGCAGCTTCGCGTAAAGATATATTCCGACCTCCCACCCATCAGAAGCCTTAGGTAATCAGGAGACGCTCCCTAAGAAGATACAATCAATATTAAGTCATTTTCTTTACTGTAATAAGTTGCTATAATTATTATCATTATCACTATGCATATAATTATCATTATAGTATTATCTTTTGCATTATTATTTTATTTAATATTTTTGTAGATATTACTGGGAAGTTATCTGTGTATACCACAAGGGTTACACCTCACGGCCACTTATTAACTGCCCAGTGGGAAGTTATTGTAATGCGGTCGATTTCGCGAATCCCAAATTTTGACATATCTCCACGTTTTAGGGTCTCTAGAATCCAAATCCATCGTTTTTAGAGAGATGTCTGTGCGTGTGTATGTACGTATGTGCGGATGTGCGTATGTGCATTCAGAATTATTTTTCGTCTCGATTATCTCAAGAACCAAAGATCTCATTGACGTGAGACGGTTTCATTCGACGCGTAATTACGTAACTTAGAACTGAATGAGTTTTCAGCAAAATCGGTTTAGCCGTTTTTTATTGAGGATAAAAAACTGAAAGAATTGCTTAATATTAAAACTTTTGAAACGCACTATTATTTCGTGCAGATCCCAAATACCTTCAAAGCAATATTATTGTGTGTTTTAGCAAAATTCTGATCAAATTTGTAAAAAAATGTAATTTGAAAAAAAAATCAAGATTATTTTTTAAATTCCAAACTTATATTATCAGGTTTGGGAGAATGAGAGGAGAGACGCTAATGCAGTTAATATTGGATTTAGGATCTGGGGGATTTAGGACACGGGGGATTTAGGATCTGGGGGATTTTGGATCTGGTGGATTTAGGATATGAGGGATTTAGGATATGGGGGATTTGTGATCTGGGGATTTTGGATCTGGGGGATTTTGGATCTGGAGGATTTAGTATATGGAGGATTTTGGATTTGGGGGATTTTGGATCTGGAGTATTAAGAATCTGGGAGATTTAGGATCGGAGGATTTAGGATATGGGGGATTTGGGATCTGAGAGATTTTCGATCTGGGGGACTTCGGATCTGGGGGATTTAGGATCGGAAGATCTTTGATCTGGGGAATTTAGGATCGGAAGATCTTTGATCTGGGGGATTTAGAATCTGGGGGATTTAGAATCTGGGGGATTTAGGATCTGGGGGATTTAGGATCTGGGGATTAAGGATCTGGGGGATTTTGGATATGGGGGATTTTGGTTCTGAAAGATTTTGGATATGGGGGATTTAGAATCTGGGGGATTTTGGATCTGGGGGATTTTTGATCTGGGGGACTTAGAATCGGGGGATTTAGGATCTGGGGGTTTAGGTTGTGGGGGATTTAGGATATGGGAGATTTTGGATATGGGGGATTTTGAATCTGGGGATTCAGGATCTGGGGGATTTAGGATCTGGGATATTTTGGATCTGGGGGATTTTGGATCTGGGGGATTTTGGATCTGGTCGAGACTTTGGTAGATGACGAGCGCAAAGATGTCTTCCAATATCAAATGGCTTTTATGGCTTAAAAAATCATAGTTTCTTTATTCACTCCACTGGAAAGTCAGTCGTGTGGACTAGGCATGTGTAGCTCATCGCGGATATGATTCAGTGATCCGAATCATCTTAGAGATCCAAATGATTCGAATCAGTGAAATATGTTCATTTGGAATAGTGAATCTTTCATATCTCGTGGATCAGAAGCACAAGACACAAACCAATCTTCCGCATTCATGTTCCATTCAGTAATCTCTCACAAGTTCCTCCGTAAAAGAGGTAAAGAGAAATACACTTTTCACGCGAGAGTCGGTGCAGCTCGCATTTGGATGGGCATAACGATGAATGTGCACATGAGATGATATGTTTGAAAATAATTTGCAGGGCTGCCAGAAGTAGTTTACAAGTAGATTCATATATTAAAATGCAATTTGAAATGTCGATTGTAGTAGTTTAGAATGTGAAATTATACAATATGATCTTAGTTGCAAGTACAGGTTTTTGTCATTGTCAGACAGTAAAGGCGCAATTGTGCTTTTATATATTTTTTGTGTGGAAATTATATATTGATATATTTTTCATATAAAAATGTAACTTTATTAAGGTTTTTTTCCAGTCAAATATGGGCTTGAAAATTCAGCAAACTACGATCGTAAGTATTCCGAATGGAGTTTTATGAACTCAAAAAACAAGTGAACAACTTATGCATCTACAGATTTACCTAATTGTATGGTAACTCTGAATTACGGAAGCAAATATGAAAAATCAAACCAATTTGCGTTTGTTTACATTCTGATTTGGTCCTGTATGAAACACTTTGAGTTGTTGTTTGAGGTTGTGTCAGTCCAGTAAAGTCCTTTTCATAATATTCACAATATATGTACAGTCAGAAGACTTTGCTTATCGGGAAGAATTCTCACTTAAGTGGGAATCATAAAAACAGATTACTAAACATTTGATCTAGATCATTTATTCTAACGAGTGCGTTAGAAGAAATGATCTTCACCCCATGATAATTTATCGAATATAATATATGACAATTTAACATATCACATTGCATACAATGCGAGGCAACAAACAAGGTTGCCATTAGTAGCAATGAAGTTGGTTAAGTTATTTTTATTTTTATTATATTAATGATAACTTTCAATTAATGATATTTGCATTGACACTTTTCGTAGTATTTTATATACCCCAGACTAGCAAAAAGTCATATTATTCGAACTAACTTAACCATGCAACAAAAAAAACGACGAGTTTGTTATTATAAAATGCAACAAAACATCTGTACAATATAATTATCAACAATAATTATCACATGCCTGTCAGTTGATTTTTTAATATCACAACATTCAAATTGCAGCACGATTTTTTCATGTCGGAAATTTTCCGATTGTAGATTCATTCATGAAAAAACAACGTCAGATTTAATTTTCTAGAATCAATTAGGCTTGCCAGTGCCAATATGTGATTATCTGCATTGTTAAGATAAATGGCGTTTACCTTGATGTCAATGGTATGAAGCTATTCTGCACAGTTATTTGATTACCATATATTATTAAGGGAGATAAGATAAATGCATACATAAATCCAGTTTTTCTCGCTTAATAAATTAACTGGAAATAAAACAAGTACGCTCCTTAATCTGTAGTTCAATTTTTTCAACCGGACACGTGTTTAGTTTTTAAATGAAAATTTGATATTCTAATCAACGATGATATTTATATTTCTTTATCAAATGATTGTTTCTGGTCAGGTATTGTTTTTATCATATTGAATTAAATGAAATATGTTTGCTTGAAAGTTTTCGCTTTTCATTGGTGCAAAATAATCACATTTGTAAAAATTAAGATCAGTCTTATTTTTAATAATAATTAAATGTTCCGAACACTTTCGATACATTTAAATTGAAAAAAATGCTGCTGTGAACGAAACTAAATAAATTTAAAATTTAAAATGCTGGGATGCTGTGCGACAGAACGCATCCAATATCCAATCCGATCCCGTGTTGAGTCATCAGGTACACAAACCTACAAGATGGACGATGAGCAACGTGATGAATCATCGTTTTGGCCTAACACATTCATCGTCAGACGGACCACGCGATATCGCGTGCTTTACAGTAATACTCAAAGTGACGTGACAGATGGGATCGGCGTCAAACCGTTGTGGGGGTCTACCAAGTCACAACACTTTGTGCAAGTATATAACAATTTATTATAACAACTAATTATAACGTAAAGATATATCTTTTAATCAAAAGCGTGCGTTGCTGTCGACTAGTCTTCGCGCATCCTCTTAGTAAACTGAAGTTTGTCCTTATGTTCTAGCAGTGGCGGCTCGTGGGAGTTAAGTATGGTGGGGCTACTGGTACGAATTTTTCTATCACCAATATAAGTTCTTATGTGAGTTTCCACTCCACCCAAGAGGTACCACATGTGGAGCGTTAAGCGATTTTAAGTGATCAGTTTCCCCAAAAGTAGATTCGCTGGCAATCAAAGATATATTCCTATTATCGTGTTTTGAATAACATTTAAAGCTTTAATAAAAGTTCAGTGCACTCTTAATAAAAAAATTGTTTAAAAACATTTGAATTCTTGCAACGAAACAACTTTTGGGCCTGTCGCACTTTTCAAAATAAATAATTTCTTTACTAAAACAAATGCAACAAAAACAACAATAACAATCGAAAAAACTAGTAATAAATAAATTCAACTAAAGCAACAATAACAAGAGCAAAAACCATCAATAAATAAATTCAGCAAAAACAGTTTTACATTGTATATAGTTCTTCAATCGACATCAACAACAAAAGCAATTTCTTTTATCTAGACGTTTTATTTGCATAAATATTCAGCACGTCGATTTTTTTGTTGAGCAAACAAGTCAATCACCCTTCCATTCATTTTGTTGGGTATTTCTTTAATGAATTTATTACAAACAGAGAGTACTGCAAGCGAAGACAAACAAAGGTTATTATCTTCAAAAAAACTGTAAATCTGAACAATGGAAGACATATTTTGAAATATTTCGTTCCAATAGCGTAATATTAATATTAATTATATTTTCTACCGAATTCATATTTTGAAAATACCGAAAAAAATTTACTAAAATTGAAATTCAAACTTCTAGCAAGTTTTAACACATGCAAGGAAAATCTTGTTAATTATTTATTTAATCAAAATCATAAAACCATAACCCGAAGAACCCTTTTCTGAAACAAACTTTAATCACTACAAAACTTTAAAAAAATACTAAACACTACGAAGGCACACAAAGTACTAATACCATGCACTACACTGTCATCGCCTTCACCCGCTGCGGCCCGTCGTAAAAAAATGTTGCTCATGCCTGCTCAAAAGTATTATCCAGACCATGCCAAGACCAAACGTTGTCGAAGCACTGAACGGGCTGTATATGATTAGCCCGTCCGCATGTATCCACATGTTATTTCAAACACGCACTCTCCCGCCACTTCAGCATAGAATTCACGCACCCATTCAAATCGAAATTCTCTTAATCGGGGCTTATTTCATGTAGCCCTTCCTCATAGTAAAGGTGAAAAATTGTCAAAGAGAAAATAAGTTTGAATTTTACTCTTAGCTTTTACTCGGTGCAGGCACAACGAAGCGAGTCGAAGAGACAAACAAATTGTTCTACAGTGCGCGACAAGAAGATTATGTGAAAGTAAACTACAGCATGGGCGAAAAAAATGTTACATTATATTTTGAAATGAGATGAAATTATGAAAACTATATTGAAATTTTTAATGATATTTTATTACATTTTCACTAATATAGGCTCATCAATAAGTGGTGGGGCTGAACCCCACTAGCCCCAAAAGTAGAGCCGCCACTGTGTTCTAGACATGATCGATGGCAGGATTTTCATGTAAACTTGCTAGACTTTAGTCCGTACACCGTGTACGACGAATATGCGTAATTCGGGGTACAAATTTCCCCACAAATTCGTATAAAAATTTTCAATTCCAAGGGCCAACTACCACCCCAGTATTTAAGGAAAATGTGTAATGATTTTTTAATGTATCTATTTATTACTGCAAAGCCAGAGTACACAAGGTCATTTACATGAGTCACATTTGTTTTTAAGTAAAACGTTTTAAAATTAAAACGAAATTTCGGGTCATATTTATACACAGTAGTATAATTGGTTGCCTAGATTATTGTTTTTTATATAGGAGAAAGCTTTTAAATCAGGCAAGGTATAGTACGTTTTCGGTCAATTAAAAGAGATGTTTAATAAACATCCGACTTATGCTACTCCGGAACTACGCGGTTTCTGAATTTCACCCTCTGCTACCTTATACCCAGGGCCCGATCTAAGGGGGGCAAGGCGGGCAGCTGCCCAGGGCGGCAAAAATGAGGGGCGGCAAAATTGAGGACAGTTGGCGGCTACTAAAAAAGGAATTTTATTATTTTCGTAGCTAATGGAGGCATAAATAATTATTCGGATATATTAATCAAATAGCCTATTAAGTAAACTGTTCAAAATTTAAAATTCCAGACACTCATGAAATTTTTCATACTTGTTTAGAAGCCATAATAGACTAATATATGTGAATATTTCATACACAAAACATGCTTATGACTTACAATATTTCATTATAAAGGGCGGCAAAAATTATTTTTGCCAGGAGCGGCTAAATAGCTAGATCGGGCCCTGCTTATACCTTCATGCGGCTTACATGATGGTGGCAATCTAAGGATTCTGATTGAAAAAGTATTGTGAATTTCAGAAAACAAAGTTTCTAATGAAAAACGCGTTTCCGCCACAACACAGGGAATAAAAAGTTCACAAAATCTAGCAAACTCTTCTGGAATCAAAATGATATCTTTTTGCCACGCCGAATCTGAAACTTACGCGAGAGCTCTAATTGATCAACACTAGTCTCGATTAGTCAAGAACACTACCATTAACTATTTTAAAAAACCGCGACACATTACGGTATGGTGCAGAACCTAGAGGACGAAAATTCAAAACGATATAAGTAACATTTGATTGTATTGTTTTGTAATTAGTGCATAGTGAAATTTCATTTTTGATATTTTATAAATCCCTAACGAAGCTTGTGAAATTACAGCGATGATTATCATTAACTTTTGTAAATAAACAACAGCAATACATTGTCTTGGAAACTCGGCTTGGATCGCTCGCTTTTTTTGCTGTCGTTAAATTGGTAGGCGTGGTCCTCGATAAAATGTTCTGTTTTAAAGATGACGCACCATATAATACATCCGTAAGAACAACCATTCGCATTTACAGAATATTCAGTGTAGAACATGCTTTGCAAAAATTTATCCCTACGTAATTCTCTCCATCAATGGAATCAATGAAACGATCATAACTTTATTCAGATATATGCAACTAATTTATCAGATACAGATACATTGTAGCCTTATCACTTCGAATGAAATTCGAACAAAGTCTGAAGGACGAATTATTCACCTTCTCTAATCAATGAAATTTTGTCTACTAAATGGATTTTTTTTACACTTTAATCTTATCCCCACATCTTATTTTCTTGCGTCATTGTTGTATTATGATAATATTTATTTTAAAATACTACACATATTGTGTATAATAATTGGCACTGTACCACTACGTCAATTTATAGCCAAAAAAAATTGCAGTCTAGTCACATGAATTAATTTATAAGAATCAATGTTAGCGTCAGTTCATTTTCATTTGCACAAGATTAGCGAGAAGTCATTGTACTTTGAGTTGTGGGATAATTGAAAGGTAATTATTATTATTAGCGGGCAAGCGGTATCTTTTGATCGGTTACGCGAATCAAATCAATAGGTACAATTTTTTTATATAGAGAAAATAAAGACGCATTTAATGATTGGTAGTTGAGGAAAGGTTAAGATTAGTAAGGGAGATTGAAAGAGGCGGTCACGACCCCATGAGAAGTTATGGAGGCTACCACACTAAAAAATAATTATTTTGCCTACTTCCAGAGGTCATATGAAACCGTAAAACTTATCCGAGAAGTGATTTTTAGACTTGTTTGGAAATCGTAAAATTTAATAAAAAAAATCCGTTGTAAAAACTAAATTTTTTTTTCATGAATGTCATTTTTAACAAAATATAAATATGATTAACACTTTGGACACACGTTGTGCAAACTTCCTCTCACCCCCCGGTCCCCTCACCAACCCGCGCGAGATGGACCGGTGTCAATGAACACCCCTCCCCTTGGAAAAACGCCCAACATACTCTTGCGAAATGTCTCCAACGGGTGTCCCAGAATTGCCGCCGGCTTTCAGGTCCGTTGATGGCGGCACTGCTTGACCAAGCGCGGACTATCTAGTGTACCTTACCACAACCATCGAAAATGTCAACCAGCAGCAAAGAAAACAACAACATTTTTAATTGGATATGAACAAAACTTCATATCCAATCAAAAAATTAAATCATTTTACAATATAAAACAAGGGGCGATAGATAAAGATAGCATATCTAAAAACTTAAAACAAAATAAAATAACTCTTTTCTTCTCTTATAAATAAATTACACACATCTGGGTGTTGAATTATAACTGATTTTTTGTTTTGTTTTACTAATTACTCATTTATTTCTGGGAATTGCGCTGCTAGCTTATAATGAATTATTAATAAAACTGTTTGCATTAAGAAAAGAATGTAAAATCGTCATCAGTTATTGCATGATGTAATATCTCGTTATGAGCAACACCTTGATATTGGCAGCAGGGTTCGGGTTTTATTAGTTGTTTATAATGTATGATGAAGTTTTAAAAATGTCTGCTTTCACGTCGATACTGATCGCTTATGTTTCATTTTCTTCTTCATATGAAGATGAACATTTAACTTCACGCACATTCTACAAGATTTATGCCGGGGAAAGTTTCTATAGCCATAGACACTAAAATCTAGATCAGTTAGCATGCATTCATGAAGATTAGAAAATATCAAATCTAGAGCATTTTCTCACTAAAAACTATGAAGATACTCACAAGAGCTTGTAAAGAACATGTTTCCTATATATTGTATCAAAGGAAAAGGTGAAGGTTCTGGGAATAGTTCCTAAACGACTAAAATTACATTTCAAACGGAATTTCATAGTACCTACTACTTACTTGAATATGGTATTCAAATTGTTGGTCCCAAAATAAATTTTTTATTCAACAAAACGGTTTTGAGCAAATACTCGTATAAACTAATTCAACGATTCAGCCAAGCCAAGCCAAGTCAATAGTGCAAAGGTGGGCTCAAATTTATTCCAGTCGCTTTTGTTGTTTTATTGTCGCATTCGTTTTATTTATTTATTTTTCACAACACTCCTACATTCAAATCACACTTGAAGCATTTCAGTTCACTTCACGTTGCTGTCCGCATGTTACATAACCCAACACACATGTGCACACAAGAGTAAGATGTGAAACCACTTTTTTATGCAAATATCTTTTTTATCTCGAATATCTATTGTTGTTCTTGCGCTCAGGTGCGTGACGTGTATCACTAACGGGGGTGTGTGCACCGAAAACCTTTAATAACAATTGTGCTATTATTGTTTATGGTCGGCATATCTTGCAGTGCACTATCGAAATGCCACCCAAAACCAGAAATACTAAACAGCTAGCTATCTTTCCATCCACGCTCGAATATGTTTCCACGTAAAAGATACTTTTGCTACTATGGCGAGAAAAACAAACCAAGTCGGAAGCAAGAAGCGAGGTGAAATGCACCACTATACTAAGTACAACCTTGGTTCACGATTACTGGATATTAAAATTGAAGCACTGAAGTGCAACCACCCTTTCCACGCGATTACGATACAACCCAAACGGTGGGGGGCCTCCCCGTATGCGATCACACACTCTTTCACAACATCTACGATTTCCGATTAATTACTTTCCCTTACATAATTTCCCGTTTTATAAATAATTGCCGCGACGACAAAACAATAATGATGGGTGCGTCGAACATAAATGACTGCAATTCAATCGGTGAAAATAGCCAACAAAGATACACTTGCTGCCCTTTATCTGAACGTGTGACAACAATCGGTGGACACTTTTACCAAGGATATTTATAGCGAACGCAACATTATTGTACGGCAAAGTTCACTAGCTGATTGCTATACAACATCCGACAAGAAAAGCGCAGTAACCGTATCGACACTATGCCGAAATAGATACAATTAATTCACACTAGATCCACTAACTAAGTACGTGCTGAGAACTAATTGGAGCTAACCAAGCAAGTTTTTGCGGTGTGTGCAGAATGCAGAAAAAAATAACAGGCACGCGTGGAAAATCACCCGGAATCGAGACGAAATCCACTTCAATACTACTTTCGCTCAATGCATGCTCCCCGCTTTTTATGAATCAACCAGCTTTAGGTAGCGGAGCGAACCGCTCCCACATTCGTGGCTCTTGCTAGCTTCTTATCGACCAAAAGCTAGTCGTTTTCAGTATAGTATCTATTTAAATAGAGGCATTCAGGTGCTTTGGAGTGCGCTTGGAGAAATTCCGACAGGGGATACCGATGAAAATTGGACACAAAGTTAAAATTTTGGTAGATTAACATGAAATTTTTTAAATTAAGATTAGTTAATCATAAATAACTGTTTATCTTTTTAACTTCCCAGTACATGGGAAGATCTTGTAATGGCCTCGAAAATCGAAATTGAAATTTTCAACATTTCTTTCCGTTTTATGGTCTATAGAGTATATTTAAAGTGTTTTTAGAAAGAGAGATGTATGTGTGTGTAGGTGTGGCTACGTTCGTGCGTGGACATTTTTTCTACGAGCATAACGCAAGTAAACAAAGTCGTATCGACTTCGTTGAAGTATGAATCGAAACGTCTTTGCAATCTTAAGAGCTGATTAGTTTTTGTGACACTTCGGTCGGAGGGGTTTGTTGTTTTGACCATTTGAAGGTCATTTCTGTCATGCGCTATATCTCACGATCCAAACATACGATTTGTAAAATGTTTTGTAGTAAATACGTTGCTAGATCAAATGCTTTAAAAAGCTTCAATCAAATAAAAAATTGTAATTTTCAGTAGTTTTGTTCTTTAGTGTTCGCAAGATTTCAATTACTTCCTCCATCATCATTTGTATTGTAACACAGTTTACTGTTTTTACTTTTTACATGCAATTAATCCCATTATTGATTCCATATTTATTACGTTTCAAGACAAAGTGAAAATAAGAAATAATTATAAGTCTCATTGATTTAAGATCGTGGAAAAACACAAATTCAGTGACTATGGCGAAGTGATGGCAATTTTGAACGTAACTATTCTAAATGGCCACCATGCGACAAAATCTCTTTGCTAGCGCTCTTTTGCCCTTCAAGCTTCGATATGAAAATAACAAATAACGTAGAAAATGCTATGTAACCTGTCTATCCTCCGATTGATCCGCGTAAATATTCAATCAACACCACCAACCACCAAAATCCTTACGTAATCAATGGACGCTCTCGTAGATGATACGATTAATAGTAAGCCATTCCAATAACTGTTATGAGAGACTGTTTTCACTACCTTCGGGTACAGATTCACGGTGATCTTTGTAGTTTGAAACTTCAGCACATAATAGCACTTCAAACCGTAACGCCATCCTCTCGGCTGCAATGCCTCACAAGAAATCGCTCATATTTTCGCAAATCATGAAAATAAATCTAGGTTGAATTTTCTTTCATCAGAAAAATGACCGGAGTGGCATAGCTCCTGTCGCAAGGTGACGCAAGGTGTCGGTAGGTGTTGCAAGGTGTCGTAAGGTGTTTCGCTAGGAGTCGCTAGGTGTTGCAAGGTGTGTCGCTAGGTGTCGCTAAGCGTCGCAAGGTGACGCAAGGTGTCGCAAGGTATCGCTAATAGTCGCTAGGTGTCGCAAGGTGTCGCTAGGAGTCGCTAGGTATTGCAAGGTGTCGCAAGGTGTCGCTAGGAGTCGCTAGGTGTTGCAAAGTGTCGCAAGGTGTCGCTGTTGCAAGGTGTCTGTGGAAACTCTTGAGTTCCTTGCAATAATAAAAGATCGCGAATTGGTCGTTCGAAGTACTTTATTTATATTTACAATATATCTACATTGAATATCGCGGATGATCGAAAAAGGCGTGCGGTCGCGATGGCTGCCGTCGATCGAGAGAGAGATTACATTTTATGTCCTTACGCTATTCACACCGCTAACTTTGTCTACCAGATGTGCTGGTATCGCTACATAGTCGCCACATGTCGCAACGTGTGTCGCTAGTAGTCGCTAGGTGTCGCAAGGTGTTGCAAGTTGTCGCTAGGAGTCGCTAGGTGTTGCAAGGTGTCGCAGTGTGTCGCAAGGTGTCGCAAGAGTGAAAAAAATATGTCATGTTGGATGAAAAGGAAATGAGCAATGGAGAGGAGACGTATATGAAGTTCCCAGAAACAAAATAACTAATTTAAGTGTTTAAGGACAAGAATTGTCACTTGTGAAAAATTCACACCTATGGACGTACGCGGAAATACACACACAACTAAATCCGATTTTGAGCGGTTATAGCTTGAATGTGTTCAACCATATACGCGCTCGATTACTTGAAACTCGATCCGGCTTCGAACGTTCAAGCTCTCAAGTCAGTCCATGAAAACACGCTTTATCATATATTCCACTGGTTTTAAAGGCTGTTAACTCTAAATTACGGTGATCGATCCGGAGTTTTGCTATGGCACTCAATCGAAGAGGTTGTGCTTGCACTTCCTCTAAACCTTACCAGGGTTACTGGTGCCAAGGGAGGCGGAGCCTCAGGAACTTGTGCCCTGCCGATATCGGTGACGAACCTGTTGGTTGCAACTTGGTTGCTGTGGTTGACAGCCGAAGCGGGTGTAGTCATTTCTACCACAATTTGGAACAGGTAGCTATTCTGTAGTAGTGCATTGGCGTGCTGTTATGTTCTCAACAGGGGTGTCGCTTCCCCAAGAGTCGTAAGAATGCTGATAGATCTGAATCTGTACCAGGGATAATGAAGGCATCCAAGCAAGCTCTGGATAAGACTGGTACTCATCTTCGGAACGGCAGTACCCATACTTGTTAAAGGCTACTGACAAGTACGGGGGATTGGGGGATTTGGTGCGCGCCAATCTTAGACTACGATTTCGTAGTCTAAGAAGCTCGTTGTTTTAAGACTTCTATGTCAGACAACTACGTAAAACATAAGGTACATTTACTATTTTAATTTTTATTTTCAAATTTACGAACACTGTGTTTAGTATCATGTAAAACGTCAGTTCTTGCCATTTCTAAGGTATTGTCATTTTTCCTACACCCATGATAATCAAAACTTTAAAATTAGAGGCAAATCTGAATACTAAGTGACCATAGAAAGTTTAAGAAGAATAACAGTTATGATTTCTCTAAACACATTTCAAAATATAAACGGAATTGCAACGGTTCCTATTCAAGGGATCCAATTTGGAACGTAGAACTAATTAGTTTATCAACAAAATGTTACAGCAATTTTCTGTTATTAATCAAGGCTCCACATTTTTTCTCGGAAACTCAGAGCAATAAAGTATCCTTCCATTTGCGATCCTTAGTTTTGCTCTCTGTAATAAAAAAGTGGAGATTTTGGTTGAAACAGTTCTCAAAGCGGCTGTCCCTATTCATGTGACTGGGAGTCCCTATACAATTCACTTTAAATAATCTTGCATCTTGTAGAGTGAAATTCAAAAATTTGTGAAATGAAGTGCGCGGTTGCTGTTTGTGAAAAAATATCACAGATTCAAAATAAATAAGTTTGATTCCATACTTTCTTTTTTAAGTATTGCATACTTTATATGATTTTTTGCGATGGAATTTTTATTTTTTTATGTTATCTGAAATAGTCAATACAAGAAATGACATTTGTGCTCCATCGTGACTTAGACACACAAATTAATGCCATATTTCAAAATGCATATTTTTGGCAGCCATAATTCCGCCAAAATCGGTCCGAAACGCGGTTGTAAAAGGAAGCGGATGGCTTTGAAATTCTAAAAACAATTTGAGAGTTCCCGTTTATTATAGTTAAAATTACAAATTGAGAGATTCAGCTAGCAAGTGCAATTCTGACGAATTTTTAAAGTTAAATATCAACCATCGAAAAATTGTCATGTTCATAATAAATTTAATGTCACTTAACTTACAACCACCCATTGTTTCTACTATCAATAACTGAACTCTCTCCTACGAAATCATTTAACAAGAGAGCTTATAAAGCTCAAAAAACGTACAACAACCAACAACTTCCACCATCCCCTTGCCAATTGCTTCAAACTAAATAAAAAATTATCATACACGACGAGCTTACAACCATACCAAATCAACAGCTGTTTTGCGTATCAGGGGGACAGAGCAACGTGGAATTTCATTTGAATTTCTTTCTATTTTTAAAGATCAAAATGGACTTTGCCACATTATATTATTGATAATGCACAATTGCTGATACTCCGTAAATTGATATGAAAATGTCTACTATTAAAGTGCTTATGCTAGTTACCCTCATTGAAAAAGAGGTATTTCAAGCTAACGTAGGGGTTGGGGCTGAAATCTGAAAAGCACTTATTTTAATCAATAATTTCTGCTCGAAGTGAATTGAGTGACGCTTCCAGTGAAAACATGTTGGTTATTGTTTTTACAACAATGAAATGTTTACTCAGTGCATGCTTAATCTTCCTTGAACGGTGGGTCAAATTTCTGTTAGCTTGAAATTATTTACTTCACTGATAAATATGCGGAAATTATAAATAGGGTGATAAGCAAATTTTGTGTGTAAAGAAAACAGTAATAATGGCGTCAGAAATTTAGACCAACAAGACTTTCGTCTCATTGATCTCATGGACTTTCAACTCCGGGTATGATGTAACAACCTCTCTTATCGTGTAGACTAATTCGAGTTCGGCCTACCTAGCTAGAGGTGCGATGACTGCTGGTAGGCCAGCTTACTTCGTTGCATAATCTCTAGCGTTTGCCCTTTATAACATATTATTTACCAAGATTTAGCCATCTGATTGCCCGATTATTAAATTTTGACTGAAAATCAATCAAATCCAACATCAACTTCTTGAAGCTCTTACTTTACTCTATAAAAATTCCCTAGTGAGAATGTCGTGGCAAAGATCGCGATCAAAGCCTCCTCGAGTGTTTTCAAAATGGAGCCCAGAGGATTGGGACTGCGACCCCAGAAACTTGAATTTAAGCTTACTGTAAGACATACTACACATTGCACTAAAAATATGCCTGCATACCGAATTGCTCGGTGAGTTTCGAATGGGGGATTTACTTTCGGAAGCCGATTATTTGACCTAAAAATGCGTTTTTTCCGCGACTTTCTCCCTTTTGGGATGCAATAATTCTCACCAGTGTACACTGATCAAAACAAACAATACCGCAAATGGCTTGTGATAAAATTTTCTAAAAATAGTTCTCGAACGTATTTCGCGGAAATGGGGCAAGCAAAGAAGTTGTGGCGCTCGAAAGATGATTCCCTCTTTTCAGTGTCGTTTTTGACGTTTAACCCTTTTATTATTGGCATCAAATCAAAATGATATATGCACAACTTGCTGATAATTTAATTTTATACAAGTTTGCGATACGCCTTTTTTGGAGGAGCCATGGTTTTGGAGATATGGACGTGTTCCACTTTTTTTTCAAGATGGAGCCCAAAGAATTGAGGCTGGAACCCCAGAAACTTGAACTAACTATGGAATTGACCACGCATTGCAATCAGCCTCCAAAATGCACGGTTCTCGTCAAACTCCAGACCATTTTACTGGACTACACGTAAATCCACCATGAAGCGTGCATCTCAAAGAGGCCTTGAGGGTGCAGTGGACTTGTCCGACCATCCATATGGCATAATGTGAACTTGATGTGTCCCCAATAATCGAGAGAGCTCGCAGTGCAGGTTGGCCTCAAATTGAGACCTTTTATCTGTAGTGATTTCGAGTGAAGTGCCGAAGAAGGTGATCCAGTTGTCGAAGTTGACTCGAGCGTTGAGGCAGTATTGTCGCGTACAGGTACTGCTTCCTGCGAACTCCCTGATTCCCTCCAATCCTCCAGTTCCGGAATCCAATCCCCCAATTCCCTAAGCCTCCATGGGGTTTTTAGAGATTGGGGGAATGGTGGATTTTTTCGATTGGATCTGGGGGGTTCGTGAGATTTTGGGGTCTGGGGGTCTGGGGGATTCTGGTGGATCTGGGGGTGTAGGGAATTTGGGGGATCTGGGGGATTTCGGGATCTGGGGGAATTGGGGGATCTCTGGGATTTTGGGATCTGGGGGATTTGGGGATTGGACGATTTTGGGATATATGGGATTTTTTTTCAAATTCGCGAACACTGTGCTTTGCATCATGTAAAACGTCAATTGTCGCCATTTCTTCGGTATTGTCATTTTTTCCTATTTCCATGATAATCAAAGCTTTAAAATTAGAGGCAAATCAGAATAATAAATGCCCATAGACAGTTTAAGAAAAATAACAGTTACGGTTTTTCTAAACACTTTTCAAAACAACGACGGAATTACAACTGTTCCTATTCAAGGGGTCCAATTTCGAACGTAGAGTTCATTAGTTTATCAACAAAATGTTACAGCAATTTTCTATTAATAAACAAGGCCCCACATTTTCTCTCGGAAACTCAGAGCAATAAAGTATCCTTCCATTTGCGATTCTTAGTTTTGCTCTCTGTTGTAAAAGAGTGGAGATTTTGGTTGAAACAGTTCTCAAAGCAGCTGTCCCTATTCATGTGACCGGGAGTTCCTATACAATTCATTTGAAATAATCTTGGATCTTGTAATATTGCGCTTAGTTTTAGTTGTTGATGATGGGAAGAACAGTATATTTCGTCTTTCAAAATTTAAAAAAAAAATTGCGCACTACATATTTTTTAATTAAATTATGCTTTGTTTGACCTCTGCTTACATTGCAACCAATTAGCTGCATATAACAAGGATGATTCACCATTTTGGCATTGATAAGATCAGATTTAATACAAAAATCCAGTTATTATTAAGTCAGACCTGTCAAAATCTCCTGAATTTTCCAAAATCCACAATCCTTCAATCCCCCAATTGTCCAAATCACACGAATCAATTTTTTAGACTACTAGACCAGGGCGGATCTGTTTTCAGATGGACGTTGCAGGGGGCACGCTGATTTTTGCAGGAAAAGTTGGGGAATAACTCGTATAACAATAATTGATTTATGCTCCCTCTCAAAAAAGTCGGGAACATTAAAAAAAATCGAAATGTTGAAAAATTTAAAAAAAAAATCGTGTTTTTTCTGCTTGTCTCACTCCTAACTTTAAAACGGTTCATTTTAAGTAAAAGTTGTCTGACAATAAAAGTTGCGTAATAAAATTTTCTATAAGATAGAGTTAGGTAAAAATCCTCAAACATTTAACCCTTGTCGCAAATTGCAAGAAATATAAAAAAACAGTGGGAAAAAAGCGTTTTTTTATTTAATTTATTTTTGCCACTTAAAATGCATTTAGGACCTTTATATTTTGCTTGAAAAATCTTTACAACATTATAAAACAGTAAACAAATTTTCATCTAAATCGATTCAGTAGATTGCCCATAATAATTGTGCAATCTAAATTTATTTAAAAAAAAAAACTGAAATTTTGAAAGCTGGCAAGTCAGAAACTTAAACTTATAAAAGTTTGAAATTTTTTTCACATATAAAAGAGCACTTCATCTATCACATGCACTTTACAAAATTAAAATCGGATAATTATGACTGTCTCAGCAATTTTTGCTAAAACTCTAAAATTGTGCTTGGCGGCTGCGGATTTTGTTGATGGGAGCATGGCTCCTACGACTGAATGCGCATGTGCTCAGCACAATTTTAGAACTTATTACCAAGCTTAGCATGCTTTCAAAAATTTTGATTTTTTTTAAATAAATTTAGATTGCACAGTTATTATGGGCAATCTACTGAATCGATTTTGACGAAAATTTGTTTACTGTTTTTTGATGTTGTAAAGATTTTTCAAGCAAAATATAAAGGTCCAAAATGCATTTTAAGTGGCAAAAATAAATAAAATAAAAAAACACTTTTTTCCCACTGTTTCTTTATATTTCTTGCAATTTGCGACAAGGGTTAAATGTTTGAGGATTTTTACCTAACTCTATCTTATAGAAAATTTTATTACGCAACTTTTATTGTCAGACAACTTTTACCTAAAATGAACCGTTTTAAAGTTAGGAGTGAGACAAGCAGAAAAAATTCGTTTTTTTTTTCAAATTTTTAAACATTTCGATTTTTTTTAATGTTCCCGACTTTTTTGAGAGGGAGCATAAATCAATTATTGTTATACGAGTTATTGCCCAACTTTTCCTGCAAAAATCAGCGTGCCCTCTCTCAACGACCAAATTTAGTCGTTTTTCTACAGATCCGCCCTGGTCTATACTAGGTCTACCAAAAAAGGTTATACATATTTGGGCTCTAAAACGTTTGTGGCCATTGTTACTTCTTCGCAACGTTACTTTCCTCGGTAAATATCAACAGTCTACGAGTATTTTATTTGATTCATTCGCCATAGTTAGGCTTATTCCTTCAAGCAAAATTTTAATCAGTCCTGGGCACGCATTCTTTTCGCAGCATTTAAATCACAAAATCAAAACTATTTTGCTAATAGGTTGGTTGACTAAGCAACTTGCTTCGAAATGAAAGACTACAATTTATATCATGCATGTTGCTTGATTTTTGGACATAGCCCCTTTCCATGAAACGAAAAGATAACTCAAATTAATAGTCGTCACTTTAAAGCACTAGTCCACTTTATAAATTTCAAAAAATTGAAGTTTTTTGTTGCATTTTTCGACTCCCTAAAATTTCAAAAATGACCTCCAGAAATATATCCTCGAAGTTCGAAAGTTTAATATATACATAAATAGCGACTTTGAGTGTGTGCGCGTTTTCGGGTCTTTGCAGATGTTCGATCAGCTGTCGTTTGCGTAGCGTCTCTTTCATTCTCCTTCTATAAAATACCGGTTTGTCCTTTATACATTATATTTGCGGCTTTTTTACCTGTGCTTAATGCTTATTTAGACTTCTACATATCAATGGCGTGGTTTTGAAAAATGTCTGATTTTTCATTTTTCACAATGTCTTTATCAGCAAAATGGAACAAAAACTTTAAACACGTTTTTCGCAAAACAACGTGTTTTAACACGGCGGACAGATAATCTCCGGATCTACCGAACCGATTTTCAAAGACTTTGATGTGTTTTATTTGTTAGAGAATATTACACCGTAATCCACCAGAATATGAGCAAAAAATTGAAGAAGAAAAATTCTAGCGTTAAAAAAAACTACGAAAAAATGGGTAGATTTGTGACATTTTTTCACAAGTCCGCCATTTTTTTTAAACAAAATTTTTAAAGAAAAGTTCGTGGATTACGGTGTAAGAGAACCTGCTTTTTTAAAAGACGTTTAATTTTTTTGTTTCAGATCTATCAATCTATAGATTATCTGTCTGCCGTGGAGTAGCGATTTTTTCAGAGCTTAATTTCAGCGGCCTCTATAAAAGAGAATAATAAATATAAAAAAACATAAATTATACTTTTTTTGTATTACTGAAATATGAAATAATACTTTAAAAAAAGATTCATGTCAATATATAATAAAGTGTCTGAGAAACAAACTTTTGAAAAATGGTCTATTTTTCGCCTTCTAAAGTGGACTGGTACCTAAATGAGGACACCTTGTTTTAAAAGCCAAAAAACACCTTTTAAACAATTATCATCCACTACAGTTATCAAAACTGAGCCTTCATTCATTTCAAATAAAAATATTTGCTTGCAAAACAATCTTCTCAATTCGACATATTTCTTCTAAAAAACTTATGTTTTTCGCTGTTTTTCCCTCTTTCTTCAGAATAAGACTTCATGCATATCAAAAAAAATCAGAGAACATATAAATAATACTTTGAATGACTTCTATTTTTATATTAATTCATCAAAAAATCTTTATTTTTTTTCGTTGACCCAAAACGACTGCTTGTTGGTATGCATATCTATAAATTTCTTTCATTTGGATTAAATTTAGAACTAATATTACCACGTCCTTTTTCATGTTTACTACTTGTCAAAAATTATTTGTGATGGAATTTTTTATGTTAGTTTTCTATTTTGACGACGACAAAATAGAAATATTTATATAATGCTCTATATTTTAGGATGGAATTTAATTCTATAAATTCATTCATCTCAAGGTGAATTGTTTCAATTTATTTCTATGTCTATATTTTTTTACTGAAATTCTGAAATAATTTATTTCAACATGAATTGAATGAAATTGAATTGAATATGATTTTGTTACAGAGCAGTTACTGCTTTCTGAGTCACCATGTCTTCAAAATGAGATTTGTATCAAGTATGTTAATTAATTCAAGTCAAATCCATGTTAAACTAATAAAAATTCAATTAATTCAGAAATAGACTCGAGTGCTCCGAGTAAAAGTCTATCATAAAATTGTATTGAAAATTGATTAAGGATTGTGGAAACCTGAAGTATCACCTTTTAAGGCGAACAAAATGTTAATATCTTTAATTTAATCGACTGATCGTGTCTGGAGTGAATTCGTTACATTTGTATCATTTATAATAGTTACTGACTAGGCAAAACGGTAAAAATAAAAAAATCACACTAAACTGACGTGAAAAACATTTATGTCCTTAATTTTTTTTTGCACTATTGTCATTAACAAAAGAAAATAATCAATGGACTAGACTTCGTGACCACTACATTATGTCGAGTTAAATTCAATGGAATGAATTCAGAAGCGAAAAGAAGGTCATCTAGTAATTGATCCTTATTTAGATTAGCGAGAATGATGTCAGTTGTATTTCAATTTTGTCGTTCATCGGTTTCGTAGCTCACAATAGCAAAAGAACCCAGCCAGTAATTATTTTCCAATAATTACATTGAAATATGCAAGGCCGTAGCCAGGGGGGGGGATAGCCAGGGTTTGATCCCCCCCCCCGAAATTTTTCCATGATTAAAAGTAGTCATACTGTTCAATCACATCGCAAGATTTGGGGTACTGAGATTTCAAAATCTTGTCAAATGTTAACATTGCCTTGTCTAGATTTTGTTTGGCAATTCAAACAAATAGAGTTTCCGGGAATTGAACCGAGTGCTCCTGTATACAAACCGACGACATTTCCCACATGCCAGCGACACATCTAACTATTTAATAGCCACACACAAACAAGAGATTTTACGTCGATTTTTTTTGGAATGTAATGGATTTGTGATCGACTATGTTTCGATTTTTGCATGGGAATTCGTGGATTTTAGGAGAAATTTCGCGAAATCTAAAGATTTTCCAAAATTTGGTGCGATGTAATAATGTATATGTATAAGTGGTAAAAATATCTCTCAAAACTGAGCCCGAGGACGTTTAATGATTTATGCATTGACAATAGAAAAAAATTGGTTCCTATTATTGAAACAATTAAATTATGTGGTCGGCAAGAATTGTCTTTAAGAGGAACACGTGATTCAGGCCCAATTAAATTTAATGATCCTGAACCTGATACAAATGATGGTTGCTTTCGAGCTCAATTGCGGATGCGTATGAAATGTGGCGATTCAAATTTAATACAGCAAAATGAGTTGATTGCATGTGTATGTGGACAAATTATTCAAAAAAATTAGTTGAAACTTTGAATTCCGCAAAATGCTTTTCGGTACTGGCTGACGAAACAATTGATATTTCACGGCAAGGCTAAATGTCAATTTGTGTGCGATACGTTCAGCCCAAAGGCAACATTTTTATTTTGCATTAAGATTTTTTAACATTTATTTCTGTTGAAAGCACTAAGGGAAAGTACTTGGCTGAAAAAATTCTGACGACACTGAAATATTTAGGGGTTGACACCAGCTATTTGATCGGACAAGGATATGATAGTGCTTATTCAATGAAATTTAATAAATAATTTTTAATAAATAAATAAAAAAGATAGTTTTAACGGTGTGCAGGCAGTGATTCGAGAATCCCACCCACAAGCTATATATGTACATGGTAGTTCACATTCATTGAACTTGGCTTTGAGCCATTCCTGTGCAATTCAATCTTGTCGAAATACGAGGGTGGTTCAAATATGAACCGGAATTTTTGAATAAACGCGCGAAAAAATTAAGTGTCGTAAAAGTGGCCGCATGGATGTTAGACTGGTCTGTTACGAAGCGTAGGGAACAGCCGGGACCGCGTAACCTCGCTTTTTAGTGTATGAGCGAAAAGGATGTACCAGTGTCTGTTGCGCAACGCATCATTATTCGTTTTTTGGTCAAAGATAATGTAAAATCCGCGGATATTTATCGAAAATTACTCGAGCAGTTCGGGGATGAGTGCTTCTCCAAGACTCAAGTGTATGAATGGTGTTCTGCTTTCCGAAAAGGCCGAGAAGTGGTGGCAAACATGCCACATGCGCGGCGCCCTAAAACAAGTGTTACCGATGAGAAGGTCAGTGCTGTAGAAAAACTCATTTTGGAAGACCGACGCAGAAACGTAGGCGATATGGCTGCGAAATTGGGCATCAGTGTAGGTAGTATTGAGCAAATAATTCATGAACGGCTCGGTTACCGCAAAATTTCGGCCAGATGGGTGCCAAGACTTCTGAATTTTGAGCAGAAATTCACACGCTGGGAAGTTTGCACGCGTCTCCTGCAGCTATATGAAGAGGAAGAGGTTGGGAAACACTGGAACACCCTCCTTATAGTCCCGATTTGTCGCCATGCGACTATTATTTATTTGGTCCATTGAAAGAGGCACTTGGCCGACTGCGATTCGAAAGCAATGCGGAGGTAGAATCCTTCGTGTGCGAATGGTTACGTGACAAGCCGGGAGATTTTTACGAAAAAGGCATCCGAAAGCTTTCGGAGAGGTGACAAAAGTGTGTAGAGTGTGACGGAGACTATCTAGAAAAACTGTAAAAAATTTCAGCTCTGTAACTTAATAATAAAATTTTTTATAGCAAAATTCCGGTTTATATTTGAACCACCCTCGTACTATTGGAACTATAAAATCATTAGGAAATTTTCTGAAATCATCCTGTAAACGCACAAATTGCTTGAAGAGAAACATACAATTAAAATTTCCCAAAACCAAATGGCAAACTCTTACGGCAACGTGTGAAACTCGTTGGGTTGAAAACCATGACGGATTAATTAGATTTGAGGAAATTTTCATAGCAATTGTTGATACGTTGGAAGAGTTGACTATTGATGCCGACTGTGAAATGTCATCTGAAGCGACATCCTTTTTAAAATCTATTTTGACTAGTGATTTTGTTTTAAGTTTATGTTCCTTGAGTGCGTTATTTTCGTTTACATTACCACTATGTAGAATATTGCAGTCTCCTTTGTGCGACTTGGTTGCCGCTTTAGACCATGTTAAGTTAATAACAAAAACATGTGAAAAAAAGCGCGAAAATGTTGATTTACGATTTGCACTGATTTTCCAAACTGCTCAAAATCTGCTTAAAACTGTAGACGAAGAAATTAAAGTTCCATAAATCGTGCTTCGACAAAAACAAAGACCAAATGTAAATTCACTAGATTAATTTTATATTAATTTGGTTGAAAATGAAATTAAAATAACCCAGCTTCTTATATGACAATGCAAAGTATTAACCTTTCTCGGACCGTCTTAGGACTAACTAAACAGAAATAAAAAACGTCTCATCTAGATATCAGCATACATACGAAAAGATTGAAAAATAATTCAGGAACATTTTTCGGTAGCAGCCAATACAAAAAATTAAATAACAGCTGCTACTGAAAATGTTACCAAATACAAGTACATACCAGTTTTCGTTTGCAAGCTTTCCAATATATTTTGGAAAGAAGAAAGTGTCTATGTTTGTATTTACATGCGGCGTCGTTCTGTTTCTCGACAAAATCTCATGGTCAAAACCTAATATTATTTTATTGTTAACGTCAATTTATTATCATTTTGATTTAACAGAGAAGAAAACACAAGTCTTGTTTTAAAATTGCTTGAAAACAATCATGCCATCTTTATTGTACATGCAGCCGCTTTCTGCAAGGTCCAGATATTTTAAAAAACTTCAAGATTGGTTGCGAATGCGATTATTTCTTAAGATATTTTCTTGACGTGAAAGACAACAATAAAGAATAACATGTCTACTTTTCTGTAATATGATTATTGTTTGTTATTGTTATTACTATTATCGCTTTTACTCATATTTTTATTCATGCATTTCTCAAGAGTTGAATTGTCGAAAACATTTTATTTCTTAAATTGTTCAATTCGCACTTCAACTACTCGTTCATTTCCAGTATGTAAGCTAAAGTAGAATTTGAAATCTTCTTATATTTTTTGAAGTGATAACAATATCCAAACGAAATTACACTATGCTTCTAAACCCTAAAGAGAATAAGAGCCTAACTGTTATTTAATATGTGAATGGATGCCAAATGTGTGAGTTAGTTGCCCCAGTGCAAATATGCATGTGAGAAAAGTAAAAAGTTATGATTTTATATTATTGGAATGCGCATTTTTATTATGTGTAATTAACACAGACTGATAATGACAGAGTTAAGGAAGAACTTGATTAACTTATTGCATTATTAAGAGCGTTATTTGTGGTTCATGAATAAAAGATATGAATGATGGCATTTTCCAACTATATTTTTTTTTGGTTTCTTAGAAAAAATCTAATGTAATTCAGGACTAGAAAACTTATTGCCATCCCAAATGCTAGATTTTTTTATTTAAAGCCAAAACAACACAGAAACTGTAAAATCTAAGGTGGTTTTTAGAAGCATTGAACTTTTTAAACAACTAAAACGCAAACAAATGTTGAATTGGCCATTCTTGCAAATTTTATGGTGTTTAGGGTTTTAATAAATTCTGGCATAGAATCACCGCGACTGCGTCTTCAGAAGAACATCCTGTCGGTCCAAGTTTGCACCACTTTATCTAGCATAGCCAGCCTTATTCCGCCAACAACGCGTCGAATGTTGGCTTCCAAATCATCGATAGTTGCTGGGTTTATCAGCAAAGTCAAGTAACTTGACGTACTTTCTTCTACAAAAAGTAGTCCTAGGAAGTCAAATCACATGATCTGGGCGGCCAGTTCCCAGGCCCATTTCTTGAGATGATTCGTTCAACGAATGTTCGGCCCAATAAAGTAATTGTTTCACGCGCGATAAGGCATGCTGCCCCATCCTATTGGAACCATTCGTCTTTCAGACGATTGGTATTGTGGATGGGAATCAAAAACTTACGAATCATTTGTCGTTGGCGATCGCTATTAACGGTAACGATGACTTCGTTTTCAGATTCGAAAAAAATATGATCAATTATGCCGCTGGCATGCAAACAGTGACTTTTCGGGATGTAATGGAGCTTCCAAAATCTCTTGAAGATTATCCTCATACCAAAAACGGCAATTATGCTTATTTACGGATCAATTAACAAATGAGCCTTATCGCTGAAAATGACTTGAAGATAAAAATGCGGTTTAACTTCCAACTCATTCTCAGCACATTCACCGAAAGTACGACGCAAACGATGGTCTAATGCACAGTATACGTAGACCCAGTATGTAATGTTTCATATAAAGGCACACTATCAAGTACGGCCCGCGATTCTACGGGACAAAGTCATATGTTTGTTTTCATTTATCATATGTTCGCTGCCATTTATGACAAGGCAGCTATCTTCTGGTCGGGGCACTGCCAGAACACGTAAACGCACGTTTCATGCTAGGCGTGAAAAACGTCGTTAGAAACTTCGGTTAATTGAATTACAATGGTGGAACGTCTTGGCTGACACAAATTTCATTTGCTTTTGCAAAATTGATTTAGAGAAAAAGCCAAAATGACTGAGAAAATGTCTCATGTGTTGAAGTGAAAGATGAAGTGAAAGATGAAGTCCGCGAAAGTGATTTATCCTCTGCAAATCTGGCAGTGCTTGGCATACGTCAATTTTTGCAAGCACATGGCGCCATTTTTTGGAAGGAAATTTTGTGTTTGAATGTTTCGATTGCATACTGGGTCTTACCTATACTGTGGTCTAATGGCTTCAATTGCTGCATAAGTTGGATGTTATAAGGCTTCAGTCCAAGTCCAAGATCTTTCTTCAAAATATTCCATGTAGTAGACAGACAGAGACCAAGTTATTAAGAACGCCGTCGAAACGGTATATTTGGATCCTCAGTCACACTACCCTCTACAGCAGCAAGGTATGATCATGCGCATCCTCTCGTCCTATCTCGTTCTAAAAATGACGAAACTGATGCCGAATTGTCGCACCAATTTCATGAAAATTAGGGCTGCCGCTTTTGGTAATGGGAATAAAACAAGAAATTTACGCATTGGTGCTATCATGCTGTAGAAGAACTGTGTGCAAATAAAGAAATAAAAAAAGTGCGAAATGGTTCATCATGAACATGCAATTGCATTAGCAAATACTGTTTTTTGGGACCGCCGCTTGCAGTTTTTAGTTTGAATTTATTAGGCAAACGTGGAAGAAATGAAAATGTTGAATTGCGCCGTGATGGGGTGTAAAAGCAACAACGACAAAAGACTGGTAAGGAATAAAAACCTCAACGAGCGCTACAAGTGGGTTCACATTTAATTCAGTCTCTTGTAGATCTTGCTACCTGCACTGAGTTACACAGTTTCAGTTAAACAATTATTTTTTTGGTGTAAGATGTATTTTAAAATAAGAATTCTAAATAAACAATTATCAGACAATGTTAAATTAAGAAAACGTAAACACAATAAAACTGTTAACTAAAATTCGCTTTTCTCAATTATTGGTATTCATTTCGTTTGTCACGTTTCTACAGGATTCATTTCTATATACCGTGCGGTGTTCACAATCTATCTCATAATTTCCCGAGAAACCTAACGTACCCGTTCATACGCACATCGTTATTATGAAGATGCTTAATCATGTATGTAAGTATTTACATCAAAGCCATTGTTGGCATTTGTTTATTCATCATGCATCAATTTCGTTACTTTTCATATAAAATTTACTTGTGCAATTAACATACCCATCAACTTTCCTAGTGGATTAGAATTTCAATCTCATTGAAGCGTGATGAAAATTTGCACTGGGAATTGTTCGGCATCAGTTACGTACGTGCGCAGCCCGAACGAGTTTGGAAACGTTGCTACAGCAGCGATAGAGCCCACGGTACGCACTGTACGAGCTCGTGTTAAATTAACATTGTCCAATATAGTATACGTAAATATAAATAAATAAATATATTTTCATCGTACTACGTATAAGCTGCTGAGATGAACGATTATGAGCACCACAAATTGGACGATTGGACTTTTGACGCACAACGCGAATTTTAGAAATAAGTTTTCACTATTTCCAGATGAATGGTAAATTCCCAAAATAATTAAACACATTAAAAGCGAAATTGTCAGGTACAATGACAGATACCCCTATCGGAAGTTCTATACCTCTAAAAAAATACCCTCAATATCTAAGCTATTTAAAAATTCTTTTATTTTTTCATTAAAAATATATCAGGTCAAGGCACAGTTTATGTTTTAGGAAGAAATGGGTTACAATAAGTTTATTTATATACGAATTTTTAAATTAAAAATTTTATGAATGTGGAACTATGTATTTTGTTAATTTGAATTTAGCTCTAAGATACGCACACATCGCTCGTCACTCTTATCTCTTTATTTACCTATATAATATGAAATAAGTCGTAACATCTTAAAATTATTAGAAAGTGATTCTTAAAAGACAATTTAAAGATTATGATGTAAAATATTTCATTTAAAGTTGAAAAGATTTTTGAGCAAATCCATATAAATTGAGTAATATTTGTTTTTTTTTATATTCAAAATAATTATAATGATAGATGTTTCAATACTGTTTATAGAAAAAAATATTTCTATAATAGTTATTTTTGACAGTGGTAGATATTGAAATATAAGGATCTTAATTTGTAATATCTTAAGATTTGAGTGGAAAAAAATCTGTTTGAAATTTATAAATCTATATTTTATCATCAATGGCACATCAACCGAAATTGAGAGACTCTTATGGAGGAATATAACTCCACCCCCCCCCCCACCTATTTTAAAAAGCACGAATAAATTTTCATTCTTCACCCTTTACTGATTTTGAAATTTTTATAAACGACACTAATATCGTGGAATATTTGCTGCTACCACTGAAGATTAGCTATTAGTGAGCTATTTTATGAAAAAATGTGGTCCAAGTGCGATCCTTGAGGCCCACACGACTAACTTCCCAGTGGAGTGAATAAAAATGCTGTAATTTGCTTTTATTATTAATTACTATTATTAATAATTACTATTATTAAACATTATTATTCTAAATTAATATAATCGCTTTTATTATTTTTATCAATTTTTTATCTAACCATAAAAGCTTTGGTAGATGAAGACGTCTCCATCACCTGGTCATCCTCTACCAAAGCCTCGGCAACCTCGTCCTCGTCATCCTTCTTGTCCTCCACTTCGTCCTCAACCTCGTTCTCCATCTCGGTCTCGGAATCCACAACTAATATTATTATTTACAATAATCATTCGTTATTAAGAATGTTTGACCGTTACTGAATAATTATAATTGACTTTATATATACAATATGAAATTATAACTAATATTATTTGATTGTTATTAACAATATTAATGTATTTCTAACAATATCCAATTATTAACTGCATTAGCGTCTCTACTCCCATTCACCCAAACCTGATAATATAGGTTTGCAATTTTATAAATTAATCTTTATTTTTTTTTTTTGAAATAACATTTTTTACAAATTTGATCACAATTTCGCTAAAACGCACAATAATAAAAACATTACTATGAAGGTATTTGGTGTCTGCACGAATTAATAGTGCGTATCAACAATTTAAAAATAAGCAATTTTTAGTCGTTTTTTCAGTTTTTTCATCCTAAATAAAAAACGGCTCAACCGATTTTGCTGAAAAGTCATTCAGTTCTAAGTTAAGTAATTACACGTCGAATGAAGTCCCACGTCAATGCAATCTTTGGCTCTTGAGATAATCGAGACGAAAAATAATTCCGAACGCACATACGCCCAAACGCACATCCGCACATACGTACATACACACACAGACATCTCTCCAAAAACGATGGATTTTGATTCTAGTGACCTTAAAACGTGGAGACATGTCAAAATTTGTGATTCGCAAAATCGACTCCATTACAATAACTTCCCATAGGGAACTGGGAAGTTAACTAGAAATCAGTTTAATTATAGAATACAGTAAAGTGTTAAAAAAACTATTATTTATGTTAGTAATATGTTAAAGCTCTTAAGCTAACGCAAAAATGTCAAAAATAATAATTGAGCAAAATTACAAAATTATAACTTATGTATTTTCACTTGTTGGAATAAGAAATATTTCCGTGACCAAAAAATGATTCAACAACTTTGCATTGGCATTAAATATTTAAAAATTAACTTGTCTTAAACTAAAAAAAGAAACACTGCTAGTTCATAACTTAAATGAAAGTGTTCAAGGCTTCGACATTCATTTAAAGATACTTTCTGCAAAAAGTATAAATTTTTCTACAACCGAAATGAAGAAAAAAAATTATAATCCAGAATACAATATCTTTCTTCAGAGAAGATTTGTTTTAGTAAAAATGATGCCAAAAATAGAAACAAATATTATCATAATACATCAAATAAAATGACTAAAGATGGAAATATTCTAAACAGGGTAATGTTAACTACTTCATATCTCACAATCAGCTAAATAAGTAAAGCATTCCGGGATTAGAAAATAATTTGGGGTGTGCAGTAAAGCAACTTTGTAGTGTTCCAGAAAAATTATAGGAATAGTAATGAACTCTGACTAGCTTAGAAAATAGCATTCAAGTTCTAGAATTTAGTTGTTGTTTTTTTCAATACGAAAAATACATGTAAAAAATTGTATTCTATATTAATAACGTGATGCAGTTAGTAAACTTGTAAGTCTACCAAAAAATGAAGAAATCCGTGTGTTCTCATAAAATGATAGCTCTTCTACTGCCCATTCAATTCCGCTGGTCCAAAATGATTTAGTTTGTGCAAAAAAAAAGTCTTCAACCACTTATTACATCGACTTTTTTCTCTTCTTCCTAAACATAGTATAATTTAAGAAATTATTCCATCAATATTTTCGGTATTTTCTCCATAATTTATTGCGCATAAATTGTTCTAGAAAAGATTAACAACAACAGATAAATTGTTGAAAGTAGACCACAAACTATTTTTTCAGATGAACAACTTTGTCATACAACAAGTAAGTCAAGACATAATCAACATATTGTGGTTTCTTATCGTCTAGTTGTATTTTTTTTAAACATTTTCATTGCATAAACAAATCATATCATTTCAATTCATAGACGAGCAGCATTACGTGATAGACAGAAATTATTATTATTACAATTAATGTCCAATCAATCTTTCGCTCCAGTTATGTGAGTTCGAGAGATACAAAACAAAACATTGGTCTGAATCAATTTAAATGTCGACAAATCATTGACCACCATCCATTTCAATGTTTTTCAAAATCATCATCGGTCAACTAAACATTTTTCCATGGCTTTCACAAACGCACTTTGGACTGAGATCGTCGCGAAAGATACAAATGATAATTTGGCGCGCGAAAAAATAAACGTTACGGAAATGTATCTTTGCCATCTATGGAGTCGTGTTGACGTCAAAGATGGCGATGCTCACTATCTTGGCGTGGGGTGGACTTTGTATTTTGTGAGCATATAATTGACCAACCTAGAAATGCGATTGGAGGCTTGTTCGGCTTGCAGAGTGACTAAGAATTTTCGGTCGTTGATTAATTAAAAGGTGGCAGTTTATCAGGAAGATAACGGGGGTGAGTTCGTTACATTGCAGAAATTTATTGACCAAGATAACGCTTAACAATGGATATAAAGATACAGCTGTCCCGTACAGAGGATGGCCATAAATATGGATTGTTGAACTTTATGATTGAGCGCCCAATAATCGCGAATTGCGCCAAAGGTGGCTTTCGCTTTTCATTTTCAGGCTCGTATTTCTTTTAGCCAGTCAACAGAACTCAATTTTCAAAAGACTAAAATTAAAGAAGATTTAAGCAAAAAGGCCAGAATTTGGTAACTAAATAAATATGTGTAACAAATACCTTGTAACGTTAAACCTATTAAACTACACCTCACATGCAAATAAGTACATGACTGATATGCTCTACGGTTGGAAATCAATTAATGTTCCACACTCGGTGCACCATAAAGCACATGGCAGTATTTTTCTGTTATGAAAAGTAGTAGTAGTTGGTGTGCACTTTTATTTCGACAGGTGTTTGTGCACTTTAACCATTATTATAAGTGAGCGCACTATAACCATATTCTTAGAGTTTTTAAATACCATCAAGTTTTTGGATTTACAGTAGAAATTCACAATTTTTTCATGCCACATAAACAGCATATGTAAAAATAGTCTTCTGTTGGAATTATTTTTATATAGTGACTGTGCACCTACGTACAGCTGCGGACATTTAATTAGAAACACATTGTAGCTTACTAAGATAAACCCAATTCGATGTACCTAATTTCCCTTAGGTTTATATTTTACCTGATTCAATGACAATTGAGGGATGCAAACAGTTGGCCGACCCTAACTCTATAAGGACAACAGGACAACAATGTCTTGGAAAACCCAAAGTTTGTAGCGGACCGCGACGATGTCCTAGGAAGACCATTCTGTCGATCCAATTTTGTACCACTTTTCCCAGCCTTATTTTGCACATAGCGCTTTAAATCCTGTCTTCCAATTCATCAATAGTTACTGTTTTATCAGCATAGGCAGGTGACTCGACGTACCCCCACAAAAATGAGTCCAATGGAGTCAAATAACAGGATATGGAATTTTAAAAAAATTGTTCCCAATACTGCAAATTTTTGTTATTGTATCGCATACAACTGTTTCGTAGACTACATGCTTTCTTCTTCAGTGCGAATCACAAACAGCACATAAGTAAGTAACAATAAAGTTTTTTTTTAAATTTAAGCAATCGCAAACATGAAAAATGGACAATAAATTTTTTCTTGAGATGATTCGTTCCCCAAAGGCAAACTAATCGTGCCACTCGCTGTATAATATGACGACCATCCTGATGGAACCATTTGTCCCTCAGACGATTGGATTGATGAATCAAAAAAATACGAACCGTACCATACATTGGCTTTAATGTGATGAGGCTTCCAAAAACCCTTGAAGATTGTTCTTAATCCAAAAACGGCAATTTTGCTTATTGGTGAACCCATTAAGCAATGGCGGCTCGTGGGAGTTAAGTATGGTGGGGCTACTGGTACGAATTTTTATACCACCAATATAGGTTCTTATGTAAGTTTCCACTCCACTCGAGAGGTACCACATGTGGAGTGTTAACCGATTTCAAGTGATCGGTTTCTCCAAAAGTAGATTCGCTAGCAATCAAAGATATTTTCGTATTATCGTATTTTCAATAACATTTAAAGCTTTAATAAAAGTTCAGTGCACTCTGAATAAAAAAAAATGATTTAAAAACATTTGAATTCTTCCAACGAAACAACTTTTAGGCCTATCGCACTTTTCAAAATAAATAATTTTTTTACTAAAATAAATGGAACAAAAACAACAATAACAATCGAAAAAAACTAATAATAAATAAATTCAACAAAAACAACAATAACAAGAGCAAAAACCATCAATTAATAAATTCAGCAAAAACAGGAAAATGAGAGAAACCTTTCGACGGGTACCTTGTCTTTGACGAAGCGTAATATTAGTACCATTTGGGAAGTACATGAAACGCGAGTTGTTTCATCTGCCTGCAATGAAACAAAATTTGCTGCCTCAATTTCATTCTTTACCTCATCTAAATAAGTATCTAGGAAGCATTCCAGAAGTTCGTTCTGGATGGTTTTGGAAGTGTTTTGAGCGACGCGACAGCTCTTCAAATAATCATCGAAAGCGACATCAATCGACCTAGTATATGCAACCATATCCAAAAATATTCCTCGATTTGAACTTGTTTCTCTCTAGTCGTGACCACGCAAGCATAAATTATGATTGCCGCAAAATTTTAAAATGTCTATTAATCTACTTAGAACATGTCGATTTTTTTTCACAGCTTCGTTGTGAAGAGTAATGGAAGCTGCATGGGCATTATCGAGTTGCGACATAATATTGATTTTACCAAACGTTTGGAAATTTAATGGATTCTGTAAATGGCGTGAACTTGTTTCATGTTTTTTAATTCTCTCGGACAAATGTTTCATGTCGCGAAAACCATTGCTTGTCCTAATCACTTCGCCTTCAAACAAAAGGCAATAAAAACATAATAGGGAATTTCAAACCTCCCAGTCGGTAAACTAAGGTGTTTTACCGAACCAATCAGTAGAAAAGTTTCTAAGTTGCCTTTTGTCGCAGCTGCTGCTTAATTTAAAATTAGAAGACTGATGAGATCCCAAGCGCTTAATTTCAAGTTTTTCTTCAAAAGAACGCGAGCAAAACGGGTTGGAAATTAAATTTTCTACCGAATTCATATTTCGAAAATACCGAATTTTTTTTACTAAAATTAAAATTCAAACTTCTAGCAAGTTTTAACACATGCAAGGAAAATCTTGTTGATTATTTATTGAATTAAAATCATAAATACCATAACCTGAAGAACCCTTTTCTGTAACAAACTTTAAGCACTAAAAAACTTTAAAAAATACGTAGTAGTACTAATACCATGCACTACGCTGATGAGACTACTTTTGCATTAACAGTCATCACCTTCACCCCCTTCGGCCCGTCGTAAAAAAATCTTGATCATGCCTCCTCAAAAGTATTATCCAGACCACGCCAAGACTAAACGTTGTCGAAGCACTGAACGGGCTGCATATGATTAGCCCGTCCAGGATGTATACACATGTTATTTCAAACACGCACACTTCCGCCGCTTCAGCATAGAATTCACGCAGTCATTCAAATCGAAATACTCTTTTTCGGGACAAAATCCATGTAGCCCTTTCCTCGTAGGAAAGGTGGAAAATTGTCAAAGAGAAAATAAGTTTGAATATTACTCTCAGCTTTTACTCGGTGCAGGCACAACGAAGCGAGTCGAAGAGAAAAACAAATTGTTCTACAGTGCGTGGCAAGAAGGCTATGTGAAAGTAAACTACAGCATGGGCGAAAAAAATGCTACATTATATTTTGAAATGAAATTAAGTTATGAAAACTATATTGAAATCTATAATGATAGTTTATTACATTTGCACTAATAAAGGCCCATCAATAAGTGGTGGGGCTGAGCCCCAATAGCCCCAAAGGTAGAGCCGCCACTGCCATTAAGTCAGAAATGCGCCTCATCGCTGAAAATAATTTCACGGATAAAAATGCGATTCAATTCATTCACCGCACGTACCACACAAACGATAGTCCAATGGCTTCAATTGCTGCACTAGTTGGATCTTACAAGGCATTAGTCCAAATCCAAGATCTTTTCTCAAAATCATCCATGTAGTGGACGGGCAGACACCAAATTGTTGACAGCGGTGTCGAATCGATAAATTTAAATCCTTAATCATACTACTCTCTACAGCAGCGCAGCGATAGATGCTTCGGTACGCACTGTACGAACTCGTGTCGGATGAACATTGTCCAGTTTATTACGTATGAGCTGCTCAGATGCAAGTGCTCTAAAACATAACATATCACGAATTTCGGAAATAAATTGCCATTGTTTCGAGATGTTGTTCGGGTTAATTTTCCAAAGTAAATTAAACATAATGGTAAAGTGACAGCAAAATTCAACGACTACAATGCCAGATATTTCTATTGAAAGTTTTATACCTCTAAAAAACAATAATAAAACACATAATAGTAAAATTTGTGAATATTTGAACATTAGATCAGAAAGTGTCGAAACGCTCTGTAGAATGGTCCAGATTGAAATCAATAGCAATGTGAGTGATGGTGGCAAAAGTGATTTCAATATATGTCGACTGGTTGATTGGTTGTAGTGGCAGTCTCCTTCATCCAAAGATGGCTGAACTAGGCCACTATAAATCCATTGTGATACCACAAAAAATTGAGACGGCACTAGAACCTATAGACCATAAACCATTTCGATTCTCGTATGAAGTTGGCTATGCAGCTAATATTTAAATCAGCTACTTCCGTGAGGCCGTCCAGGAAAGGTGAGCCTAAGGTTTGCATGCGTTTCCTGGATAGTGCTGGACATTCACACAGAAAGTGTTGGATTGTCTTTTCCTCGTCTTCCGATCTGCAACTTCGGCAGAAATCGTTGAAAGGAACACCCAATCTTTTTGCATGTCTGCCAGTTAGACAATGCCCCGTCAGTATGGACACGATAGAACTCAAGGTTTCACGACTCGTGTTTAGAAGCTGTTTGGTGCGTCTGGGACTCAGTGCGCTCCAAGTTTGCCTGGTTGTCCTGCAGGTTTCCTCCAGCAACCAGGCCCTATTTGCAGTCTTCATGTAATGGTGCCTAAATCCTAGCTTTATGGAAACTAGAGGTTGCCCGACTTGGGGTGTGAGTGTATACTCCTGGAGCTCAGTGCCAGCTCTCGCTGATGCATCTGCTTCGCAATTTTCCGGTATATCACTATGCCCCGGTACACAGCAAAGAATCACTTCACAGTGAAACGACATTACGTTCAGTTGTGTACGGCATTCCATTACAATCATGGATGAGGTGTACACGTTGGATAATGCTTGGATAGCAGCTTGACTGTCACAGAAAATATTCAGGTTTCTGATGGAAATTTTCTGATTTCTCAGCCAGTCTACTGTCTTGTATATTGCAATGACCTCTGCCTAAAAAACACTACAGTGGTCTGGTAGCCGGAAGGATAATTTCAGGTCTAGCTGTTCTGAGAAAACGCCACAGTAACTTTTCCATCCATTTCTGAGCCATCAGTGTAGATGTCGACCGATTCTGTATCTCACTTCTTTCTAGATGTAGATGAATCAAATGATTATCAACCAACAGAGGAAGAAATTTTACAAAAGGCAAATTCTATGTCACAGATGTATGGAGAATTATTGAATTATTGCTTACTTTGGTTTACTTACTATCGCTAGTTTGTTTCGATCATTTGGAGCGTAATGTCACTATGAGACGATGTAATGAGCCGATATTGATCGGTTTAGAGTCACTATGGCTCTACAAAGATACCAATGAATCGCCAAATTCATTCGCTTCACATCACCAACTGCAATAGCTCCACCAACTGTAACAACTTCACCAACAATACCAATACCAATTCAAAAGTCACTTACAAAGAAATCAAAGACGTTGTGGATATTGCCGAAATAATTCAAACGCTGCAAAATACTCAATTTAATGTTACCAATGGAATAAAGCTGTTTGCCCGGCTTGCAGTGCGTCAACTTCTCGTATCAATAGTATGAATCATTAATCTAAATATTTTTTAGATTTTTTAATAATGTTTCAATAATTTAAAGCTTTTTTCTAAATTTTCGTCCTAACAAACTATTGCAAACGTTGACGCTTCTTTACGGATGTAGCTCATTTGTATTTTTGTAAAATATCTATTTTGAATTGAAGAGGTAAGTTATAGTCCTGTTATGGCTTAACTTAAATTAAAAATAACTGAAAAGCTCTGCAGGTCCTAATTGAGCTGTTAAAGGGTCCAATTTGTAACTCCTGAAAACGCACTACCTCGACAAAGGCACTATTTATGCTATTGAATTGGCTCCCGACGGAGCTACTTACGAGACAGCAGACCAAGTGCTCTGCGATTCGATTAAAAGCACTACATCTCTGGCAAGAGGGAAATATTGGCCACTCCACCATACTTCTGAGGGATGGACCAATGCCAGGGGAAGTAGATCTCGCGTCGCCGATTCCCTGCTTTCATCATGGTTTCAAGTCAGTCATCCTAAGCAGGGATGACTGGGCAATAGAAAGAAGTGGGATGCAGGAATCGGTCGACATCTACACTGATGGCTCAGAAATGGATGGAAAAGTTACTGTGGCGTTTTCTCAGAACAGCTAGACCTGAAATTATCCTTCCGGCTACCAGACCACTGTAGTGTTTTTTAGGCAGAGGTCATTGCAATATACAAGGCAGTAGACTGGCTGAGAAATCAGAAAATTTCCATAAGAAACCTGAATATTTTCTGTGACAGTCAAGCTGCTATCCAAGCATTATCCAACGTGTACACCTCATCCATGATTGTAATGGAATGCCGTACACAACTGAACGTAATGTCGCTTCACTGTGAAGTGATTCTTTGCTGTGTACCGGGGCATAGTGATATACCGGAAAATTGCGAAGCAGATGCATCAGCGAGAGCTGGCACTGAGCTCCAGGAGTATACACTCACACCCCAAGTCGGTAAACCTCTAGCTACCATAAAGCTGGGATTTAGGCACCATTACATGAAGACTGCAAATAGGGCCTGGTTGCTGCAGGACAACCAAGCAAACTTGGCGCGCACTGAGTCCCAGACGCACCAAACAGCTTCTAAACACGAGTCGTGAAACCTTGAGTTCTATCGTGCCCACACTGACGGGGCACTGTCTAATTGGCAGACATGCAGAAAGATTGGGCGTTCCCTTCAACGATTTCTGCCGGAATTGCAGATCGGAAGAAGAGGAAGAGACAATCCAACATTTTCTGTGCAAATGCTCGGCACTGTCCAGGAAACGCATGAAAACCTTAGGCTCACCCTTCCTGGACAGCCTCACGGAAGTAGCTGATTTAAATATCGGCTGCATAGGCGGCTTCATACGAGAATCGAAATGGTTCTCGTCATCTCACAGGTTCTAGTGCCGCCCTTATCTTTTTGTGGTATCACAAAAAAAGATTAAGTGAGCCATCTTTTGATAGAGGGTTGTCACTAACCAACCAACCAACTCCTGAAAACACAGTTTGAGAGTTAATAACGGTTTTTAAAATAGCAGTATCAACAACATAAAAACTTTCTCTGACCAGTTAAACTTTTATTCAAGTTTTTCTGGACCAAGAATAATTTCCTGATTCGAAATAAAGGATCGACACCAGAACCTGATGATTATTTTGTATTATATGCTCTAATTTCCCCCTGAAAATGGTCGTCCCAAATTAATGGATGCGCCAAGCATTTGAAACGCCAATTTTGTAATTTTATATAATTTAATATTCTTTCATTGTTTATCTAAAGTTCTTTGTATAATTTAAAAGTAAATATCTTCCCAAAAACACCACCTTACAATCGAAATTTCGGACCACAATACAACATTGAATTCAATATCCTCTAGTAGTTTACTATGGCTGATCGTTTTCGAATGTCGCCAAACAGGAATGCACAGATTCTATCGACTAGATACGCCATTATGGTGTCGGCAAATAGTACAGCTATTAGTAATTTACGGAACTACAGGCAAAGAAATAAAAGAGTATGAATTAAGCTGGAAATGTACACGTACCAACCCTAAATAAATACTTACATCTTCCGGAAATTCGATAATTTCAAATGTTGTCAGGAGATCTGTTGAAATGCCGAGCGACAATAAAACCACAACTGATGCCGAAGCCATGATTGAGTATAAAAGCAAACGATTTTCACGGAGACTTTCCATGAATGGATGACCCTACGCGTGATTAAATGAACATCAATAGTTCGGGAAATTCGTCTAAATAGCTTACCTTATAATTTACAACAAATGTAGATACTTGTAAGGCTAAACAAATTATGTACACAGTACTATTTATAATATTTGGTTGGAATTCTTCCTTTTCTCCAGGCTTGAGATCAATATTGAGTCTCACTTTTTCCTCCCTGCGAATGAATTGAAAATTGTCTTACGGAGGTTAAAAGTTTGGTCGCATTCGATTGTCAGCAATTACCTCGGCGGACTACGTAAGTTTGCTTCGTGTACTAAATAAACTAGTGCCGAGAAATGAACAGCGAATTGAGCCAGAATTGTTAACAATGTGTACATGTTAAAAATATTTGGTAAAGGTGCCTCTTTCGATAGAGTTTTCATGGGCTGAAAATAACATTTAAATGCATCACCCGGCTTCCTGGATACTATTCAAACTCTACCTTAGACCTTGTGATAAACAAAAAGCACGCTGCAATAAATAGTCCTTGTAGAGTGGCCTGCGTATCGCTAAACTTCACTCCGTCAATGTATAAAACAGACTGGCAATAGCCAGAGATTAATGCGTTCAGTGCGAGGATTTTCAACATTTGTAACGTTGTCACTAAAGTACATCGGCCTTGTTTGATTATGTGGCAGACTTTACAGGAGAGAAATAGTGCAATTGAGAACTCAGCTGAGCGCTAGAAATATTATTATCTTACCGCACATAATCGAGGATAATTTACTAGTGAATGGTGCTGCTATACTGGCGTCTCCCAACTTCACCACTTGCACTTGCTCCTCATCCAGTTCCTTCAATGTCTACATGCGAGGATGCAATGCTGAATTGATTCTGGCTTTCTTTATAGAATTAATCATCAAAACATACCTTCTGCAACGATTCCTGCGTCGCGCTCAACGTTTCCCTATGTTTCTGGATGGCTCGCTCCCGCGGGGTCATATTCCGCCGTTCCTCGTGGCTCAACTGATTGCGCCCACCACGCGTTGCCACCGCATTGTTCGCCGCATTGTCTCCTGGATTCGGCGACTCTTTGGCCTTGGTCGGTTTCTTTAGCGGTGCATTGCTCAATATCGAAACGCCCACCTGAGCATGCTTAAGAGCTCCCACATCGTTCGTACCGTCACCACACATCAAAGTGCAATATCCCAAATGCTTCAGCGTTGTTATAACAAACTCCTTTTGCTTCGGAGCGAATCTCGCGCAAACCACTACTCGTGGCAATATTTTCAACATTTGAGCATGCTTTTCGTTGCGCAAATAGTTCAACCCTTCGCCGGTCACGCATAGATCATTTTCAACTATGAGATTCTTAATGTCAAGCGAAAGTGACTTCGTTGTTGCGCCATCAATAGACTCCCACACCCATTCCTCGCCGTTATCAGTCAAAATAAGAATCGGTTTTTTCGTGAACCTCAATTCGCGAGCCACATGACAGGCAGTTAGTGGATTGTCTCCTGTTATCATCATTACCTTGTTGGAAGCATGGATTAGTTCCTTCACTATACTCTTGGAATCGGGCTTCAATGGACATGAGATGATCACAAAGCCGGCAAACTCCAAATCTTTTTCAATGTCTTCTCGTTTCGTTTCGCGCACTTGAGTTGCATCCATTTTGCCAAGTTCTTTAATGCCAAGGGCTAGCACTCGGGCACCACGTCGTGCGTACTCTAAGTAAGTCTGAAGAGTTCGAAGAAACAAGTAAAATATCATATTTAAACAAACGAAATAGAAGCAGGAATTTCTATAATTATATAACTTGTAGACATTTTTTCGGAGCTAAATTCAACTGGCCTAGATAATTTTTCCTCTAAGTAAGAAAAATATTTTTGAACAAAAAAATGCTTTTCTGTTACACAAAAATTATTACCGATGCCCAAATATTTTTCGTGAATCCCCAAAAGCATTTTTTCTGGATTAAAAAAAAATAATTCCTTAGCCAGATAAACTAGAAAAAATTTATCAGTGGATCAGCATGTTTTTTTTTTCCTCTGCTCCATAAAATAAATTTCGGACAGATTATTTCTCCTCCGAGTTAGACAATTTTTTATCTGATCCAGAGTATTTATTTCTGGACCAGAAAATTTTTCCTCCGGACAGGATAAAAATTTTCTGGATAAGATGAATTTTTCTCCGAGTTTGAGAATTTTTCCCGTATAAAAAATAAATTTATTACTAAGCCAGCATTTTTTCTAATGATCAAAAAAATTTCGTCTGTTCTGTTCTTCTGGACTAGATGATTTTTTTTTCTAGATAAGATTACATTCTCTTCAGTCTATAAAATATTTACTCGATTAAAAAAGATTATTTCAAAGCCAAGCAAATTTTTCGCAGCGTCGAAAAAAATTCAAAAACCACAAAACACGATTAGTATGTATATCAAACGGCTACGTATAGTGGAGCTTAATCCACAGTAACCAAGTAATCTGACATTATATTTATTTATTTATTTATTTAAGAAGAAATTGTCTTACAGACTAGCACAATCCAATTACAAGACAATAAAAGACGAAAATGTAAAAATTATTGAAAAGAAAAACATAATATCGATTAAACTAATTAGTTAAAAAACCCTTCACCTTCTGCTTATGAATGTAGAGTGATTGAGGAAACGGACCAAGTCGCAGAGTATTATGGTTTCGAGGGAGTCGCAACATCGGCGAATGATACAAGGTCTCAGTCCTAGCATATGGAACTGTAAATATGGTGTCAGATCTGGCAGGGCGTTCTGAAGTACGATACTCTAACCAATCAGAGAGGTTAGAGTTTAATTGATGGTGGTGAAGCCGAAACAAAAAACATTCATCAAAAAGGAGTCTGCGGGATTTCAAAGTAGGAAGTTGCAGCAAGGAAAGTCGCTCTTCATATGGCATATATGGAATTTTAAATTTAAAGATAAGGAAACGAGTGAATTTGTGCTGAACTGATTCAACCATAGAATCTAAATATTGGTAGTGTGGTGACCATACTTGTGAGCAATACTCAAGGATTGGTCTAACGAGGCTAGTGTATAGGTTGACCGAAGAAGAAATGTCAGTAAACATATGAGAGTGTCTTAATACGAACCCGGAGACGCGAGAGGCGCGTGCGGTTATTGACACAATATGAGGCTCAAATTTAAGTTTCGGGTCGAAAATCACTCCTAGATCTTTTATTTGAAAAACCGGCGCAAGTGGAATATCATGTAATACGTAGGTGTAATGAATTGGACTGAGCTTTAAGGAGAAGGACATTTTGTGACATTTCTGAACATTCATGAAGAGAAAATTAGTTTCACTCCAAGAAACGATCGATATTTAAAACAATTTACAAGCTACAAAGCGCTTGACGGATAATTCTCCATTAAAATATCATGTTCAACATTATTTGATATTTAGTGTTCGGTATATAGTACTTCAAAATTATTAAAAAGTCGTGTTGTTGCTTTTTACCAAAAATGTTTTGTGTCGTGTCATGTACAAAACACTGAAGAAGGTTGCAAGTAGCAACTGAAATACGTATTTGAATAAATACAAAACATTTTTGGTAAAAAGCAACAACACGACTTTTTAATAATTTTGAAACACCGCCAAAAGACGCTCAAAACACCCAAATATAGTACTTGTTTTTTTTTTGAATTTGTGTATTATTTGATAGCTCAAATTAGAGAAAAATTAAATAAAATCGTATAATTGTAAGTATGGATGTATATTTCTTTTTATTTTCGTTCGGGAGGTGTTCAAATAAAAATCATCAAGGCAATGTAACACAAATTCGAAATCTTAAACACAAAAAACTTTCTTTTCGAATAATTCCTAATAATGAGAATAGGAAAAATCCATAGTAGAAGAATTAGCATTTAAAAATTTAATTTTTTTACGTAGCCTTCAAGCGATTTCTTTTTTCAGAAATAACTAAGTCCGATTTTGATAATATTCTCTCGCACGGCACCGATATAGCTACTATACCCAAGTATTTTCGTGCTAACTTAGCAAGATGTGGATAAATTATTTCCCTAGTCTTCCATCATGCTAATGCATTTTGTTGGCGCGGAATAACTAGTTCTTCAATATATTGCACATCTATTTTTCCCACAGACAATGGCGTAGATTGATCATAACCTAAATCATTATCAAATTCTCCCCAAATAAAATCTGGTTCTGTTCTTACACTTACTCGTAAGTAAGCAAACAAAACTGGAGGAGTTCAAATCCTCTATCAGAAAGGCTAAACGCACCTCTTGGAGAAGTTTCTGTGCAGAAATAGAACACTCCAAGGATGTCAGTCGCCTGAGAAGTCATGATGAGCTACCCCTCATTTTTAGGGTCCGGGTCCGTCAAGGACGCAAATTGAGTCTGGATGAAATCCAGCTCCGAGACGTTGTCCGTTCTCGTGGATACGCACTTCCCGGGCAGTGAGGGTGTGGCTGACAAAGCGGATCCACCCATGCTCCCGGATTGTATGCCAACCACTGTGCCTGTAAATGACAGGCTCCTACGCTGGGCCATCAGCTCATTTCAACCCTTTCAATCCCCTGGCATGGACAACATCTCACCTGTTGAGATCCAGCAGGGTATCAATATAGCACTGCCATGGCTGAACGCCATTTTCAAAGCATGTGTACGGATGGCTTACATTCCACAGCAGTTGAAAAAAGCAAAATTAGTTTTCATGCCTAAAGCGGGTAAAACATCCCACTCCTCACCTAAGGATTACAGACCTATCAGTCTCACCTCTTTTCTGCTAAAAACTCTGGAACGGCTGATAGAGATTCATTTGAGAGCTACTCTGCAACCACTCTCTAATGCGCAGCACGCATGCACAAAAGGGAGATCGGTTGAAACAGCTCTTCACTCGCTCACCAGCTACATCGAAAAATCGCTAAGCGTCAAAGAATACACACAAGCAGTTTTTATAGACATCGAAAAGGCTTTCAACAATATCAGCCATAAGGCTATTGGTAAAGCACTCAGGGAAAGCAATGCCGATGACAACCTGATAGGGTTCAACTGCTTAGCAGCAGGAACATCAACTTCACGCTAGGAAACAGTACCCTAAGAAGGAGGGTTTGCAGAGGCACACCATAAGGTAGGGTGCTATCACCCCTTCTATGGAACCTAGTGGTGGATGAACTCCTGTCAAAAATAGAAGCGAATGGCTGCAAAGTCGTAGCTTATGCCGACGATGTTGCAATAGTAATATCGGGAAAATTTGTAAACACCCTATCGGAAAGACTAAACTTTGCCCTAGGTATTATTACCAAATGGAGCAAAGAATTTGGTCTGAAGATTAATCCGCAAAAGACGGAATTGATGCTCTTCACAAGAAGGTACAAAATTCCACGATTTTTCCCACCTAAACTTGATGAGATAAGTCTGAACCCATCTCATCAGGTCAAATATTTAGGTCTAATTCTGGACTCTAAACTCGCTTAGAAAGCGAACACAGCAGAAAGAGCACGCAAAGCTGCATGCGCAATCTACTGCTGCAAACGAGGTATTGGGAAAAGGTGGGGATTACAACCCAAAATTGTATCATGGCTCTATACGGCGATAGTGGAACAAATCCTTCTGTATGGTGCAGTTATTTGGTGGCCTGCTATGGCGAAAGCACCAAATGTAAACCTGCTAAACAAGGTCAGAAGGAGTGCGGCTATTGCAATCACCGGGGCTCTACGGACTACCCCGACAAAGGCATTATTTATGCTATTAAATTGGCTTCCGACAGAGCTACTTACGAGACAGCAGGCCAAGTGCACTGCTGTTCGATTGAAAGCTCTGCGACTCTGGCATGAGGAGAACATTGGTCACTCCACAATACTACGGAGAGATGGGCCAACGTCAGGGAAAGTGGACCTTGCATCTCCGATTCCCTATTTTCACCATGGTTTTAGGTCAGTCATCCCGAGTAGGGAGGACTGGACCACAGAAAGAGTTGGGATACAGAAATCGATCGAAATCTACACTGATGGATCCAAAATGGATGGAAGAGTTGGTTGTGGCGTGTTCTCAAAACAGCTAGGCCTGAAACTATTCTCCCGATCAGCAAACCACTGCAGTGTCTTTCAGACAGAGGTCATTGCGATTTATAAGGCAGTTGACTGGCTGAGAAACCAGAAAATTTCCATAAGAAATTTAAACATTTTCTCTGACAGTCAATCTGCTATCCAATCACTATCCAGCGTGCATACCTCATCCAAAATTGCAATGGCACCGAGCTTCAGGAATATACACTTACCTCCGAAGCCTCCTCTAGCTTCCATAAAGCTGGGATTTAAGCAGCACTACGTGGAGGCTGCGAATAGGGCCTGGCTGCACGAAGAAAGCTGTAGCACAACCAGGCAAACTTGGCACGCACTGTGCTCCAAACGCACCAAGCGGCTCTTCAATATAAGCCGTGAAACCCTGAGTTCCGTCGTTTCAGTACTGACGGGACACTGTCTGATCGGCAAACACGCAGAATGAATGGGTGTCCCTTTCAATGATTTCTGTTGAAGTTGCAGATCAGAGGAAGAGGAAGAAACTAATAAACACTTTCTGTGCGAATGTCCGGCGCTGTCCAGGAAGCGCATGCAAACCTTGGGCACACCCTTCCTAGACAACCTCACGGAAGTAGCTGATTTGGACATTGGCTGCATAGCCGGCTTTATTCGAGAATCTGGATGGTTCTCGTCATCCCGCAGGTTCTAGTGCCGCCCTTATATTGTGGTATCACAATGGGCCACTCGTGGCCTAAGTAAGCCACCTTTGGATAAAAAGGGGCTGCCACTACAACCAACCAAGCACTGTTTTCTTCAGTAACAGCAACATCTTCCCTTCCCGGGCAACTTCTTATTAAATCAGAAATTTCTAGACACCGAGTTTGTTGTATTTGTTTAAGTGCTTTAGCATCGTCAAATCACTTCATTTTAAAAACAGGATCCAAGTATGTTGCTTCTGAAAAAATTTCAATGTACTTTATACGTTCAAAGCGACTGTGCAAGCCCAGCAAAGCGAATCTTGTAATTCATTGCCTGTATAAGAAATTATTTTTGTTTTCATTATTGCTATTCGCATTAAAACCACCAACGGAATCACTTGAGATACAGCAATTGCTTTTTCAGCGCTTAGTTCCGTTGCCATAATCTCAAAGGGTTTGAAAATACGGCAATCAAGCATTCCTTCGCTTGTAGTGTTTCAACAGGACTATGCAAAGCACAAAGAGCAGCTTCTATTGACTCTTGAATGGACAGAAACCTTTCGAACATAATGAATGTTGAATTCCACCTCGTTATGACATCATTGATTAATTTTAACGGCTGTCTATTACTTCCAATTTGCATTTGCAACGATTGAAGATCCTTAATTATCATATTGAAAATACCGCGTGATTTTTCCTTCACGGGTAATGGTTAGTGGACGCGAAGCGTATTGAGTAATTTTCGGCTAATTTTGAATGCTAGCTAAATGCGATGTCAGTCTGGTCTTAGCTTGTTCGGTTGACGTAGGTGGACAATTTTCGACATCAGCGTTTACTATTGATGAAGCTGTTGTCTCCAGGTTTCGAGTTGCGTATCTTTTTCCTACTTCTTGTGTTGGATGCTTCGTTTTGATATGTTTTATGAGATTCAAAGTTGCCCCTCTTTTGTATGATAGACTGTTTGCAAAAATCACACAAAATCCCACAGATCCTCCAAATTCTAGATCTCAAAATCCCTCAGATCCCAAAATTCCCAATACCCTAGATCTCATGATCCCCCAGATCCCAAAATCCCCCAAATCTTAACCGGAGGTGTTGGTGAAAGGCAAAACAAACTCAGTAGAAGATTTTTGACGCGCTAAATTGTAAGAAAAGTAAAGGAAAAAAGTCGTAAATTGCGCGAAATCGTTAAGAACGTAAATTCACGCGAAATGACGATCTAAGAATCGATCCGCAAAATGTGGAGAGCTATAACACCTGGAAGTTGTAGATGTGTGCAATCTAGTGAAAAACGATGTGAATAGAAGAAGTACCCGTCCAGAAGACACTGCAACAGCGCAAAAATGGGGAAAGAATGATCAAAAAGCGTGCGCCCACATAATCAGAATGGGAGACAGACTCATCAAATGAAATATGGAAGAAATTCTAGAACAACGCGGAAGCAACATTTGGAGGATGTGAATACAGCCGGACAATAACTCGAACGGACTACTACACTCGAATGTACAGCAATGTACCAGCTCAGGTCGCTGAACACTAAACTAATAACGAAATATATGGAGTGTGAATAACAGAAGGTCGTATTCAGGATACGCATTTATGTTAGATGGAGCAATAATCAGCTAAAGAGCGCGTTAGCAGCATAAGTACAAATCTTTCTAGGGGTCTTACGACAAAGTATTCGTATATAAAAGCGGTGCTGCCACAATATAAAATAATTCAAAGTAAAACTTTATTAGAAAGTTCACCCGAATTGTAGTTGTCTACCAGATTCAATACAGACAAATTTTTTCGTAGTCCAAAATAGCCTGAATTTTTTTTCTGGACATGCAGTTTTTTCCTACATATCATAAATATCCTGAGCTAACTACAATTTTTTTGAAATAGGATCATGAACGAAAGCAGTTTGCCCTTCGGCCCTGTTCTCCGACAGCGGAAAAATCTGCTCCTAAATTTTCCTTTGAAACTATTTTATGAACCTGACGAAAAAAATTGTATGCGACGTACATTCTTTTATATATTTTAAAAACTTTTTTTTCCTGTATCTCAATTATTACCCCTGTTTGAATAGCAAGAAACAATGGTAGGTAATTCATAACAATCTTACCTTTTCGTAGTTCTTCGGAACGACCTTCAGCATTTTCATTATTACTTCGGGCGCTCCCTTCACAGCTCCAACATAATACACATCATTCGTGAACTGTTGCATGTAACCGGCCAACACGGACATTCTTTTCAGTGCCGACGAAAAATGAAAGCGATGATACACTTTCAACGGCTTCAGTTTCCCCCGTTTCGGTATCACACTATCCTGTTTCGTTAGATTCCAATCGACAGCTGTAAGAATGGCTTTCTCCAACGGATCGCCCACTAAGCCATCATCCAGCTGCGCCAGAGAATGGCACGTGGCCAGCACTTGTACTGTCGTATCGGGCGCTTGAGCTATCGGCAGAATACTCGAGCTGTCGCTCATTCCTGCCACTCCTTCCACCATCAAATTGTCGCTGGTCAGCGTGCCAGTCTTGTCGAAGCAGCAGATCTCCACCTTGCCCGCGAACGGGATCCTAAACGGCTCCGTGCAGTAGACAAACAGTTTGGATAGCTGCAGCAGGGATGTATTCACGGCAAGCGACAGTTCTATGGGCAGATCGGGCGGAATGATGGACGTCAAAATAAGTGTGCATTCGAGGAAAAGTTTGTACCGACTGCGTTCGGGGTTCTCTGTGCCGCGCATCCAGACGTAAACGGCCGCCGCCACGGCGAACACCAGCAAGAATAGAATAAATGCAAACGTTTCCAAATTGTTTTCTGTTACTCGCTTCACGCCGAACAGGATCGTACGCAACAACTTCCCCTGCGATGTGTTGAATCCAGTTCGAAGCACGAATCCCACACAGCCTCCGTCCGGAGCTCGGATCCCATCCTTCGTGGGAGGTGTATGCTGCACCACTTTCGTTCCGCCAAACAGTGTGAACAGCTTCCCTTCTCCTTCGGGGTCCAGGTTCGCCTCCATATTGTCCAGCGTTTCGAGCGACTCCTTCATCTGCGGAACGGATTCGCCAGTCAGCATGCTCTCGTCGACAATGCAGGAGCCTCGCAACAGAAGGATATCGCACGGGACTGTGTTTTCGTTTTGCGACCGCACGACCGACACCAGATCTCCTGGCAATAGCTGGTCCGACACTATCGGCCGCCACTTGTTGTTCCGCAGCACGTTTATCAGATACGGCTTGTTGCCCATCTTCCGAATCTCGGACATATTCCGCAGCTGTTGCTGCACCAGCGTGCACTCGAACACAATCAACATGCACAACGTGAATATCGAATAGTACCAGTACTCGTCCAAACACCACAGTCCCACGGAGAATATTTGGAACACGAAGAACGGAGCCGTCGCGCGTTCAATGAACAATTGATGGAATTCCGGGACAGCCATTTCCATTTGATTCTTGCCGTAGGTTTTATCGATGCGCAACATTTCATCCTCATTCTCGATACCCTTCGATTTCGCGTAGACTTTCAGGGGTTTGTGCACGGGAAACTCGAGAGCTCGGAACGTTGCCTTGTCCTCGTCCCAAATGTACTTGGCCTTTTGGAACATGAACCAATACGTGACGCTGTCCTTATCCTTGTCTTCCATGAAGGTTTGTTCGATGCGAACCAGTTTCGATGAGCCATTGTTGGCGGTCGGGACGACTTTGGCGTACACTCCATTGCGCGGTTTTTTCACCTGCAACGAAACAAAGAATTGTATTCATTAATATTGGCTGTCTCTTGGATTTCTACAAAAGTTACAGAAGCCGGACTCCAGGTTAATGTTTTCTTAGTCTTTTTTCGCATATTTGCGTAAATAATGATGAAGTATCGAACTCACTTGGCCCGAAGCAGGTACTCCAATCTAAATGCTTTGAGCGGACGAATATGAAGCGATTTGTGGGATTAACCCAGCAATTTCGTGTCTTTCTGTTATCTGGGTGAGAGATAGAGGATTGATTGGGGGGCTTTATCAGGGGAAAGATACCATCAGCAGATTAACTGGCGCAGATCATCGAAACGATCCTAGAAACGCGGAATTGCACGATTGAATCGACTCAACCAAAGCATGCTCATTTCATAATATTTTATCCATAGCAAACAGAAATTGCGCCCGCAATCTAAAATGTTACACCCCGACTAGAAGAGTCAGTCCCTCATTCCTGCGTCAAGTCCAGCATTGCATACTCACCTTACGACAATTTAGAAACGTTAACACGTGTACGCTCCAGAAACAGCACAGCGACGTTAGAATTTGAGTAAATATCACGGCAACAAGAGTAATTAGTGCCGCCTCGTAGTGTTCGACGACGTCGTAAACGCCAAACCACAAATAAATTCCGATTGCGTATACAATCAGAAATGGCAGGACTACACCCGACAATAACACGGGACTGCGTATGTGCAACGTTACATATTGCACTAATTCATCTAAACTTGCGTCTACCGAACGCCTTACATTCATTTTTCGCGAAAACAAGACGTTCTTGTGGTATCACAGACGTCGTACGACAGCACGAGAAAAAAGTGCAAAAAGTGTCAAATGAGCTGGGCAAATCTGACACTTTAAGTGACGTGTACACGGGAATTTTGCAAAAGCTAGGTCGCTAGGTGAGCGTGTTTCAAATGGCGATAAAGGTGTTGTTTGATAAGGAATCTTTGAAAGTTGATAAAGCACTAGGTGGAGAAGCGGTTATTGTTTTATAACGAGCTGGTGAAGTAAACAGGCAAATTTGGGATCACATGTTCTTTTTTTTCAACGTTGGGAGGTGGAAATCTTCAAAAGATACCGATCAGCTGCTGCCTCTCGGCATGCTGGATTTCTACCGACTGAAACCACCTCTGTCTCCTTCAATCACTCTCTCCATCAAAATTAGTAACTTTCCGTATTTAAAATTTTAGGACATAGTACTTCCCAGACGATAAGAATCGGTATAAGGAATAGTACCAAATTTTTAAATTTTAGTATCCTTTTAGTTAAATTAATCGTTCAGACTATATGTTTATAAATTATTTCATGTTGACTACATGTTTGGCTTTGACTTTAGTGGAGCTGATTGTACTTGTAACTTATTGCGAAAGTTGGTCCTGAAGGAGGTATTTTTTTAGTGTCGTTGTAAAGAAAGTTGGGTTCGCTATGTTTTTAATTTTGTCCGGTAGTGTATTGTAGAAATTAGCTGCTTTATTGAAGGGATCTTCTTTTAGCCGATCAGTTCTTGCAAATGCGATAGCTATATTATTCATGTTTCTCATTCTGTAAGTGATTGTTGTTTCAATTTTATCTAATTTACGGTGTAAATTCTTATGTATGAATTTAGCTCTTTCCATGGAAACCAAGCCTTGCAAATCCAATTCTTGGATTGTTTTGAAAACTTCGCTCGTTGGAGTTGGCATGGGGAGATTGTAAATGGTTTTATACGCCTTGGTTACTACTCTGGAGATGGTCATGTGGATACCTTTAGAGGTTTGCCTCCAATTGAAAATGCCGTAGGAAATTTTGGAAAGGAGGTGCGTATACATAAGACAGCCAGTTTTTCCTTAGATCATTTATGTGTGGATTCCATGTTAGTTTCTCGTCTATTAGAAGTCCTAGATATTTTATTTGTTCCACTCTCTGGAGGCTTGTGTCATTGGTTTTTACGTGTGGTTGTATGTCAGTCTTGTTCTTTTGTTTGAAAATAATATATTTTGTCTTCCCCGCGTTTATTGCCAATCTACTTTGTAGAAGCCAATACCAATACTTGTCCAGGTCAGTATTTACTTTTTGTTCAATTTCGAGACTAGGTCTACCTGAGTATACGAGCACAGTGTCATCTGCGTACATAACCACTTTCGCAACAAGGTCTGCTTTTTTTTATGTAGTTGATATAAAGTAGAAATAGCGTTGGTGCTAGGATCGAGCCCTGCGGAACACCTATGCTCAATTCAGCAGTTTTACTTTTGACACCTCCAATAAGTGTGTTTTGAAATCTATCCGTCAAGTAACTGCGTATTGATTTATTTGCTTTTCCAATAATTCCATATTCACCGAGCCTGGTGATTAAAGTTTCATGTGTCACTGTGTCGAAGGCTTTCTTTAGATCCACGAAAACTGCTGCAACGTAGTGACCCTTATCCAAGTACTCATTCACAAATCTAATTACATCAGGAATGGCATCTGTTGTACCTTTGCCCGCCTGGAATCCGTACTGGTTTCTATCCAACATTTCGTTTTGCAATAAGAATTCTTTGATTCGGGAATCTACAATTATTGCAAGGATTTTACTTAAGGAACTCATGAATGAGATTGGTCTGTAATTGTTTGGGTCATTTTCATCACCTCCTTCAAAAATCGGTATAACTGCAGAGGTTTTTAAGTATCCCGAGAATCTTCCCTGCTTAATACATTTATTTATTAATTTCACAAGAGTATCAGCAATATTTTCTTTGATTAATTTGAGGTCATCAACGGAGATACCATCAGGACCTGGTGCAGTATGGTTTGTCAATAATTTCAATTTTTTTTATTGGTTGTTCTTAAAAGGAAAGAAGAGATTGGGGATGTGTTTCGGGACGATGATGTCCGCATCGGCGGTAATTTCGTTACTATTTTTGTTCACAAATTATTTAAGCTTCAAACAAACCATGAAGTGCTTAATTTCGCTTCGATTCGAAAAATTTTGCAAATTCAAACCGAATTGCTTAAATTTGGATTTCAAATTGTTTTCATCGTTATGATGTGGAAATCTTCAAATTATACAAAAGCTGCTCCTGCTGCTTTGCATGTCCTCCTTTTACCGCGTAAAACTATCTCTATCTCCTCCAAATTTCTCCCTCCATCACTCTGTGCTTGCGCCTTCCGTGTGCAATATTTTTATTCACTTTTTGTAAGTTTGCTCAGTACTTCCAAGACGATGAACATCAGAACAAGTGATAGCACTGGAGTCTCACTCATTTTTTTCATCATTAATTTTAGTATATAGATCTAATACTTTTACTAATAAATCCATTCGGTTTGGCTGCCTAAGACTTCGGTAAATATGAATATTCTGAATTTTGCATTTCAAGTATCTATATATTTTCTTAGTGCTGTTTTGAATGATGATAACTATGTTATTACTTTTATTTTATGGGACAATGTGTTGTAGAAATTAGCTGCACTAATAATTAAATCCCTCGCCAAGATTCTGTCCTTACAAATTTTATTAACATATTGTTCGCGCTCCTCATATTATGGTGGTTTTTTTCTCAAATTTCTATTTAGCTTGTTTGATTTTCGTTCGTCATATTGTAAAATTTTATGTATGAATTTCCCTTTTTGTATGTAAACCAACCCATCCAGGTTTAGTTCTTGGGGTTTTTTATACACCTCAGCTGTAGGATTCAGCCTTCGAAGGTAATAATTCTTGATATGCCCATTGTTATCGTTTGCCGTTTGATTCCATATTAGGAATCTATATGCAATTCTAGAAATTATATGTGCCATAGTGATTGGGGTGTTAGTTTGGATAAGAAAGTACCTGAATCTATGTGCGAGACCAAAAATAGCTGCAATTTTTTTTTAAATGTATTAAAATGTGCTGTCCATCAGAGTTTTTCGTTTATTGTAAGACCAAAGTATTTTGTTTGTACAACTTGGGTACCCCCATACAGTGGCGTACCCAGGGGGGTTACGGATTCAACCCCCCCTTGAAGTGGTCAGGAACACGCTCACCCGTGATTATTACCCTAATTTGATTCAGGTTCTCATTCACCACTGAGTGAAATGATAGTGCGGCATCAAATCTCATTCCCGAAAACTATTTGTCGACAAGGAGCCTCGAACTAGCGTTAACCACTAGTCACCCACTTTAACAATTATTCGCCGAGACATTCTGGAACGTGGGAGTTGAGTGAGATTCAGTATCTCTACGCAATTAGATCTTTCATCTATTTCACAGTAAAACCCATATGGGCCTGATTTACGGCCTATGGTGCTTTAGAGATCTCACCTAGGGGTGATACGGGCATAATTTGCACAAATTGGATCCGTGTGTGCCGTTATCTTTTACTTATTGTATGAAGCCTAGCAATTTTATATATAGATACAGAGTTGGTAGGAACATTAGAATATGGTCACCTGATTGAAAGTTTTCGAAGTAAAATTCCAGAAAAGTGTAATTTATTTAATTCGCACCCATATCTTAGTAGCAACAGTTATATTTTTGAATGTTTCTTTCTATCTTTGATCAGAACCCTCAAAAAATGGATTGTTTTTATTTTGCCATATGATTTGCAATCTGAGGATTGGGCCTATTGGGGACACTTCATTCATAAAAAGTCTACCTCATGGGTTACGCGGAAATGACGACAAATATGCTTGAGAGCGCAGAGTTGCTTGCCTGCATGGGTTGCAAACAAGCTTAGCCAGCCCTGATTACGATAATACTCTTTCTGTGCTTAGTGACAGTTTCACTTTCCCACGGCATTTACTTCATTAGTTGCTTTCTTTTCTGCCCTGTAGGTATTGAAGGCGTTTCAATATATGTACTTGCAAACATGCATATAAACTTTACGGTTCGAAGGAATTCTACAAATACAGTGTAGATTCTTTCACACGTCAAGCGCATAATTTTATAATTTGAATGAAAATATCATGAATGATTCAAGTAAATGAAACCAGACATGCAATCGGGCTAAAGTCTGCCAGAACTATTTTTGGAAGACTCCAACTATGACCGGTGAAAAAGTAAGATTTAGTATGATTACATAATTATATCTTCATATCTACACCGAAGCACTAGCAAACGTACCTAGTCAAGACTTCAAAAATATGATCCCCCTTATCAAAATCCTGCGTATGCTACTGCCCCCATATCTCCGAAATCATAGCTGCCACAAGAAAGTTATGTATGAAAAACTTGCAAAGAATTTGTAGTAAGTCGTCCATACATCACTTTTACGTGGTGTCAATAATTAAAAAGTTACAAATCAAAAACCACACCCAAAAAGAGGGAACAACTCTCGGGCGCCACAACTTTTTTAATTTCATGTTTAACGCGAAACACGTTGGGATATTTTTCCAAGACAATTTTGTCACAAATCGTTTGCGGTATTGATTGTTCCAATCACTGTACATGAGCGGGAGTTATTCCATCCCAAAAGGAGAAAAGTTGCGTGAAAAACGCGTTTTTAGGTCAACTAATCGGCTTTTGATGACAAACCCCCCGTTGCAAAACTCGCGGAGCATTTTGGTAAGCGGGCAGATTTTTGGCGCAATGTGTAGTATGTCTTAGTGTGAGCTTAAATCCAATTTTCTGGATTCGCAGCCCCAATCCTCTGGGCTCCAACTTGGAAACGAAAAAAGTGAGGTGACCCCATATCTCCGAAACCATGCATCCCACAAAAAAGTTTAATATGGCATACTTATGTAGAATTTACAGCAAGTCGTGCATACATCATTTTTACGTGGTATCAACAATAAAAGAGTTACAAGCCTAAAACAACATCCAAAAAATGGGAGAACATCTTTCGAGCGCCACAGCTTCATTGTTTTCACTTAAGGGGGGGTAAGGTTTGGCAACTATTTTTTTATTTTTTTTTCTGAAAGTACAACATCTGAAGAATATTGTATTAAATTTGTAGGTCATTCGGGGTAAAACCATCGAAGCTACAGTAGGTTGAATAACTGTACCTCTTAGGTTTGCGCGCCTTTTAGCTATCTGCGCTGAGCGGTGGCGAGCGGCAACTGTTTCGGTCTCTATTGTTTTACTTTTATCGACAGGAGCAAAAAGATGCCTTAGATAATGTGGATGATAGTGATGTACTGTATGGACCCGGCATCGATGATGACATGTACGTATTTTATAAGAAAATCCGGTTTTTTCAAGATATTTTCATTTTTTCAGTGTACAAAACTCTAAATCGATTTTCCCAAACACGTAATTTTTAAAGTCGGTGACCAGCCTACCGAAAAAAACTACTGAACCGATCGTTTTGAAATTTTGTACACATATTCTACATATATATAGATATCTAGTGACGTTGAGTTTTTTTTTTCAAAAAATTAATTACTAAGAATTTTACAATAACAAATAGGTCGATTTTTTCGTCAAAAATCGTTATTTTGGCTTAAAAATAGTGCCAAAAATTAAAAATTTGAATAATTAAAAAAACTCGACGTCACTGGAGAGATAAAGTAATAAACTGAAGAAAGCATTTTGATTTTTTGGTTTCAGATGATCTCGTGATGCTGTAGGCTGGTCACCACATAAAAACTTTTTTTCTTGGCGCCTGCGGAGATCTACAATAAATCCGTTATTTCTTTCTATTTTTGGACAATTTTTTTTTTAAATATTCTTCACATGTTGTACTTTTAGATAATAATATGTAAAATAAACCTACAGTAATAATTTTTTCCAACAAAATTCATGAAAAAAAGGTATTTTTTAGACGAAACAAACCTTACCCCCTCTTAGCCCCAAAACACATTGGAAATAACTTCAAGGCAACTTTGTCACAAGTGGTTTGCGGTATTGATTGTTTTGATCGCTGTACACTGGCGGGAGTTATTGTGTCTCGAAGGGGGAAAAGTCACATGAAAAAAAGCATTTTAAGGCCCGTTTATCGTAAAATAACATGTACAAAAATTTGAATGACGCTATTTTAACGTTAATTTTGAATAGCAAAAAACTAAATTTGACTTTCCTTCCCACCAATGACGAACACCATCCACACTACTCATGTGGAACGACCATCCCACATATTCCAAGCTGTTCCAGCCAACTTTCACGATACCGACTTGCAGTCAACTTCGCGCTGGACATTTTCACGGTGTTGTACCGAAGAAGACCGCGCTGACACATCTGCAGAAATTGTGAGTGAAATAATCTATAAATCGTGTGAATAATCTTTGTTAAGTCTACATACAATTGTTCTGTTGGCCATTTCCCACTAAATGCACCGAACACCGCTCCCTAATTGAGTGTATTTCAAGTGAAATTCACATTTGTACGAAAATGCCACTCGGTCACGAGAGACAAGTATGGCGTCGCATCCAACGCGGTTTCGGTGCGAAGTAGTGACGAAGCCACCACGGCCACCTAAACAATTTCTAATGTTTATGAAATTCTAAAGCGGTTAATTTTCTGCTTGCAGAAATAAGAGAAGCAAACCACGATGGCAGACAACGACGATCTTTTGGATTATGAAGATGAAGAGCAAACTGAACAGCAAGTGACTGAAACGCAAGAGGCGCCAAAGAAGGATGTCAAGGGTACCTACGTGTCGATCCACAGTTCCGGCTTCCGGGACTTTCTGTTGAAGCCCGAAATCCTCAGGGCGATCGTTGATTGTGGCTTCGAACATCCTTCGGAAGGTGAGTAGGGGTCAGGGGAGGTACTTAGGTTAGGTGGGAGTCACGCCGCCGGCGCTTGCTCGGTGTTTTTTTGTTAACCATAACCTTATCGTGGGAACATGTGAATTGATTCGATTATCGATTGGCAGCGGTGATGATAAGATTAAGTTGCAGACCATATTCCAGGGGTGGTCAACATTCCACACTTCTCGACCGTTGAGTGCGTGTCAGGGCGGTCTCAATATTGCTTGCAATTTAAACCTTACAGCATGATGAAATTTATAGATGGGGACATCTGAATATAATGAACGATTCGTCTTTTCGAAACTGATTTAATTCTAAATTGTCATTCAAGCAGGATCTTTCTTTCCGAAGCACTGATGCGAACCAATTGTTTTCTCATTGCAGTCCAACACGAATGCATTCCACAAGCCGTTCTCGGCATGGACATCCTGTGCCAGGCGAAGTCTGGTATGGGCAAGACGGCCGTTTTCGTGTTGGCCACGCTGCAGCAGTTGGAGCCAACCGAGAACCACGTCTACGTGCTGGTCATGTGCCACACGCGCGAGCTTGCATTTCAAATCAGCAAAGAGTACGAGCGCTTCTCCAAGTACATGCCAACGATAAAGGTAACAGGACGCAACCTTCTTATTCGGCATGACCTAAAGTTCCTAACGTTGTCGCTGATTTCAGGTGGGGGTATTTTTCGGGGGGCTACCAATCCAAAAGGACGAGGAAACGTTAAAGTCGATGACGCCGCACATCGTGGTCGGCACGCCCGGACGTATTCTGGCCTTGATACGCAACAAGAAGCTGAATCTCAAACACCTGAAACACTTCATCCTCGATGAATGCGATAAAATGTTGGAACAATTAGGTAAGTTGCGACATCAACACGAAAACTACTCTAAAAGGATTCCACGTGATGATACTTGATAGGGACAACAGAATGTTTTTGTAGGATAATCTCGAACAGTTGTGTTGATTTATCAAAACTGATTTATTACCTCCAATTTCGGCCTAGCCACAAAAATCATTTCGGAGGCAGGATTCTAATATACGATCTGTTTATTTCAGACATGCGTCGCGACGTCCAGGAGATTTTCCGTAACACACCGCACGGAAAACAAGTCATGATGTTCTCGGCGACGCTAAGCAAAGAGATACGGCCGGTCTGCAAAAAGTTTATGCAAGAAGTAATTATCGACAACGACTTAATTAATACTACCCTAAAATATCATACAAAAATCGCGATATAATTTCTGCCGTTCGTTTCGCGACGATAATCCAAAACAATTGCGAGTCCGGGTTGCGTAATCAAAATCAAATCAAAGCCATTTCTTAAAAGTATGTTATGGGGCCGTCGTCACTATCGTTATCCTCCTTGGCGTCACATTCCGAAAGTTTCGCTCGCAAATCAGTTTCTAAATAAGGACACGACAATGTTAAAATGCCGGGGAATACGTTCAAGGGTTGTAGTTACATGTCGAGAGTTCGGCCAGTCATTGATTAGTTGAGAGCCAAGCTAGCTGTTGTTCACGCTCTATGAAATGCTCGGTTTCGTACGCTTGTTGGCGTTCTGTTGCTTCCAATCGATCTGGATCGTGGGGCCGTCGAGCAGGGAGAAGATGAAGATCAACTGGTTCCGACGTGCAGTCGTCGTCAGTTGCCGTTATTAGCGGTTTTGCACACCAACACCGATGATCCTCGGACGTGAGCGATCCCCAGGGATTGGTTATTGGTCCACTTCCGCTATCATCTGTCCTGTGAAATTCTCTGTGTTAATCGGGAGTGGTGAATCCTCTTCTCTTGTTTGCAACCACCACTGGCACTTGGACTGGACTAGGATCCGTATGTATACAAAAGTACATTCTAGTTTTAAGGCTGCGTGCAAGAACGAATTGATAGAAGTCAAATGAATGGAGAGTGATGCAATAGCCAACGAACAAGTCCCCATAACAACATGAGCACGAAATGCAGATCGTTTGCATCTAGTTGTCCGGAAGGTGCAGCCACCTGGGAAAAGGCTTCGAATCAATGTCCCAAAATTTACTTGATGCCCGCTTACTACTAATTGTTCTTAGAGTATTTTCAGCTGTGCCTAATCAAATGTTCATCTGTTTCCTTCGACAGCCAATGGAAGTGTATGTGGACGACGAGGCCAAGTTGACGTTGCACGGTTTACAGCAACACTATGTCAAGTTGAAAGAAAATGAGAAAAATAAGAAATTGTTTGAGTTGCTTGATGTGTTGGAATTCAACCAGGTAGAGTATTTATTGATTTGTATACGTTGTTCTGCGTCCTAGCGACACCATTTCCTCACCGATTGTTTGAGATGTGTAGTAGCCGATTGTTGGATATATTCTGGCATTGTGATGTGATGCAACCCGTTTGCTTTTGCAGGTGGTGATTTTTGTCAAGTCCGTTCAGCGTTGTATGGCTCTAGCACAGTTGCTGACCGAACAAAACTTCCCTGCGATCGGAATACATCGCGGCATGAGTCAGGAGGAGCGTTTATCGCGATACCAACAGTTCAAAGATTTCCAGAAGGTAAGTCGGAAACCTTAACGGTGTCCATGCACAACGTTTGCTGTGTAAGTTCTTAAAAGAAATAAGTTGCACTCCAACAACCATCATATATGTTATCTTAAACTGTGGCACGAAACACTATTATTTGTCCGAAAACTATCTTAAAAACATCTTCCGTTGCGTGCTTCACAGCGGATCCTAGTCGCAACGAATCTATTCGGACGCGGCATGGATATTGAACGTGTCAACATCGTTTTCAACTACGACATGCCCGAGGATTCGGACACGTACTTGCATCGTGTAGCGCGTGCAGGACGTTTCGGTACCAAAGGCCTGGCAATCACCTTCGTATCAGACGAAACGGACGCCAAAACATTGAATGAAGTTCAGGATCGGTTCGACGTTAACATAACCGAGCTACCAGACGAAATTGACCTCTCGTCTTACAGTGAGTACCCATTAAAATCTCGTCCGGAATTCAATTACGAAATCGCACATTTATTGCAGTTGAAGGACGATAAGAGCAAAGACGGGACATGCACTGCGACGAGTTTTAAGGAATGTTTAAGAATGGAACAATCATTCTAAGATTTTAGCTGTATGAACTTTAAATTGTAATTAAATAAGGATTTGTGTGCATTTCAAAAGCATCAACAAAGCGCATTTATTGGGCGATTGGAAATTCATTTTGATATGTTTTGACTTTAAAATACACAATAAATCACTGAACAAGTAGTGAAAAGAACCAAAATGATATTTTTAATGGTTAGAACAGGAACGGCACACGAGCCGCATATGAAAGATAATATTTCGTTTAAGGAAATATATTTCTACTGCAACTATAAAATGGTGTTTGATTTTCTATGTTTCTGCGATATGATCTATGCAGAGCTGTGTCCTTTTTGGTTGGTGTTGCAGTCGCTTAAATCATTGGAAGGAATCAGAAAATGCAAACATACAGTGGGCGACAAAAGTCTACGTACGGCCCCTATTTTCGCTGCTTGACGAGCCCCATGGCACTAATTGAAAAAGCAATGATGTAGTCTTGTTTATAATCTATTTTTACTGACATGTAACAAAAGAATCTTTCTTCCAATATAAACTTAACATTCTATATTCATAAAAAAACTAAAAAAATAGCATTGTCAAACGTACGATCATGAGATCCACCAAAAATTTCATGAAAGAATTGTGCGGACAGGTGCCGAGTAATTAAAAAGTCAGTTTATAACGATAACCAAGTGAAACCAACGTTTATTAACTATCGTATGTTATTCAAACTTAATAATCTTAAATGCGTGTTCGGAGCGGAGCTCTACGGCGATCGCGACGCGTTCTTGGCCGACTGTCTTTTGTTGTCCTCACCTAGCGTCCTCACCACATCTGTTTGGCATTACTTTGCCAGCCACATCTATATCCCATAATTTTGTTTACATTGGGACCTTTTTGTGTCTCGGAAATTAAACAGTACAATGTAAAAAAAGGGACACAAGTTGAAAGGCGTTTAAGCCGTGGCCGCCACAGAATTTACATTTCATTTCAAAATTTAATTTATTTTGTTGACCCACCATGGGCATCTATAACTGCCTGCAAGCGTCTTGGCATTGACGCGACCAAATTTTCTAATTCTATAGACGTTATTTGACCCCATTCCTCCATAAGCTTCTCTTTTAGATACAAACGATAGATACAAACGATTCTTCACGATTTGAGCGGTGTGCTTGGGATCATTGTCTTGTTGAAATATCCCGCTCTCACCAAAGTCTATAACTATCGACCGATTCCCTTGAATTGTGTTATAAAATGGTTTTGTAGAGATGGCGATCCATTAAACCATCAATGAACACCAAATTTTCTACACCCGACGTTGCGACAGCACTCGAAGCCATCACATTGCCACCGCCATGTTTGACTGGGAGTTAATTGTTTCGGGTCCAATCCCGTGTTTTTCTTTCTCCAAACTTTAACTCTCCCGTCACTTCCAAATATACTTCAAATACTTCGATTAATCGGTAATAAAACCTTCTTCCAGAAATCAAGTCCTTTGTATAGATGATTTTTGGCAAATTCTAAGCGAAGTTTGCGATTTTTTCGCTTATAAGGGTTTTTTTGCGTGGTGTTGTGCTGTGATGTGATGACCTTTGGTTGGTTGTAGTGGCAGCCCTCTTCATCAAAAAGATGGCTCGCTTAGGCCAAGATAGGCCCATTGTGATACCACAAAAGAAGATAAGGGCGGCACTAGAACCTGTGAGATGACGAGAACCATTTCGATTCTCGTATGAAGCCGGCTATGCAGCCGATATTTAAATCAGCTACTTCCGTGAGGCTGTCCAGGAAAGGTGAGCCTAAGGTTTTCATGCGTTTCCTGCAGCTACTTCCGTGAGGCTGTCCAGGAAGGGTGAGCCTAAGGTTTTCATGCGTTTCCTGGACAGTGCTGGGCATTCAGACAGAAAGTGCTGGATTATCTCTTCCTCGTCTTGGATTATCTCTTCCTCGTCGTTGAAAGGAACACCCAATCTTTCTGCGTCTGCCAATCAGACAGTGCTCCGTCAGTACGGATACGATGGAACTCAAGGTTGCGCGGCTCATGTTAAGAAACCGCTTGGTGCGTGCCAAATTTGCCTGGTTGTCTTACAGGTTTCTTCAAGTAGCCAGGTCCTATTTGCAGCCTCCATGTAGTATGGCTTGCACCCAAGCTTTATGGAAGCTAGAGGTTGGCCGACTTGGGGTGTGATTGTATACTCCTGGAGCTCAGTGCCAGCTCTCGCTAAGGCATCCGCTTCGCAATTTCCCGGTATATCACTATGTCCCGGTACCCAGTGTAGAGTCACTTCACAGTGAAGTGACATCACGTTGAGCTGTGAGCGGCATTCCATTACCATCATGGATGAGGTGTACACGTTGGATAGTGCTTGGATGGCAGCTTGACTGTCAGAGAAAATATTCAGGTTTCTTACGGAAATTTTCTTGTTCTCAGCCAGTCTGCTACTGCCTTGTATATTGCAATGACCTCTGCCTGAAAAGCACTGCAGTGGTCTGGTGATCGGGAGGCCTAGCTTTTTTGAGAACACGCTACAACTAACTCTTCCATCCATTTTGGATCCATCCGTGTAAATTTCGATCGATTCCTGTATCTCACCTGTTTCTGTGGTCCAGTCCTCCCTACTCGGGATGACTGACTTGAAACTATGATGAAAGCAGGGAATCGGGGGCGCAAGGTCTACTTCCCCTGGCGTTGGTCCATCCCTCCGAAGTGTGGTGGAGTGACCACTTGCCAGAGATGTAGTGCTTTCAACTGAACCGCACAGCACTTGGCCTGCTGTCTCGTAAGGAGCTCCGTCGGGAGCCAATTCAATAGCATAAACAGTGCTTTTGTCGGTGATTGCAATAGCTGCAATCCTGATGAACTTTACTATTTAATGTTCTTTGAACTGTTCTTGGATGCACCGTAATTCCTCCTCGTTTTGCTATGTCCTCCGCCGATTTTGTGGTATTCGTCTTTGAGTTTCGGTTCACTTCTTTCAAAATAAAGGAGACATCTCTACGAACCAGCTTCTTCGGTCGACCACTGTGCGGTTTGGTTTCAACAGAGAACCTGCTTTTGTAGTTGTTGAATATTGTTTGAACTCTCGATTTACTTAAATTCAACAATTTAACTATTTCTCCGAAAGTTTTTCTTTCGTTTCGATGTTTTACCACCAAGTTCCGTGCTTCTGATGCGATTTCCTTCCAAGTAGCCATCGTTAGAGTTGCGGCCTTATCGAAACTGCTGTAGTGTACTAAGAGTACACTTCACTCTGACTAGACGTCATAAATCATTCTTAATGACGATCAGCCATAAGGATATATTTAGATCAAGCATGCACAATTCCCACGTGCATGCATTGCTCAGCGTAATGGTCTAAATAACTCATGGCTGGTCAGCGTCTAGACAAGTGTGATGACCTCATAAAATTTTGATCTTAATGACCACGACTATCCGTGGGAACGCGATTTGTTCGTGAAAGTAATTAATTTTGGTCACACATAATGTGACTCCTATGCATGAATATATTGATTTCTTAAACTATATACATAGATTTACATCCCTATTTTTAATTTTAGAATGAGTTTTCTGTACATAGATTTTAGAATAAAAGAGCTGTTGATTTAGAAATAAAATTAGAGTCAATCTTGTAACCAGACTGCCATAATCGACAAGTGTTTTAATACAGACTACTCTCCTGCTATATTCGGCAGCACCAGCCTTAATACTAGGCTTTAGAAATATAGGCATTTCGCGTGCCATCGAGTTTAGCGCTAGTCGCTGAAAGTATAGGTAACTTATCCTGTCATTCATCCCTTAAGATGACCAGTATAACAAACGTATTATACTGCACTTAATGTAGCCTAACGTGAATCGCAAATACCAAAACTTAATAAACGGTACTTCCCGTTATAAAACAGAATACCACAGTAGCATAAAGAATGATTTACCTAGCCGTATGTAGACTTTTGTCAATGTATTTATTTTTGTTATGTATGAATAACTTGTAAAGTTTATATTGAAGAAAAGATTTTTTTTGTTTAAATATCAAATAAATTAGACGGAACATAACTGCATCATTACTTTTTTAATTAGTGCCATGTCTCGTCAAGTAGCGGAAATATGGGTCGTATGTAGACTTTTGTCGGTCACTGTATATTCGAGAAGTGACAAATTATCCTAGTAAAAATAAAATTGACGGAAATTGGAGGTGTCGTAAACGGGAAAAATCGGATGGAAAACCTAGTAGAAAAATTACTGTTATACAAGAGGTGAACCGATAAGGAAACTACATTATCAGCCTAAAACACTTGCTCCATGAGCCAGCCCTAACGTATAGGCTATTTACGTCTAGAATTCGGGCGTGGTCTGTTAAGGGGAGAATTTACCAAGCCGGTTCCTATACAAAAACTATTAATGCATTTGCACATTTTCTTTTGAAACTATTAATCAAAATTTAAAAAAATTCAACGATCTTTTCAATAAAATAATCTCATAATTTAAGGCAGACAAAATTTTCATCAATTAGCATTTTCATCATGACAGGAACTTCATAAATGAAATGAAATCAATAGCTTTAATCACTTTTATATTTAACTTCTGTTTCAAATTCCGCTGCTTTCCTGCTCCCTGGAAGAAGGCGATCGTTATTCATATACCAAAGTCTGGGAGTTATTCTAAATGTCCCAGGAATTTTCGTCCTATAAGCAGTGGTGGCATAGGGTAGATTGGCACTTCGGGCTGTTTCGTATTGAGCACCCCTACTTAAAAAAACACCAAATACTAAACATGCTTACGAGACATTATTTTACTAAAATATTCGATCACATTATCAAAATTGACTTCCCTGTCTCTTTCAATTGGTAAAATCGAAAGATTGGTTAGTCGCGCTTGGCTCATTGTGGACCTTAAGTAAGATTTTATTAATTTTAACTTTGAAAAGCTTCTTCCACATGAAGCCACCGAAACGCAAATTGTTAAAAAAAAATCGAAGACATATCGCTAAATTTGTAACAGACTCAGACACTCTTAGGCATCTCAGAACTTACAGTACTAGATGTACATAGGTGTAACCGTGTCTGGGATAGTTCCCTAATGCAGTGCTACATTATTCAGACCGATTGTTGCGAAAGGACTCTACTTCTGCTCGATTTTCTAAATGACAATTCGGCGCCAAGGAAAACACCAAATGGCGCCTCAATCGTAAAATCTCCAACACGATGTCCTCTGCTGTAAAATTCGTCGTAAATTTCTAACAAATTTGGAACCATTCTATGAAGATCTTCTTCTGGTGTTGTTAATTGTTTTTCATTTAACTTTTATTTTCTTGAATACAACTTTTGTGTATCATTGACAACGTTAAACGCGACAGTAACAAACAAAACACTGTCCATTTGAAACTTTTCAACCCGCACGATGGTTCAGTGGCGAGGCGTTCATATAAGCCGATTCCCATCGGCTTCCCTTTCCAAATATGTTCCAAAAATGTCTAACACTTCAGTTTTATAAGGGAATGAAGTGTTTATTTACTTGCATGCATCACTGTAAACATGCACAACCGTTCCACTTGATCTCAGTGTTTATTCCATCATACTCCATTCTTTTCATTCTACACATCCTCATAGTTCCATAATAGCGAGCAAAGCGATCAACATCTGTAAGAGTTGCAGTAAAGCTTTCCAAGTCTCGAATTCATCAATAATTTAAGGTGCCGTGGGCATTCAACTCCCGTTTGTTGGAATGGCAGCTCGGTTTTCCTCAATAGGATATGGAAACAAATCAAAAAGCCGGTAGCGTTCCCGGCTTGCGAATCATCTGTGAAAATTGATGCTGGAAAATCACCGGCTTACCCACAGTAATTTTTCACCCCTCGCCACTGCGATGGTTTGGGATCTTCAAGAACAGGGCAGTCCCATATTTTGCCCGTATGGGTTGTGGATTGAAAACGTTGCGTGGCGAACGTACCAACTGTCTAATTACAAAACACCACAAGTGTAAGGACAGTTCCGTAGTCTGTGTCTCTAGCTTCAGTTTAGTTCCAGCTCATTTAATAATAATGCAGTTTGTATCTAATTGTTGTGTAAATCTGTCGATCTGGCGGTGATCGGGTAAACTGTCTGAGCACAGTATCGTAGTAGATAAAAAACAAAAACTGTTGTGTTTCCTTAGGGGATATTTATTATTTTATTAACTTCCCAGTTCCCTATGGGAAGTTATTGTAATGGGGTCGATTTTGCGAATCCCAAATTTTGACATATCTCCACGTTTTAAGGTCTTTAGAATCCAAATCCATCGTTTTTAGAGAGATGTCTGTGAGTGTGTATGTACTTATGTGTGTATGTGCGTATGTACGTATGTATGGATGTACGTATGTACGGATGTACGTATGTGCGTTCGGAATTATTTTTCGTCTCGATTATCTCGAGAACCAAAGAACGGATTGACGTGAGACTGGTTTTAAACGACGCGTAATTACGTAACTTAGAACTGAATGACTTTTCAGCAAAATCGGTTAAGCCGTTTTTTATTTAGGATAAAAAAACTGAAAAAACGACTAAAAATTTCTTATTTTTAAACTGTTGATACGCACTATTAATTTGTGCAGATACCAAATACCTTCATAGTAATGTTGTTATTATTGTGCGTTTTAGCAAAATTGTGATCAAATTTGTAAAAAAATGTTATTTCAAAATAAAAAATAAAAATTTATTTATGAAATTCCAAACTTATATTATCAGGTTTGGGTGAATGGGAGTAGAGACGCTAATGCAGTTAATAATTGGATATTGTTATAAATAATTTAATATTGTTAATAACAATCAAATAATATTAGTTATAATTTGATATTGTATATATAAAGTCAATTATAATTATTCAGTAACGATCAAACATTCTTAGTAACGAATGATTATTGTAAATAATAATTAAATACCCTCAATAATAGTTGTGGATTCCGAAGCCGAAATGAAGAACGAGGTTGAGGACGAAGTGGAGGACTAGAAGGATGACGAGGACGAGGTTGCCGAGGCTTTGGTAGAAGATGACCAGGTGGTGGAGACGTCTTCCTCTACCAAATCTTTTATGGTTGGATAAAAAATTGATAAAAATAATAAAAGTAATTATATTAATTTAGAATAATAATGTTTAATAATAGTAATTATTAATACAAGTAATTAATAATAAAAGAAAATTATAGCATTTTATTCACCCCACTGGGAAGTTAGTCGTGTGGGCCTCAAGGGTCGCACTTAGACCAGATTTTTTTTGTATTTCCGTATTTCGAGCACCAGTTGTGCCCTTCTTCAATACATTTGACCACTCCCACTTTACAGTATCGTAGGTTAATTAGCTTTAATCCCAGTAGAATCGTTGGAATTCCCTTTTTTGTTGGCACACTGCGACCACCACTTTGGGTTTTCATCGTTAAAAATGAATAATACGCACCAAAAAATTGTTTTTTTATATCAAAATCATTTATTTACAAATTAAATATTTTGTCATGTATAAAAATACTTTATATCCTCTTTTCATGCTTAACCTACCTGTACTTAACTAAAAGAACTCACACGATTATCGAGCGGAACATCATGCAGCACTGTACTTACACTAAAAGTGGCTTAAACAATAACGAAATCGGTTTATCACTACACGATCTCGGAACACTAGCGGTTTCATCGTCGCGCGATCTCTTCTCAGCATCTGCCTCGTCATCCTCGGAATCTGTTTCGGTAGCTCGCGTTGCAGCTGCTGTTTTTCGCTTCTTCGACGGCGGCAAAGTGGATTTCGCCTTCTTTTTGTAGATCGACCAAAACGTTTGCGGCTGTGCGAATTCCGTGAGACTTTCGAATCGACAACAAACAGCTACGCCAAGATCCTCGATTGGCTGTTGGAACGTCGCATCCCATCTGAGTATGTGATCGGAGATTTTCGGGATCAAACAGATCATTTTTTCAATAAGCGCTAGCTGAAATTCAAAATAAAAACGATTCACAATCGATTTCGAAGTAGTTCTACAATGAGTGTGTAGCTCACAGCTTGATTCATTGTCGGGATGTGTTTCTTCTTCTTTGAATTGTCCTTCGACTGAGATTCAGCCGATGTGGTAGCTGGTTGCGAGCCCGGGAATGGCATATCGTCGTCCAGATCGTTTTGTTCTTCACTCGATTGTTGGCTCGCCGCCTTATCGGACTTTGGAGACGTTTGATAACAGATTTCCTTGAGAATGAAAAGCATATCTTTGATCGTAGAATGTCCTTGGCTACTGTTGATTGTTGGTTCTTTCAGAATTTTCGCTGAAACAAAAGATATTTTGCTTCATTTATACAATCATTTGGATTTGAAGGCCAATATGAATTTTATCTTCTAGCTGAGTCTTTATTAGTAAATCAGGAGCATGATGCGATTTGAAAGCGCCTACCGTAAATTAATTTCAAGTTCTCAAAGAACATCAACAAGATGATGTCTTCCTGTTCTGACATGAACGCTTTGTAGAGTAATTGTCTCAAATGGGCGTTCTCTTCGCCTTTTAACGGAGATTCGATTTGCAGTTCGGCCGGCGAAAAGCTCTCGAATCCTTCAAATTCCTGCATTGCGAAAGAATTTGTTTAGCACTTCAAAAATGCAGGTCCGAAATTATTTCACTCACCATATATCCGTTATAGACAAACGGACATTCCAACAAACATGTTTGAAAAAGTATCGAATTTTTTCGCTCCAAATAGGTGATGAAGAATTCCGTTGCACGGTTCGAAAGTTCCCGATCCTTGTCCAATAAAACGGCCATCAGAGACAACAGCAAGTTACCGCGCAATTTCACAAGATCCTGCAAAACCATCTGCGCTAAATTTTTAAACGTTATCAGGCGTATTTCGAGGAAGGGCGAGCGAAGTTTCGTGATAATCTCGGCTAGCGCCAGTTCAACGGTCTGCGTGTGTTTCTTACACAGATCAGTAATGCAAACAATGATATTGCTAACGGTCGTCGGGCGTTCGGTCTTCTTCAAAATCATTCGATACAGCAAGCAGGTGATGTTCGCCACACTCGTGTCCCTTATCGAAAATCTGCCGGCCAAAATAATCATTTGGTTGAGAAATATCACATCCTCCGAGTAAAGCTCGGTGTCAGGGGTGTCGATGTACTCCTCCAGATACTTATGAATGAACCGCACTACAGTCGGATCGGGACGAATGAACAACTCCGTATTGACTTCGGAGTATGTGAACAGGTACGACATTATATTCGTGCGGGAGTCATGGAAGTGATCGATGTTGTCCAAAAGATACCGCTCGGCGGCTATGTGAATGTCCTTTATCCATCGTATTTGCGATTTGCTCTTTCGCTTTGAGTTGACTGTCGCCGATTTGCCCGAGTTCTTGTTGTCTTCCGATTTAGCTGCGATCGCCAAGCAAAAGTTGAACGCTTTGGAGACTATACTCGGGGGCATGCTACCGCTTTTCATTAGATTCACAATACAGCTGAACGCCATGTTCAGGGCGCTATGACTGAACTCGTTGATCCAAATTGTCAGAACTTCGAGAATGATTTGGAGATTCTGACCCGCGTTCCACTGAAACGAAGAATAATTGGTAGAATGAGTTATTGTTCCTGAAATTCAGAGTGTCAAAAATCTACCGATTGCTCCAACGTCGATTTGATGAATGACGATATCAGCGAATCGGCATCTTTGCATTTCATTTTGCCGGCAATGAAGCTGAGAATAATCCACGCTTCTGTTGAATTCGATGTGAACGTGTGAGATTCGATTAGAGTTAAAATTTTCGGACTGCAAATCAATATTCAATATTAAACAATTCAAACGCACACATTTCTACTTCAGCCTGCCTCAGAATTTTTTTATTCATTGCCTCCAAAATGCACGCTTGCAAAAAGTGGCGTTGCTGTGTCGACAGGAGAACCCTTAAAATCGCCCAAGGCATAAAATGTTCCGCTTGATTTGAAGTGTCGATGCCGCGAATGTTGTCGAACACTCGCATCCGCAGTCGCTGAAATGACTCGTCACTGCGAATTATTCAAAATTAAAATCTACCCACAAGGATTACCTCCCACGCTTGATCGATGAGCTTGGCATCGCTGTCCTTAAAAAGCGGAACAATTATCTGCGACCATGCATATATCACTGGATAGCAATTTGGATAGTGATTCAAAATTGAATCGATCATGTGTAGGGCTTGTTTGCGCACTTCTAGAGACGCGTCCGACCCCAACTTGGAAGTTTCCTGGAAACAAATTGTCACGTCGCGCTTTTTGCGTGGCTTTTCGAAAGTTACCTGGACGAATTTCGTTTTGTAGATCACAAATGGGTTCTTGAGAGCAGCAGTTTCCAGTAGCAACAAAGCGCTGCGTCTAACATGCGCTGTGTTGTTCTTCAGCAAGTAGTACAACGTGTTTGGTAGCTTGCTGAACTCCTCTTTCAGGAGTTCGTGTCCTTCGAACGAATAGTTTGCCTCGATGGGCATCGGTCGTTCGTAGCGAATTTCTCGGAATCGTACTCGCGGCTCTTCTGGTAGACTTACTCCCGTATCATCGAACGACGCGAACTTCAATCCCTCTGCCATGATTTTCACGGCATCGGGAGTCCCCTTCAAACAGGCTTGCTGCAGGCCACCGAGAGATTTCAACTTAATACTATTGTTCACATCGAGTATCCTCACGAAGAGTTCCTTGATTGCGTGGACTTCCCGCGGCACAGATGAAATTTCATGACGAAACACTTCCCAGTTTACTTTCGACTCGATCAATATGATTCGTGTCAGGATTTCGATAGCATTCGTTCGGATGTTCACCTCATCGGCACTGGCGGCCTTCAACAGGAAGTCCAAGTTGGATTCATTGCATTTCGTGTACAGGGCCGCATCGTATTTGGCTGCGTAGTCCAGAAAACGTGCTTTCTCGTCCTTTTCGCCCTGAAATCAAATGAAAATTAATCGTACTACGTCTACGCCGCGTCATCTCGTGCGTCTGCCACCTTTAACTGATTCGTGACCACATACTGTATGTAATGTGTAAGGATCTTTGTTACGACGCGTGGCGACTTGTTGATAATTGCCACGAACCAATCGGATATGTGCTCGCTAAACTGCGACGAGTCTATCGATGCGCCGAACATCTTCGGGCGTTTGGGCTTCGGTGGGAATACGTGAAGACAACATGTGATTTTCATGATTTTCATCAGAGTGTCCTCGGGATCGCCGTTGTGGGCGTTTGCGATCTCGTCATAGATTTCAAAACACTTCGAATGTAAAGTGGCGGCGTCTGAAACGATTTTACATCCACATTACTATTTCTACCTCTTCCTATCGCCTGACTTACATGTATTTGCATATCCGTACGTGTGGTTGTTAAACATCAGCTTGTTCAGCTCCCATATGATTGCATTCTTCACATCCTTGTACTCCTCGAAGTGAACGTAGCGAAACATAATCTTCAAATCGTCACAGAAGTTCGCCAAATTCACCCAAAGCTCGGCCACGTCCGAGTCGGATATTCGTCTGGCCACGCCGGGCTCCTTTATCGCATCCACCAGATGGAACACTTCCACCGCCTGTTCGATCATCTTATCGTCGAAAATATGAAAGCCTTTCGAGCCAGGAATCGTCAACGACAGGATATATGCGCGGGCACTCGCCAACGTTAATTTCCGATAGATTTTCGAGGAAGGTTCAGCTATGCCCAGACGCAACAGGGTGTAGATGAACGTGAGATACTGATCCCTGGGCGACACTGTTATCACGCGATCCCAACAGTCGTAGGTGTTGTCGTAGCCGCTGTTCGAAGCGCGCAACTCCCTTATTGCCGAGCACAGCTCGAGCAGGATGGAAGTCACTTGAGAGTTTTGCGCCGCTCGCTTGACTATTGGCAAGTCCTCCAGGCAGGCGATCTCGCCGATACTCTCGTCACCAACACTGGATTCACTGGCATTTGAAATACTCTCACTTTCATCGTCTTCGCTACTATCATCGTCATCGCTTTCCTCTGTTCCTTTTCGCTTCGACTCCTGCTTGTTTAGGGTGTCCTCGAAGAGTTCGTCAACTTGTTCCCGGGTCAAATGTCGTGCGTAGAAATTCGATAGGCTTTGAAACAGTTCCAACACCTGTGCCATAGTTCATTTACCAGTCCCGCCAATTTGTTAACCCCATTCCAAACCGTAAAACACGCAAATTGTTTGTTGACATACACCCCGATTTGACGCTAGTGACAGTTACTACAAACGTCAATTCGAATCGGATTGGTATAAAGTTGTGTACGCTGTGCTGGAGGGGAAGTGGAATGGGCGAAATACATTTTGATGGTACTTTTTTTGCTATAATTAATCCATTTATGAACTTTCTGGTATTTTTGATAAAGGAAGCATCTAAAATGACAAACACTGACTTTTCTTTGAATAAACACTGTGATAGTGGAAATTAATCGTCAGCTGATCGAAAATGAACGTCATTTTGCGGTTAGCGGCTGTTGCGTTGGCAACAGTGAATGTCAAGTTCGATTAACGACAGCTGCGCAGTCTAGTGTGAACGGGAAGAAGGTGAAGTACGAACGAAATCATGAAGCCATTGCGGGGCGAGCAAAGTGTTTGCTAGTCGGAAAATCGGTGAAATTGCGCGATCCTTGCGCGCTAAAAACATATACCAGTGTCGCTGCCCGACGAAAATATCGCCCGGTGAAAGTGAAGTGCCCAATTTATCGCGCTAGACGTCGGCAAGCGCGAGTGGAATGTGTCTGAATGTTTGACGTAAGTGTTTCCACGGTACTGTCAAATTCCTTGTCGCAATCTCACTTGTCGGAAAAGAAACTTGTTTTGTCCTCGGCTGGAGCATTCCGACCGGAAAAAAGTCAACGCACCACAGCCGTGGGAGAATAGTCCTAAACATAGTATGTACATATGACGCTGATAAAGCACACTAATTAGATTGATTTTCCGATATCCTCGCTTGAGTGCGAGGAGGCCGCCGCAGCTGGGGTGCTCCCACGGTCCAGGCGTTTACGCCCAACGTGTCGCCGCATTCAGACCCTTCTTCCTCCCAGCCACACCATTCGATTCCCGGCTCGAGACAAATATCATCCACCGCCTTGGGACCGGGGAATCGATGGAAATTGCTATATTTATTTATTGCTTCACCCAGAAAGTCCATTTGTCCATAGTTACAAGTGAGACACCTGCGGACTCATACCTTGCAGACGGGATTAGATAAGATAAGATTACGAATATCTCTCATCTGCGCTAGGCTGGGGCCAAGCTCCAGTGTTCGGAACGGACAATTCGTGTAAGTAGCGAAATTGGTTTGTTTGTCCAAGCGCAAATTTTCGTGTTGTTCAGCTGATCCTTGCGTCGAATGTTGAAAGACGTGTCTTGCTGCGAGGCAAGCGATCAGTCAGTGCAGCGACCCATTCCTTGTCAACATTAGTAATGGTACGTAATGGCATCAAACGAAAGTGTTTACAAACTCCACTGGGCTTCACTGCCCTGCGGACAATCGCTACTTTGCGTAGACGACGACGCGTGCAGCCAGTTCAAGTGTGCTCGGCGATAAAAAGATGCATTTGACTTAGTGCGCCGAGCAGATAGCGTCGCTACATTCACAGGTTTTTACGTAGTGATAAGTATCTGACGCGATATCTCGGCAACCGGCTTAACATGCGATGCGGCTGAGAATCTCGGCTTGTATGCCACAACCGTATTACGAGCGACTCTAATCACATTCTATTATATAAACATGCTGAATCACTTGACTCTGGATTCTTTGGAACGGACTGAATTCTCAAGTTTTCGATTTAAACAGTTAAAACCGCAGACATACTAACAATTGTATATGATTCAGGCATTCTATTGCTGTAGGTAACCACAAACTGTTACCTATTGATGCCTTCCTAAGTGCCTACCTCTTAATGAAATCGGCAGAAAGTACCGTTTCAAGGATTGGAAGTCGACTGAAACAGACTGGGAACAAATGTTGACTTTCGAACATCAAATCTGTAGTCGACAACGAAATATAATCGTGTTTTAGACACCAAACAAGCTGCGAGGCGCAACCCTTGACGTTCGAACGAACAAATTCCCAGTAAATCTACGCAACTAATGAAAATGGTATTAAAAATGATAACACTTTCAATAATAATAAAGTAGAATCTCACTTAACTATTTGATGCAAGCTCAATTCATATAACCAAGCTGTATATATAGCTGCGAAAATATAATTAGCGGCACTTGAAGCTTACTAAGAAAAACCCAATATGGCAATGAATCCTTCGATATACCTCATTCCCCTTAGATTTTGTTTTGTTACCTGATTCAATGGTAATTGAGGGAGGTAAAGGGTTAGTCAATGCTTCCCCTAAAATAAGTCCTGGAAAGCCCAAGATTTCAAGCGGACACTTAATTAGATACACGTAAAACTTATTTTAAATTTCATTTTAAGCAAACCTTTTACCAAATAAAAAACAGTAAATTACGAAAACATATCAGTTAAGTGTCGGAAACCCTTCTGCTTCATAACCTCTTGTAGGCGATTTGGCGTTGTCGTTATAAGTCTTCTGCATCTCTCCAATGCATGGATACCCATGCTTCTTTCACCGCTTCGAACAATTTGCCCATCTTTGTAAAATTTTATGTTTCATGTCTCCCCACAAGTGCTCAATTGGATTTAAGTCTATAATCGTTGATGGCCAGTCTAAAACGGCGACACTGTTGTCTTCCAGAAACTTCCTTGTGTGTCGTGCTGTATGTTTGGCGTTGTCGTGCTGAAACTTCCATATAATTGGAAGATTCTCCTCAGCGCATGGTTACATGAGGTTTTCTAAGATGTCCAACACCAAACCACGAGAAACATCCCCAATCGTTGATGGAGCCACATCCGTACTAAACAACAGTTGAAGTATGGAGAGGGTCGAATTCCTTACTTCTTGGTCGTCTTATAAATCTCCTGGCGTTACAGCCAATACGATTTATTTTTGTTTCGTCGCTTCAAAGGATGAGTTTTCACTCATTTTTCCAGGTTAAATGTTCCCGTGCGAAGTCTATTCTTTTTTAACCGATTAGTTGCAGTTACCAGGGGCTTCTTCCTGGCTATCCTGCCATGTAGTACGGCTTCCACAAGACGTCTTCTGACTGTTGTCGCTGAAATATCGCTACTTTCCCCGAAAAGTCGGCGATTAACTTTGATCGCTGATCTTTTTGGGCTCCGTTTTGAAGTGTGAACAATTTGTCTTTCCATACTGTGTGCTGTCTTTCAGGCTCTTTTAGCCCAGGGAATGTCTGGGACAGTCCTGCGGCTTTCCCAGACATTTTCATGCTCCGTAAACTATTTTTATAGAACACTCTAGGCGGTTGGAAATTTGTTGATTTGCCCAGCCTAACTTTATCAAGCCTATAATCTTTCGTCGTTATTGGAATTAAAAACACTTTTTAACGCTTTGAAAATCCCGTTTAAACTAAAACGAATGTAACTGGCCTTTTCAAACGGATCATAACGGATTTGCATTAATAGTAAAACACAGTGTTTCTAATTACATGTCCGCTTCAAGTCTTGGGTTTTCCAGGGCTTTGTTGTCCTGGTGTCCATGTCGGTCAACTCTTTGCCTCACTCAGTTGTCATTGAATCATTAAACAAGCCGCAAGACGCGACTCTTGAGGTGTACATGGTCAACTTCCCAGTAATATCTAGATAAACCTTAAAAATATTAAACACAATAATAATTTTGAAAATACTACTACATTTTTAATAATAATGAGAGATATCCATAGCCGTAACAGGAATGAGTTAATATTAATCATATCATCTACGGGAGGGTCCATTGATTACTTAAGGTTTTTGGTCGATGAGGACAGATTGAATATTCTGGCGGATCAATCGGTGGGGGCCTTTTCTACGTTATTTGTTATTTTCACATCCATGCTTGAAGGACAAACGAGCGCCTAGTAAAAATGAATGCAGTTTCTGTTATTACACCCACTGAAGGGATTTTGTCGCGTGATGGCCATTTTGAATTGTTGCGTTCAAAATTTCCATGACTTCGGCATAATCGCTGAATTTAAAAATTTTCACGATTTTATATCAATCAAATTAATAATTACTATATATTTTCCATTTTGTATATGCAGTCAAAAATAGGTTCAATCGCATGTAAAAAGTAAAATATATTACAAATGATGCTGGTTATTGAAATCTTACGATTACTAAAGAATGAATCTACTAAAAACTCTAATTTTTTATTCGATGAAAGCTTTTTGAAGCATATGATCTTGCAAAGTATTGACTACAAAACATTTCACCATTTCAAGCGTTGATACCGAAAATGCAAATTTGATTGAAATTTTGTTGGTTTTCAAAATTTAAGCAGTTTTTTTAACTAAAAGACTATAAAAACTATTAAAAATCTGCTCAAATTATGCAAATATTTTAAAACTTTGATTGAATTTACAACAATTTCTTTAGAATAAAAGATATAAAGTAATATCATTCGTATGAACCCTTTTTACATGGTACCTTTGAGTGATTTTTTATTTTTAATTTAGTTTTTTTCATAATCATGGAAGAAAATTTTGCTGGTTTCTCTTCAAAAACTGATAAGAATGTATAAATTTGATATCACTGTGCTGTGCAAATCAGGTTAAAAAAAATATTTTATGAAAAAAACCGTTATTTTTCGCATTTTCTTCTATTAAATTAAAAAAACGGCTGAAACGAATTTTTAAACTGTTAAAAACATCACAAAAATGTTAATACACGTCGACTGACACCTTAATGATGCAAATATTATATCTGCTTCGTGAGATATAGTGAATGACAGAAATGACCTTGAAGATCATGATGACTGTTAATGATTTTTTATTTTTTAATTAATTTTTTTTTGTAATCATGAGAAAAAGTTTTGATGGTATTTTTACAAACACTACTTGGAGTATATAAATTTTATAAAATTGATTACTGTCTGTCGTAAATCAGGTTAAAAATTTATTATTTATGAAAAAAACCTAATTTTTTGCACTTTTTTCTTAAATTAAAAAACGACTTCAACGATTTTTTTTTAAATTCGATTGATTCACAAAAATGTTAATACGCGTCGATTCACATCTTAACGATGCAAATCGTATGTTTGGTTCGCGAGATATAACGCATGAGAGAAATAACCTTCAAAGGAGGGAAACAACAAACCTTCCCGATCCAAAAACTAATCACCTCTTAAGATTGCAAAGACGCATCGATTGACACCTCAAGGAAGTCGATACGACTTTGTTTACGTGAGTTATGCTCGTAGAAAAAATTGTCCACGAACGTACGTACACACACACACACACATCTCCCTTTCTAAAAACACTTTATATATACTCTATAGACCTCAAAACGTAAAGAAATGTTGAAAATTTCAGTTTCGATTTTCGAGTCGCTTACAAGAACTTCCCATATACTGGGAAGTTAAAAACAAACGCTTCAATTAAAATAACAAATTCATCAAGAAGGCAAGTAAAATTAGGCAATATTATTCGTATCAATTTTTTATTCAGTGCAACTATTAATGGTTCATTTTTTTGTGATTGCCTTTTTGCCATTATGAAAAAAACTTTTAATATTATTTACTAAGAACTCTATGCGTCGTTTGTTTTTGAAATATTGATTCCCACAAGTGTAAAACAAATTTTAAAATATTTGAAGAAAAAATCGAATTTTTACTTTTTTTTTATTAAATTAAAAAATCATATTTTTGAAACCAATTTAGTTAGTTGTTTAACTCATCAACGTGGTAGTACCCCTCGATTACCACCTATAATATATTAATGTACACTGCAAATGCTTCATTTTCTGAGTAGACAGAGGAACCTTAACGTATGTTTCTGTCCCGAGCCCCCGACGGATTTAGTCCCTCACTGGTTTTAGGCTATACATAGTTTAGTTATCATCATTATTTATTTATTTAGCTTTGATCCTCACCTAGAAGTCATAAATATTCATATCAAATCCATCATATTAACGACATTTGTTCACTTTCACATACGCAACGGAATTCTTGCAAATTTAATAATGCTTTTCGATGATACCTATCGCTCAGGAAATTCTAATCTTCAGATGCAGTCTTAACTTTTTTTCAAGTTTTATTAAAATCCATCCTATTGGGAAAGTTTACTAAATATTTATGAAAACATAAAACCATTTTCAATATGAATTAACATTTTATTTCATATCGTCATGAACCCTTAGAAGGCAGACACAATCTTTACTGTATGAAAATCTACAGGAGACTTACAAGAAACTATTTACTAGAACTTATCCTAACTACCTAATATCCTAACTATACTAATAATAAAATTAGAGTATATACATGTGGCCTGCAGATGTTGAAAAGATTTTAATGAGTCCTTTATCCTTAAAAGAGACTTGATTATTTATTACTCTCTTAAGGGGGAACATCACTGTATGCTTTTCAAGAAATCAATTTTTTTTGTTGCTCTAAAGTATACCTTATCATCATAGAAATCATGTAGCAAAGTTTCATATAGTGGAAAAATCTGTAAGTGTTCGAAATTTTAAATTAGCGTGGCGCCTCTCACTGCTCTTTTGGAGCGCAATCCACGCGTATCCCCGCGCGCCGTTGGTATTGAAATTTAGAACAATTTTAAATATAAATTTCTCAAAACTGTACATGTGCTCTGTTAGTTGCACGTTAGCAGAAAACGCTGAAGTACGTATTTTGCAGACTAGAGGTATATCAAATTTATTAATAATTTTTCTATAACTTAAACCTTAAACGCATTTATCTTGGAACAACGTTTTTCAAACTGGCCGGACTCTTTTCTCAAACAGTTTTTGTTCGATTACTTGAAATTTTTAAAATATGTTCAAAACTAGTGTCTGCATGGAAGTACGTAGGATTTTTTTATATGTTGCATATTTTAATTGTTATTAACAATTTTCGAGGGTTTTTTTTTACATTTTTTTTCAAAATGACGCCATTTTGTCAAAAACCAATTAAAAAAAATCTTACGTACTTCTCTGGCTGTTATTATGCTTTATCGGCAGTTATTTGTTTGATAACCATAACCTTAACATGTCAGGAGAAAACGATCCGGCCGCGAAGCCATGAAAAAATAAGGCGTTTCTGGAGAAATGCTAGGGAGCTGCCATTTCGTTTTTTAAAGTTCTGAAAAAATTCAAAGAGGATTTCAAATACTTGTACAATATAGATCTTTTTACCAAACTTCGATATGTTGTTTGGTTTTTGAGAAACAAATTCCCAAAATGACTTCATTTTTAACCTCTACAGTGGTGTTCCCCTTTAAGCAAGAGATTTCCCAGACAAATTTTATTACTTTATGAGCCACTTATCATACTTTCAATAGATATATTTTTGTAAGCATGTAGAAAATGTTCCTACACGTCCGGTAATTTTAATGAGATGTGCGTACACAGGCAAACAAAAATTTCAGAAATTATATTTTTCACTGGCTCCCAATACATAGTCCTCAAAACATATTTTTTATCATTAAATTCAATGAACATACATCGTTCCCTATCCAATTTATTATAATACCAATAAATATGATTTTACCTGAAGATAAAATAAATACATATTGATATTATTAAATTATACAAAAAATTAATCTCGATTTTTTTAGAATTCTAATTTAATTATATTTTGTTTGGTGTGAAGCGAATTTTTTTTGTCGCGGAAAATATATTCCCGATGCAAAAAAAATTCTTTTTGTTCGTCAAAAATGATTTCTGGTTGTTAAATCTAGAAAACTGTTGGCCCTGTTCAAAATTTAAATGCTGTCAAGATTTACTGGATTCACACCAAAATTCAAACAATTTCGTTGCAAAATCATTCCCCTATCCAGTTTAAAACTATAATTTTGATTAAATTTTCAGACCTGAACCATAGAATAGATTAACATAAAGATCAGCAGGTCAATTATTTTCTTAATTTGAATACTTAGTACATATAAAAATATTATCTAAACTACATTCCATAACCTTGCAATGCTTTGATTCAAATATCTCTACTTATCTCGACTATTGTTCCTCTTGAAAACTTTCGCTATGTTAAAACATTTAAAAACCATATCGCAAGCTATTGCTTCAGGAAATGTTGACGTTCTCCTGTTATTACAAGCACTTATCAATGTCTGTACTTATTTATTGATAGTAATTACGATAGTTTTTTTATTGCGGCTATCATACCATCACATCAATACATGCAATAATATCCTAGCGTCTAGTCTAATAATGTACACACTTTCGCGGAAGCAACTGTTGCTACAATGCATTAATTAATACTGACGATGTTATTTGTGGAAATAGCAACAAAACGAGGTGGAGACTAGCGTTCCGCGAAAATCAATAAGATTCAATGTCTATCGATCAAAATAGTATTTCTATATGGCTTGGGTGGCCGAAGTTAGTCAACAAACATGTGGTGAGTAGTAGTGGCACTAGTGCGATAGATAGCTTTTCAGTGACCATAACGAATATTTGATTTGTATTGAATGTAAGTAGACGTTAGTGTTAGACATTTCGATGATGCTGTTCAAATTGTAAATGATCTATTTAATTCAAGTTATTCAATAATAGACGATATTATTCACGAAAAACTTGGGTTACTATAAAGTGTCATAAAAATTGTGTCAAATTTATATTAAGCCATTCGCCTGGTTGCAGGTCCATTTGTTTATTTGCAAAATTAGTCTTTATACAGTCATGAACATAAGTATACGTACCCCTGCGATTTTCATGAAAAATATCGATCTTAAGGTCTGATTTCAACAAAAAGTATAAAAAATAATGAAAACAAATGAACGTTTTTTATCTTAAGTCCAAAAAATATGTATTCATTCAGTGCAACTTAATACAAAACAAAAATAACTAAATTCCATACAATAAAAAAGAACAAAAGTCTACGTACAGTCATTTTTAACATCAGTTATCTTAAAAACTAATATTTGGTAGGGCCTCCGTTGGAAGAAATTACAGCTTTTCGTCGGCTTGGCATAGATTCGACTAGATTTTTAGTAATTTTTGGGGTAATTTTATCCCATTCCCCATGAAGAACGGAAATGAGCTCGGATCTGTTCGAAACTTTGTGGTTTTGAACTGGGCGCTTCAAATGTTCCCACAAATGTTCGATTGGTTTCAAGTCTGGAGATTGGGGTGGAGAATGGAGTTGTTTTGGAATATTGAATATCAACCACTCTTTCACAATCTGCGTGGTATGTTTGGGGTAATTGTCTTGTTGGAACACCCAAGATGGTCCTAGCCCCAATTTTTGCGCAGATTGCTTCAAACTAGCTTTAATTATATCCAAATATACCATGCGGTCCATAATACAGTCGATAATAACTAAATTTCCCACCCCTGCCGCCGACATACACCCCCATACAAGAACACTTCCACCCCCATGTTTTACTGTACCAATTAAATTTTGTTTTTTGAGGCCTTCGTTTGATTTCCTCCATACTCGTTGCCTTCCGTCATGTCCGAAAATATTGAACTTGCTCTCGTCGCTAAACAAGACGCTATCCCAAAAATTTTCTTGCTTGCCTTCATGTAGTTTTGCGAATTCGAGTCGTTTTTTTTTCATTTGCCTTACTAATGTATGGTTTTTTCCGCGGTATCCTGCTAAAATAGCCATTGCGGTGGAGAACTCTACGCACAGTTGTAGGATGTATGTGTTTGTCCTTAACCTCCTTGATGCCATCAGCTAACGACTTTGATGACGTACGAGGATTATTTTGTATTTCTGCGAGTACACTTCTCTCTTCACGATCGGTCAGCTTTCGCGGTCTTCCACTTCTAGGTTTATTTTCAAATGATTTCGACAACTGGTAATTTGAAATTACAGTTTGAACACTCGACTGCGGTTTGTTCACTATTTTGCTGATTTCACGATAAGATCGCCCTTCTTTTCTAAGGCTCACAATTATTTTTCTAACGTCTTCAGAAATTTCTTTCCTAATCGGAGCCATGATCACTTTAAACAGTTTGAAAATTACTTGTCAACGCGTCGTCAGCTGTTAGCATTATTACGAATTTCACAATTCAATGAAAACATGCACAAAGAAAATTACTTGAACAGACATTAAGCTGTATGTAGACTTTTGTTTCATTTTTGGTGCCAAGATTTCTTTTATTTTCCTTTTATAGTTGCTTCGATAGAAAGAGTTCAAATTTTTACGTATATTTAAGCTTAAATTAAGTGAATACATATTTTTGCTGTGAATGCTAAGAATTAAGATTATAGGAATTGAGAAAAATGCTTAGATATAGGGGGTACGTAGACTTATGTTCTTGACTGTATGTATCACAATTATTTCGTTTTCAACACAAGATTTAAAATAAGAAGCTAGTATGACATCTTACAAGGAAGAGGTGCGACCTCATACTCTCAAATCGGGGTAAAATTTGACACGTATTGTTGGCCCCTTAATTAAACACGCTTATAATTTTACTTACTACCTAAAAATTATATAAAAAATACTAAAATTTATTCCAATTCCTTGCAAATTGTTATTGGCAAGTGTCAAGAATTTTTGGTGGCCTGCTAATTCAGAACAATATTTTGATAGCTTTCAATTCAGTATTTACTTTCGTGTATTCAACAAATGTTAACTAATTTTAATACTCCAGATCTCCATCCCCAAATCAAAACTTTTATTTTTATTAATCAATAATGAGCAAAACTCATAGTTGTGACCCAATAATGAGAAAAATTATAGTAATACTAGTTTTTGGAAAAAAATGAACCTATCAACAAGTGCCTGAACATTTAATATGCTTCAAAACAAAAGTATTTAACGCTGTACAGGAGTTTAAGACCCACATAACTTCAGCAATAAAGATAGTCGTGCCATAAATATTGATACAAGATGTTTTAACTATAATAATGAAACTACTAGTTGGATTTTAAATTTTTTTATCATTTATTGTAAAACTAACACACTACATAACAAAAAAAATTATTCAAAATAGCCGCCTTTTGCTTGAATACAGCGCCGAAGTCTGTCAGGCCACCAGTCTATTGATTCTCGCACGACTTCCTTCGGGAAATTGTCCACAGTTTTTTTCAACGCCTGTTTTAACGAATCCAGGTTGTGGTGGCGTTTTTTTTACAGACCATACCCTCTAATACTGACCACAATTTGTAGTCGAGGGGACTAAGGTCTGGACTGGCTGATGGCCACAATTTAACGCTGATAAACTCTGGCATATGGTTCCCCAGCCACTCTTGTGTGGTTTTCGCCTTGTGGGCACGCGCAAAGTCTTGTTGGAAAACCCATTCTTTATTTTCAAACATGGTTCGGCTTAAGGGCTCCACTACCTTCATTAAGATATCGGACTGATAGTTTTTGGCAGCTGTTTTGACGCCCTTTTCACAGAAATGGATAGAAGTGACACCTTCGTAGGACACACCCCACCATACCATCACTGATGCTGGATAATGTCCTCATTCAACCCTCGGGATCTTTTCTGTAGTCTCCTTAGAAGACCGTGCATATATTTTATTATTTTGTTTGTTGAAGGATTCCTCCACGGTAAAGATTTTCTCTTCGGTAAAAAGTATTCTTTTGTACTGCCCTTTACCGTATCTCGATAACAGCTGTTTTGACTTTTCCAGCCTATTTCGTTTTAAAGCGGCATTGAGTCTGTGTCCTGTTTGTCTTCTGAAAGCTGCATAACACTATAGTTCGATACACGAAAACACGCGTGATTTTTAATGGTTTTAGTGTTTCGAAAATTCGGCCTTTGTCCATTCCACATTTGTGTAAAGCAATCAGCGATGCGGTACTCTTTGCTAGACCACTCTATCGTAACGGCTCAAGCTACAGTGACAAGATTTGGCGCGTTTTTAGAGCATATGTCAACAATCAGGACTACCAACATTGCAATTAGCTACCTGCAAGCTATCATCCGCAAAAGCCGCATTCACAGTTGTATCAATATTTATGGCATGACTAGGTAGATAGAAAGAAAAAAGTCCAGAAGTTGACACTCAGAACAGATGCAAAAATTGATCGTATGGCAAAGATAAATCCCAAATTAACATTTAGCGACATCAAACGTGTATTATTTATATAATACGGAAGCGTTTAAACGAAGCATATTTGCTTGAAACAAGACTTTCGTGTCGGCGCTCAACAGAAATGCTAGGATTAATATGGGTTGGAGTATTTCGCAATGAAAGCACGTATTGTGATCTGACGAAATAAAACTTAAGGAGTATGGCCACTGTAGCAGGTGTAAAATTATGTGTTTTAAAAAAAAATTTATATGGACATTTTATTTATTTATAAAAATAATTATAAGTACATAAAACTACAATATCGAAGAATCGGAAAAAAAATTTATAAACGCATTTTTCAAACAAAATGGACGACTTTTCGTAGCTCCAATCCGAGGTGTTTTTTTAAGCGCTCCGCGGCCGGACAGCTAGCAGCCTCAATTTTGAACCTAGATCAAAACAAAAAAAAATCCGTTAAACTACATCACAATACCTAGAGAAGTACCTGAGAAAACTTAGAAATGTTGATTTTCCGGAAAATGGGAAGCATTTGAAGTGAAAACTCTTTTTTTATCGAAAAAAATCGTTAAAAAATAGTCATAAAATGGAAAGTTTTTGATCTATAAAGAAAATCTCATGTACTTCTTCGCGAAATGCAATTATAAATATGTAATTGAAATTTTAAGTCGATCGGATGAAAATTGTTCGAGTTACTTGTCCGGCCGATTTGAGGACACGTCGGAATGGAGCTACGAAAAGTCGGCCATTTTGTTAACTTCCCAGTATATGGGAAGTTCTTGTAATCGCCTCGAAAATCGAAATTGAAATTTTCAACATATCTTTACGTTTTGATGTCTTACGAGTATATTTTAAGTGTTTTTAGAAAGAAGTATGTATGTGTGTGTGTATGTAATGTACGTGCGTTCGCGGACAGTTTTTCTACGAGCATAACTCACGTGAACAAAGTCGTATCGACTTCGTTAAGGTGTCAATCGAAGCGTCTTTGCAATCTTAAGAGCTGATTAGTTTTTGGGACACTTCGGGAGGGGGGGGGGGTTCAATGTAAATGAAATACTTTACTAAATAAGCTTTAAACTGTCATTCTAGAATCACTTTCCAGTAATTCGCTGTTTTCACCCCTTGAAGGTCAACCCTGTCATGCGCTATATCTCGCGAACCAAACGTACGATTTGCTTTATCAAGGTGTCAATCGGCGCGTTTTAACATTTTCGTGATTCTTTAAATTTTTTAAAAAAATCGTTGGAGCCGTTTTTTAATTTTTTTAAAAAAAGTTCAAAAAATTTGAGTTTTTTTCAAAAACATCAAAATTTTAACTTTATGTTCAAGTCGTAGTAATCAATATTTATGAAATTTATATACTCCAAACACTTGTTTTAAAAAAATAACCAAATTTTTTTCCCATGATTACAAAAAAAAATTAAATTAAAAATAAAAAATCATTAAAAGTCATCATGTCCTTCATGGTCATTTATGTCAATCATTATATCTCGAGAACCAAATATAATCTTTGCATCATTAAGAAGTCAATCGACGCGTATTAACATTTAAATGCTGTTTTTAAATTTAAAAAAAAACTCTTTAAAGCCATTTTTTAAATTTAATAAAAAAATATTGAAAATTAGTGTTTTTTCATAAAAGTAATAATTAATAATTAATAAAATTAACATCGTAATAATAAATGTTGATAAAATTTATAAACTTAAATCAATTTCTGTAGAGACTAGCAAAATATTATCTCATGATTTCAAAACAAATTGAATGAAAAATAAAAAAAATCATTCAAAGTCACCATGTAAAAAGGGTTCATACGAATTTCTATACCTTAAATCTCTTATTCTAAAGACATTGTTGTAAAGTCAATCAAAGTTTATTATTATTTGCATAATTTGCGGAGATTTTTAATAGTCTTCACAGAAACGTGTTTTAACTTTAATAAAAAAAACTGCTTAAATTTTGAAAACCAATACAAATCAAATCAAATTTGCAATTGTGATAATCAACGTTTTGAATGGTAAAATGTTTTGTAGTCAACACTTTTTGAGATCATATGCTTTGAAAAGTTTTCATCAAATAAAAAATTGTAGTTTTTAGGAGTTTTGTTCTTTAGTATTCGTAAAATTTCAGTTACTTCCGTCATCATTTGTAATACATATATTTTACTTTTTACATGCAATTGAACCTATTTTTGACTGCATAATCAATGTTTCTCAAAATCAACAGAAAATAAGAAATAATTATTAGTTTCATTGATTTAAAATCGTGAAAAAATACCAATTCAGTGATTATGCCGAAGTGCTCTAGCAGTTTTGACCGCAACTATTCAAATTGGCCATCACGCGACAAAATCTCTTCAGTTGTCGTAATACCAAAAACTGCATTCATTTTTGCTAGCGCCGTGTTGTTCTTCAGGCATCGATATGAAAATAAAAAATAACGTAGAAAAGGCTTTGTAACCTGTCCCCTCTCCGATTGATCCACGTGAATATTAAATCAAACCAATCCACGAAAATCTTTACGTAATCAATTGACGCTCGCGTAGATATTACGATTAATATTAAGTCATTCCAATAACTTTTATGAGAGGTACATTTTTTTTATTAATGAAAGTAGTATTATTTCCATAATTATTATTGTGTTTAATATTTTTAATATTTATGTAAATATTACTGGGAAGTTGTACGTGTGGACCTCAAGGGTCGCACCTCACGACTTGTTTGAAAAATGTGTTTATAAATTTTTTTCCCGATTCTTCGATATTGTAGTTTTATGTACTTATAATTTTTTCATAAATAAATAAAATTTCCATATAAAATTTTTTACTTAAAATACACATGATTTTGCACCTGCTACAGTGATCATACCCCTTAACAGAATTGAATCTGATGGCCGTCAGTATGCTCAAAGACCCCCTAAACCAGAGTTTCATCCGAAATACACAAACGTTACCATAAGGCATGGAGAAGGAAATAATAAACTTTGGGGTTGCTTTTCTTGACATGCAGTTGGCCCACTGGTGCTAATAGGAGGCAATATAGATCAGATACAGTATACAAACATTCTCCAAGAGACAATGCTGCCGTATGTAGACGATAATTTACCAGTTACTTGGAAATTCTAACAGGATAGTGACCTTAAGCATACACCAAGGTCAGTGAAAGACTGGTTTAGACAAAATGCTGTTGTTGTTATGGAGTGGCATTCTTGCAACCCAGACTCCAATCCAATTGAGAGTTTGTGGCAGGATATTAAGAGAAAGCTGAAGACACAAAATATCAATATCTTTTTTACGCACCAAAAAGTCATTAAATTCGTCATAAAATCTAAAATTTTGAGAAACCCTTAATTATTTTCGTGTAGTCATGTGTATTTCAGTCTACGCGTCTAATTTGTAGAACATCTAATTGACCTGCATCCCGTTGTTCAGGAAATAATAAGAAATTTTTCAGATGTGCTATCTTTTTTACGCGCACTGTAGGCGCGACGCTGCTAATTAATAAGAGATGCTATACACTTCAAAAGCTATTTTTTCGAAAAAGGAGGAGTTGTGCGATCTAATATTTTATGGATTGAACATCCTTAACGTTTCCTACTTATATATCAAATTTTCCCCCTGTCTGATAGTATGTATGCGGTTCTGCCTTCTTCTTGTTAAACTATATTCTACAGTTTTCGAGTTATCTTCGGCTTAAAAACATACGAAAACAATTCAAAATATCAGCAATGAATTATCGTATATTTTAAAACATTCAAGGCAAGCGTACAGGTCAATGCAATTTTTTTCTCTGAGCTCATTCTCATCTGTGATTGCTGCGTTTCGGCAACATCGTCCATTGAGTTTGCCTTACTTTCGATAATTTTGAGATAAAATCCAAATAACAACGGTTATGAATCAGCCAAAATCAATGACTTGGGTATAATCAATCCCAAATGCAAGCAATATAAATTCCCCCAGTTGAAACATTTAAATTGACTCAAAAAATTAATCAAGCATTTTTGGCCAACAAAAATTTATCGTCGGCCACTATCACGCGATCAATACGCATGCCACTTGTTTGGTTTTCCGTCGAAAACATCAATTCGCATTCAACTAATTAAGATAACATTATCAAAGGTCTGCTAATTCTTCCAATTCCCGAAGTAATTAGCACTTGAATATCCTCCACCCAAAGCCAAATTTGCCCGAATGAAATGCGAAAAACAATCCCGGAACCGAGAGGAAGAGTAAAAAAGTGATGTAAATGTGCACAGCAAACAAATTGAAAATGTAAATTTGTACAAGACAACACCCCAAATATTGTTAGCACCTGTTTCAGTAGTTTCAATTTATCGTTGGCTGTAAAGTGGGGCTATGACATATAAAGCATGCATCATCTTCACGCCTAGATTTGCAAATGGTTGCGAACTTATTTTGGATGGCCCAATTTTTTTATACTAGAAAATTGGCACACTCCGAAGTATTGAGATAAAAAAAAATGTTTGTGCGTTTAAACATTATCAAATTGTTACCATGTAGTGTTGTTTGGTGACGCAATTTGGCAATCTTATCATTGGGACGCGATTAAATTGAGACAGTTTGATTTCGGTAATAAATTTTCTGAGAAAATTAAACTTGTAATGCTCTTGAATGACAATGAAACCTGCGGCTATAGTCATAAGAGCAGCTGAACATGAAATTGAATTTGAATTCATTCTCATTCAATCGAATGCAGCGTGCTAATAATCTTAGTCGAAGCTCGTCGTGGACGCATCAACAAAAATAGGAACCTTGGTTGGTTGGTTTGAGATGGCTCATTTAGTCCTCAATATGCCCATTGTGGTGTCACAAGAAGATAGGAAAGGCACAAAAAACCAAGCTCTGGATTTTCTAGTTTTCGGCTATGCTGCCGACATTTATGTTAGCCACTGCCGTGGGACTTTCCAGAAAGGTGGCTTCCCTGAATCTGCCTTCTTGCCGTAAGTGTCGAACATTCACACAAGAAGTGATACACTGTTTCCACCTCTTCTTTCGATCTACAGCTGTGCCAAAAGTCTGTAAAGGAACCACCCAATCGTTCTGCGTGTCTGCCTGTTAAATAGTGCCCCGTCAATATATCAATGGTGAAACTTATTGTTTCACGACTCATATTGAGGAACTGCTTGGTTCGTTTTGGACTCATTTCGAGCCAATTTTGCCTGATTATTCTACGGGTTTCTTCAAGTAGCCATGCTCTGTTTGCAGCCTTTATATAATACTGCTTAAGATCGAGCTTCAAAGAAGCTAGAGGTTCACCGACATAAGGAGTCAGTGTGCATTCCTGGAGCGTGGTGCCAGCTTTCGCTAAGGTATCTGCTTAGCAATTCCCGGTAATGTCAGTATACTTAGATATCCAGTACAGAGTCACTTCAGAATAAACAGACTTCTCAATCGATAATTCATGACTTCAACACATTGGATAATGATTGAATAGCAGCCTCGCTATCAGTGCTAATTTCTGAGAGAATTTTTTTGTTGATGTTTGAGCCATTCTGGTGTCCTTTATATTGCCAGCTTGAAAAAGATGCAGTGGTCAGGGAGTCGAAAGCATAGTTTTAGGGCTAGCTGTTCAGAGAATATATCACAGACAACATTTCTATCCAATTTTGATCTATCCGTGTGGATTTCGATCGATTGCTGTGATTCATACCTTTCCTTGCTTCAGTCCTATATGCTTGGAATAATCTTCCTCGAAGCTGTGGAGGAAGCCGTGAATCACAGAAGCAATTTCTACTTCCTCTGTCGTTGGCCTTTCTCTCCTTAAAATGGTGGGGTGTCCATTGTCTTTCTCATACCAAAAGTTTAAGGTTTTCAGTCTAAATGTAGAGCATTCTGCCTGCTGTCTCGTAAGTTGCTTGGATGTTAGCCATTTTAATAGCATAGAAGGTGCTTTTGTCGGGAAGAGCAGAAGAACAAGATTGCGATCCACAAATTACAAGAATGAAATTGCTAACATCCCTAATAAACTTTTATATAATCTCGTATGGTATAGTATAGTTTTAGTTGTATTCTGCTTTGTTTAGTTATTCCCAAACTGGCAGTTTTTTAAATGAATTTTCAAATGATTCTTAAAATGTTCTGCACTATTTGACATATTTTTCAAATATTATGGCAATTCATTAAAGTATTTAGGGGCAATGTATGTGAAATGTTTTTGCTTTATTGTTTTATTTGCACATATTGTTGTTACATTTTTATTTACTGTCCTAGTATTGTAGTTGTGTTGGTATGAAGTGAGTCTATTGTTTTTAGTCATATACGTCAAAATTTTGAGGGTGTAAAGGTTTTTTATGTCCAGAGTATTCGTCACGTAGTATATTTGTCTAGAAGTATATACCATGGGTACTTTGGCAAGAACTTTCAATGCTCGTTTTTGGGTTACTTGTATACAGTTTATGTATGTATCGTAAGTACCACCCCATGCAAGTATTCTGTAAGTCAAGATTGATTGAAATAGCGTCTTGTATACCACTATCAGATCCTCCATTTTAAGTATATTCCTAAGGCTATAAAATATATAGATTAGACTTCTTACTTTACTATTTAGATTTGCTATATTTTCCTTCCATTTTAGATGACAATATATAGCCACCCCCAAGTACTTAGTAGCTCTTTCATTGCAAAGTTCTAGGCTGTGATTTTTTCCATTATGTCTTACAGCTATTCTAATCATATGGAATTGGTTTGGGAGAGACTTTTTATTTATAGCGAATGGTAAAATTTTCGTTTTATCAATGTTAAGCTTTAAGGAGTGGTTGTTGGACCAATTTATCATTTTATTTAAAATGCAATTAGCTCTTTGGTAGGTATCTGACCAGTTGTTTCCTGTCACCACAATGGCTGTATCATCTGCAAACCCTATAAATTTAATTTCATCTTCAGAAAATTTAAACAGAGAAGCTACATATATGGTGTAAATAACTGGAGAAAGAACTGAGCCTTGTGGGATACCGTAACTCTTGTTTGTGACCACGTCACTAACGAGTCCTCTCAATTTAACCGTTTGAGTTCTATTCTGTAAATAATTTGTGAGTAGCTGCAGGGGTTTATTTCTGATGCCTATTTGGTATAGAGTACGTAATAGTTTGGAGTGACTTATAGAGTCAAAGGCTTTGGAGTAGTCTAGAAAGATGCCCAGGGTTTTTTTTTATCATTTCTAAAATTTTTGATTACTGTGTCGGTAAGATCTGCCAAATCATCATCAACTCCTATTCCTTTCCTAAAACCGTATTGAGTATCGGGGATGATTTGGTTGTCTTCTATATTGCTCATCAATCTTCATTTTATGCATCTTTCAAAATTTTTAGCAATAGCGTTAAGTAAAGAGATTGGCCTATAGTTGCTCGTGATAGTCTTATCACCACCTTTGAAAATTGGTACAATCATTGCTTTTTTTAATTTATCTGGAAATAAGCCCAAATCAATACGTTTGTTGAACAGCACCGTAATAGGTCCCTTTAAGTATGACTGTAAATATTTTATTATTTCCGTCGAAAGGTTATCTTCCCCTGGCGCAGTTTTGTCTTTAAGGTCATTTATTTTTGATGCTACTTCGTCCTCAGTGATTTTGTAGAAATGAAGCTCCGATTTTACATTAAAACTGATTATATTTTCATCTACTGTTGAAATTACACCATATAGAAGAATTATTACCCCTGTATATGTGTATAGTATCCATGATACGATTATGGTTTGCAGTTGCCATCTTATACCAACGATTCTCTTGCAGCAGTAGATTGCGCAGGATGCTTTCCACACCCTCTCTTCAATGTTCGTTTTTTACGCGAGTTGGTAGTCTAAAGTTAGACCAAGATATGTTAGTTTATGAGCCAGCTTTAAACTTACAACTTCTAGTTTTTGGTGGGATGAACTGTGAAATTGTGTGTGTTCTTGTAAAAGCAGTAGTTTCGTTTGCTGCGGATTTACCCTAAGTTCAGTCTTTGCTCCAGCTGGAGAAAATATCGAAGTTATATCTCTCAGATAATGTGTTGATAAATTTTCTCGATACGGTTATTGCAACGTCATCAGCGTAGGCAGCGACTTTGCAGCAAGTCGCCTCTATGATTGACAGGAGCTTGTTCACCACTAAGTTTCAAAGAAGAGGTGATAGTACACAACATTCTTCTCTTAGTGCTGTTTCCTAACGAAAAGTTGGTGATCCGGCCGCTTAAAAGTTGTCGGATGAGCCTTATCATGTTGTCATTGATGTTGTTGTCTTTGAGTTCCCGTTCAATTTGCAATATGGATAAAACTATTGAAGATACCTTCAATGTCACAAAAAACTGTTAGTGTGTATTCCTTGTAGCCCAGCGATTTTCCAATGTGATCGATAAGAGAGTGAAGACGTATCTCTACCGATCGGTCTTTCGTATATGCATGTTCTTTAGAGATCGATATATCTGAGTAGTTTTCAAAAAGATATCTATTATCCTCCCCAGTACCTTTAAGAGAAAAAAGATTTGTCTGCACTTGATGTGGTCCTAAAACCAGCCAGCATCCCAACACGCCTTTCGTGGCTCAGGGTTGTCCGGAAGTGTAAGCTTGAAACCCGGAGAAGAGTAGCTTCTACTATCATCCAGTCACTCGGTGAGATGGTTTCGTCGCGACTACTTCTGTCGATGATAGTCCACATCAGGTTTACCTTACCCATCTAGGTGAACTTTCTCCATGTCGCTGGGGTGGGTGTGCGACCTACCGCTAAGCTGATTCGGGCGGTTTATCTCATTCGATCTGCATTGTTTGTCCCTGTGTAGAGGCTTTTTGGGTATTGTTCTTTGGCCCATTCAAGAGATGACTTGTCTGCCTGAAAGAAATCGTCAGAGGGAACTTTGTTTAATCTCTTCGGGACCTTCATGGCAGTCCTTTTGTCCTTGTAAGCTTTTATGGAAGGATTCTGGGGCTTAGTAGCATCCAATGAGGAGGCTATGTTGGCGCACACCGACAACTGTGCAGGCTGACTGCTCGCCGTATCCTGGATATTGCCATGAACGCTAACGGACTTACCTGAGGTGAAACTTGATCCTGGCTTAGCTGCCTTATTGCAAATGCTCTTCAAAGAAGTGGAAGTTTGACTGATTTTCGTTCAAGGAAACACGGCAGTATTCTTCTCAGAACTATTCACCTTCGTCCACTGTTGTGAACTATCTTCGCTGAGGAGCGAACTCTTTGCAGTTGGGTCCCTGCTCACAGCCGCTGTCTCTGCTCATGTGTGTAGTTCCCCAAGGACCCCATCGTGTCTATGCAAATGCAGGAAGGCCAAGCGAAGATTGGCTCACTCCTCTATGAGGATGTTCCCTCATAGCCAGGTCAGGGATTAATCAGGGGTGTGAACTCAACTGAACCTACAAGGCCAGGCTAGCGACGACGAGCTGAAACGGATCGCGTGGTCTGCCAGGGTTTTACCGTAACGGGGGCAACTGTGGCATTATCATGAAAGCATTTTCCGCAAGGTTACACTCTTGCGTACTAAAGTAACAGAATAACACAGCTGTCAGTCCAGAGCCTGAAAACAAGTCGTCGAGACGTAAGAGTGGTCTGAAGAATATGTGAGCATAGTGTGACGTTCGCCACGCAGCGTGGTCGATCCACCAACCAATAAGGGTAAAATATGGGACTGCCCTGCCCTTGAAGACCCCAAACCACCGTGCGCGCAAACGCTTCCGATTGCTAATAGTATACGCGGGTCGCTACTTCACACAAGGCGTATTGAAATAATGAATTGTATTGTATTGGAAGAATTAATTGAATTAAATAAGGGATAGATTTAGATTAAGATATTGAATTATATACATATACATTGAACTAGACAGATAAGTAGGAAGTAAGGTAAGGTATAAGCAAGAAGTTGTTCCTGACCATGCACGCGAGGGCTGTGTAATTTAAACGATCCTCCATTGCACAAGTGTCTGCCCAAGAGCCGCCCATGCACAAGCCCAACCACAATATCCCTCCCAAGGTGCAACGCTGTGGCCAATAACACAAAACGTGCGTCGACAAAACCGGTCCAAAGCTAGGAAAGCTTCCACGGGTTCAGCAAACTCGGCGGCCGTTGACCGCCGATACTGCAAAAACGGGATCGGGAGATCCCTTAAATATTGCCGGGAGAACAGCTGGCGGGATTATTCTGTGCGGAGCGTGAGCTGCTCGGTGCTGCTCTGAGACTGGGATCAAGTACGTAGGTGTACAGGTGTTTAGTGGTGAGAAGTCGATTGGATTTTTTTCTTGGATTGAAAAAACGAGGAAGACATCGACGACGTAGCTGTTCTGTGCAAGGCGTTCGGTGGTGAACTAGCCTCTCAAAGAAAATTGGGCTGCAGTTCGACGATTGGAATTGCCGGACGGTTGGTGCAAAGCTTGAGCTTTTCTTGGGATCGCTTCTTGCCTCTGCTAGAGGATCATATGGAGGACGGCGGACAACAAGCGGCGGAAGTAGGTTTAAGGAGAAGGAGGAAAAATTGTCAGTAGGTATAAGTATAGATAGGGATAGCTAGGTTTTTAAGAAAAGAAAATATAAATAGTGCGTTGAACTACATCTGGGCGTATTTGTGTGAAGTGGCGAAGCAAACCTCGCGTCGGTTCTTGTTCGCGATTCATTTACTTAAAATCACCTATTCGGTCGGTGGCTTCGGGTCGTCGCGAATCCTGTTCCCGTTTCCGGATTCGCGGACAGGGCAGTCCCGGCGCAGAAACGGGTGACGCCCCTTAAAATATATTCCCACACTTCTCTTCGCGGGTTTAAGCCGGGCGGGACTGTCCAAACCGTGGCCAGGATCGGCTGCGGTGCAGTGGTAGACGTTGCCCGAATTACAGGTGTAACAATAGTACCGTTGTAGATCATTTGCCGTTGTCCAGGATGCACCACACGGAGCCAATCTACCTTACATCCAAAAATATTCACAGTCACTAATCTTATGTGGTTTCGCAATAAAGTAGCAGCAATGTCACCTCAACTTATCTGCTCCATTTCTCACTGTTTCAAATTTCGAGACTTACATTATCTCAAAATTGTCCCTGCCTACTTTGCATCCAGGAAGACTTTGCATGGGTATTCCAGATGTCTGTAAAATGATGAATCGAACTCACGTAAAATATGGTTCATTATCTCCATTTTTCTTTGACAGAGTCGGCAGAATTCATTTTCGGTGACTCTTATCTGTCCAAGATAATAATTTAATAAACACTGACATAAAAGCCCGAACCGCTGAGAATCATCTACCAGATGAACCATTGTACTAGTTTGTGGCATTTCAATATGTCCGCCTCTTAAATTCTATCCTCCATTTTAAGGGTAAGCACTTCCTCTCGCGTTGAAGTGTCGATTAAGGATTAAGAGCTTAATTTTTCGAACACCTAGGAAATATATTCCAGTTTAACATTTTTGAATCAATTTTTAAGAACAAGAACAAGATGTCCCTTAGGTTCGTCATAGTTTGATTCAAAACTTAAGAAAACACTAACCGCTTCAAATTTTGCTAGGGTCTTTCTTAACTTCGGGTGTGTGGGAAATCATTTCGCTATCACAGTCGTATCAGATTCTGAACGGATTCCTAGGTCAATTTGTGTTTATCTGTGTCAAGTTTTAAAGCATTTATCGCTATCAAATGTTATAAAGATTTATTTTCCTGGGAACCTTCCTCAGATACATTCATGGATGTTTGTAGCGTATGTTGCCGCTTGAAAGATTCCTGCAGATTGGCTCATTGGTTTAAAGATAGCGACAACTTGAACTTTCGCTTCTGTACCCGTACCTTGATCCAATGGTAATCCAAAATAAAAAATCTTTCGTCTAAATAAAGCAGTAAGATTTCACTTCGATTGCGTTCGCTAATTACAACTTTAAAAATCTTCACAAAATTAAAAAATTTCATGATTTTTCCAAATGAATATTTGAAAGCTCTTCCATTTGAAAATCGATTCCAATTTTGAGGTACTCTTTAAAACTCTCCTCATCATGTCTGGCTGCTTCGTTCGTCACTCGCAAGAACGTCATAGCTTGCGCCAAATTTGCTCATGCTTTAGATAAAACTCCATTTGAATATCGTCCCTAAAAATAAAAGATTAAAAATAAAATGTTTTCCCGTCTTATTATAAGCATTACTTTCTTTATTGTAAGCTCATTTGAAATGTTCATCTCTCGTCAACAGGACGAACAATGTGAAACAATAAAATACGCATATCAAAGACAAATCGCATGATAAGATTATTTACGAAATATAAATAGTCTTGAATGCGTAATAGGTATTATCTGTGTAATATAAACGATTTTCTTCTTCATCGTATGAAAAGAAAAGTGTTGCACGTGGCCTCATTCAGTCTATATGCATTTAAATGGAACGCGGTATGGGGTGTACATTTAGAAACTGGTAATAATTATCGATGTTTCAAAAAACATAAACATAGTTCTGATAAATGTTTTGAATGTGAGATGTGTTTTTGATTAGGTAAAAATTGAAGCAGGATTACTTAAATCATGACACTTTAATGCTTAAGGAGCCCAAGTAACCATGCTTCTCTATTATATCAAAATAAATTACTTTTGGTTCTTTGTGGATATTATTTGAATACTTTCGCATCTTCTGTGCTCTAATTTTTCCAATTTTTAATACATTGATTGCAAAATTAAGAAGTTATTAAAAAAATAAACGAAATTTGCGGGCACTTTTTTTGTGATGATAAAATTGACGTTAGTCACAAAATTTAACAAAAAAAAACACCTCTTCTGTGGCGAGTCATTTATAGTTATATTTTATCGTCTTCTAGACGATTATGATATAACGATCATAATTTCGGTGACCAATATAAACAAAAGAGTCTCATAGCACAACTCGTTTAATTTTTGGACCGTTGTTCTCGATACATGAGGTCGTGCGTTATCATGAAGCAGTATCACTCCATCCCTGTTGATAAGCCTAGGTCGTTGGACTATTGATTTCTGATGCATTTCATCCAGTTAAGCACAGTATTTCTCAGCATTGATGGTTTTTCCAGGTTGCAGGAACTAATAGTGGATAACTCCAGCTACAGACCACCAAACAGTTACCATTATTTTCTTTGGATGAAGACTTGGTTTCGGTACGTGTCTTGGCGCTTCATCGGCATCTAGCCATTGGGCCGATCGGCGACGATTATCGTACAAAATCCACTTTTCATCGCAGGTCACAATTCGGTGCAAGAACTGTTCCGTTTTGTTGCGGGAGGAAAAAGAACTTGAAATCTCCATTAGACACGTCATGTTTTGCTTGGTAAGATCATGCGGAACCCATTTGACAAGCTTTTTCACTTTTCCAAGTTGTTGCAAGCGGCGGCAAACTGTCGAATTGTGAACGCCTAATTTCTCGGCAAGATCCCTTATGATTTGGCGGGGGTCACACTCACCTAATGCACGCAGCTCATCGTTATCGATCGATGGTCCTGGGTGTCCATGGCTCACTTTCAAGGTCCATATCTCCGGATCGAAATTTTTCGAACCACCGTCGAGTGGTTCGTTCGCTAACTGTATCAGGCCCAAATGCGCTGTTGATATTCCTCGTTGCTTCCGTTCCGTTGTGCTGTAATTTAAATTCGTATAGTAAAAGTAGCCATTTTTGATTCACTTCCATGTTAACTTTCTCTTTTTAACTTCCCAGTATATGGGAAGTTCTTGTAATCGCCTCGAAAATCGAAATTGAAATTTTCAACTTTTCTTTACGTTTTGAGGTCTATAGAGTATATATAAAGTGTTTTTAGAAAGGGAGATGTATGTGTGTGTGTGTGTGTATGTACGTACGTACGTATGTACGTTCGGGACACTTTTTTCTACGAGCATAACTCACGTAAACAAAGTCATATCGAGTTTGTTGAGGTGTCAATCGAAGCGTCTTTGCAATCTTAAGAGCTGATTAGTTTTTGGGATACTTCGGTCGGGGGGGTTTGCTGTTTTCACCCCTTGAAGGTCAACCATGTTATGCGCTATATCTCACGAACAAAACATGCGATTTTCACTATTAAGGTGTCAATCGACGCGTTTTAACATTTATGTGATTCTATCAAATTTTTAAAAAAATTCTTGGAGCCGTTTTTTAATTTTTTTAAAAAAAGTGCAAAAAATTAGGTTTTTTTTCAAAAACATCAAATTTTTAACCTAATTTTCAAACCTAAGTAATCAATGTTTATATAATTTATATACTCCAAATAGTTTTTGTGAAAAAACCAGCAAAAGTTTTTTTCATGATTATGAAAAAAATTAAATAAAAAATAAAAAAATCATTAAACGTTCAAGGTCATTTACGTCATTCATTATATCTCGAGAACTAAATATAATATTTCCATCATTAAGGTGTCAATCGACGCGTATTATCATTTTAATGATGTTTTTATATGTTAAAAAAATCTTTAAAGTGGTTTTTTAAATTCATTGAAAAAAATTGGAAAAGTAGTGTTTTTTCATAGAAAAATTCATTTTTCACCTGATTTGCACATCGTAATAATAAATGTTTGTAGAATTTATAAAATTTTATCAATTTTTGTAGAGAAACCAGCAATAACTTTTCTCATGATTACAAAAAAAAATTAATTAAACATAAAAAATCATTCAAAGTCACCATGTAAAAAGGGTTCATTCGAATTATAATACCTTAAATCTCTTATTCTAAAGACATTGTTGTAAAGTCAATCAAAGTTTATTAATATTTGCAAAATTTAAGCAGATTTTCAATAGTCTTCACATCACCATGTTTTAACTTTAATGAAAAAACTGCTTTGTAACCTGTCCCCACTCCGATGAATACTCAATCAATGGACGCTCCCGTAGATGAAACGATTAATATTAAGTCATTCCAATAACTTTTACGAGAAGTACATTTTTATTATTTGAAGTAGTAGTATTTCCATAATTATTATTGTGTTTAATATTTTCAATATCTTTTAGATATTACTGGGAAGTTGACCGTGTGGACCTCATGGGTCGCACCTCACGGCTTGTTGTTTTTACGATCACTATGCAAGTGCAAAACAGAAATGACTCCATAAACCAAGGTAGCAGTATTTATTCTTCAATATGTCATATCATTTGCGCCGCCTTGTGCCAACATAATACACTTAAATTGCAGCCAACTTTATGTCATTGCTAAATCGGCCATTTCATCTGCACCTAGTAAATCAAGCATCGGTGTTAAAAGCTGTTAGGAATGTTATTATCAAGATATAAATGCAACCGTTAAATTTTACGGAAAGAATTATTTTTCTGCAAAACTCTTTCTCATCAATCATTTTTTATGTTATAGCTTTGAGCAGGTAGTTGGGAATGCAGATTTCGTAAAAATTGACGCTGCTGAAGAAGGCTACAAGTAGTAGCCGGAATATATATTTGAAAAATCAAAAATATCGCGACTTTTATTGTTATTATTATAACAAAGTGAAAGGGGAAAATAAAGAAGTTGTGACGCTCGAAAGATGCCGTTTTTTATTATTCGTACCACATGAAAGTAATGTTGCAAATTCAATTTTGCACAAGTTTGCTATACATAACTTTTTGATGAAAGCCATGGTTTCCGAGATATGGAAGTGTCCCACATTTTCTTTCCAAGATGACGCACAGATGATTGGGTCTGCGATCCCAGAAATTTGGACTTAAGCTTACTAATGAACTGGTCACATATTGAACAAGCCGCGAAGTGCGACCCTTGAGGTCCACACGGTCAACTTCCCAGTAATATCTAGATAAACATTAGAAATATTAAACAAAATAATAATTTTAAAAATATTACTACTTTAAATAATAACAATGAGAGGTATTCATAGCAGCAACAGGAATGAGTTGATATTAATCATATCATCTACGGAAGGTTTTTTTTGGACTTCCATTATTTAAGCAGTTTTTTTATTAACACTAAAACACTGCAAAACCTATTAAAAATCTGCTCAAATTATGCAAATATTATATAACTTCGATTGAATTTACAACAATTTCCTTAGAATAAAAGATATAAATTAATGTCATTCGTATGAACCCTCTATACATAATAACTTTGAATGATTTTTTATTTTTTATTTAGTTTTTTTTTATTATCATGGATTATGGTTTTGCTGGTTTCTCTTCAAAAACTGATAAGAATGTATAAATTTTATAAAAATTTATTACTGTGCTGTGCAAATCAAGTTAAAAAAATATTTTTTATGAAAAAACCTTAGAACCCTAAAAGCCTAATTTTTTGCATTTTCTTTTATTAAACTAAAAAGCGGCTGAAACAATTTTTATGTAATGTTAAAAAAATTGCAGCAATGTTAATAAACGTCTATTGACACCTTAATGATGCAAATATTATATCTGGTTCGTGAGATATAGTGAATGATAAAAATGACCTTGAAAATCATGATGACTTTTAATTATTTTTTATTTGTAATTTAATTTTTTACGTAATCATGAGAAAAAGTTTTGAAATTGTTTCTACAAACATTGTTTGGAGTATATAAATTTTATAAACACTGATTACTATATTTCGCAAATCAGGTTATAAATTTATTGTTTATGAAAAAAATATATAATTTTTTGCACTTTATTCTCTTAAATTAAAAAACGGCTTCAACAGTTTTTATAAAAATTTGATAGATTCACGCAAATGTTGATACGCATCGATTGACACCTTAACAATGCAAATCGCATGTTTGGTTCGCCAGATATAAAGCATGACAGAAATGGCCTTTAAGAACATGATGACTGTTAATGATTTTTTATTTTTTATTTGATTTTTTTTTGTAATCATGAGTAAAATACTTTGATGTCATTTTCAAAAGAAATGTTTGGAGTATATAAATTATATAAACATTGATTACTTGCACTTAAAAATTTATTGTTTTTGAAAAAAAACGTTATATTTTGCACTTTTTTTTTAAAAATTAAAAAAACGACTCCAAGAATTTTTTTAAAAACTTGATAGAATCACATAAATGTAAATACGCGTCGATTGACATCTTATTCAAGAAAATCGTACGTTAGGTTCGCGAGATATAACGCATGACAGAAATGACCTTCAAACGGGCAAAACAGCAAACCACCCCGACCGAAGTTTCCCAAAAACTAATCAGTTGATACGACTTTGTTAACTTCCCAGTATATGGGAAGTTCTTGTAATCGCCTCGAAAATCGAAATTGAAATTTTCAACATTTCTTTACGTTTTGAGGTCTATAGAGTATATATAAAGTGTTTTAAGAAAGAAGTATGTATGTGTGTGTGTGTGTGTATGTACGTACGTATGTGCGTTCGCGGCAGTTTTTCTACGAGCATAACTCACGTAAACAAAGTCGTATCGACTTCGTTAAGGTGTCAATCGAAGCGTCTTTGCAATCTTAAGAGCTGATTAGTTTTTGGGACACTTCGGTTGGGTTTTTTTCTCTGTTTTCACCCCTTGAAGGTCAACCATGTTATGCGCTATATCTCACGAACCAAACATGCGATTTTTATTATTAAGGTGGCAGTCGACGCATATTGACATTTACGTGATTCTGTCAAATTTTTAAAAAAATCGTTGGAAACCACACATGATGATCTCATTGTTTTCGAAAAAGCTTTCGCTTGATAAGGTCATGTAGAGCTGTCTCAACTAGTCTCCTTTTTTTCTAAGCGTACTGCTTTCGAACGTAACTCAAATTGGCCATGCTTGATATGCTTATCTCTTATTTTTCTTTGTTTTCAGGAAGAAAGAAGTTGAACTGATAAGGTCTTTTCTGATGAAAAAAGTCACCCTTACCTCCCACCATTTTTTTAGGAATAGTATTACAGATAAAACAGACTGTGAAGATTGAAACCACTTTCAGTATATTTCTTGTAGGAAAAGCCGGGAAGATGTTGCCTCTACTAGAAGTCTGCACGTAAGATTCCGTTGAAAACCACAAAATTTCAGTAATTGTAGAATATTTTATTATTGAAATTTAATCTGGTAAAATGTTTACTTTGGAAAAAATTTGAAACAATATTAGAACATAGAAAAATATCAGGCAAAGCTTATTTTCGCATGACTAACCCTGAAATTCGAATTTATACCCCAACAAATATAAAAATCAGCCTTTCTTGAACTAACAACAGATTAATAAAACTGGTGCCTGAAAATATTGCAATAGTCCAGAAAATAGATGAGATCTATGACAGACCCTTAATTTTTTCAGGCAATAAACTGAATTTATAGCATTTTAATACAAGCTTAAACTGCCTGTATCTACTCCATATTTTAAAGAAAAATTACATAAGTCTCGATTAAGCATCTAGATTAACTTTTCCAGACGCTCTGTCTATTTACGATGCAAATATTATGATTATTACTTAAATTGTTTCATGAACTTTAACCTTATTCGGTACTTAATTCATTGAAATATTGATATGGCTTGAGTATTAGTTTGATTGGAAATTGTTCATACAGTTTTTCTATTATTGTCACGAATGTACGATAGTCTCTTTAAAGAAAAAAAATATTTTTAGTTCAATAAAATAGATACATATAAAAGAAAAGCAAAGTAAATAGTGAACCTCTGGAAAAGTTCACGACAATTACATACATATAATAGAACTATTAAATTTGTCAAGTACTGATGATTAATTTTCTTTGTTTTGACGATAATTCAGAGATTATTGTATGGCTGTGAAGCTATAATCTTATCATCATTTCATTTCTAAATTTGTTTGTCATTCGTTTCGATAGAAGATTGTTGCAGCAAATCGTATAAGTCAGGTACTTGTAAACGATTTCATTTTATCTGAAATAATTAATGTTGAGTTGAAGCGACAAATGCAGCTTCTTCTAATCTTGATAAATGAAAAGCAGCAGAATGTGATCATATCTGTACAAAACAGGACATAAGTGTTTATAATTCTATCAAAAAAATATTTTCACGAATGTCTGTAGCAATTTTTATAAAAAAAACCCAAGAAAACATTTATTCAAAATAATTTTTTGCAGACAAAAATTATAAATGAAATAGCAAAACTTTATTTCTAAGAAAAATAAATCACTAAAAAAATCTACTAAACATACTGAACATTTTGAATAAGTAAATATTTCTATAGAGTAATAATCCACATAAAAATATAATTTCATAAACATTTTTTATGATAAGTGTTAATCGAAGATGGCTAAAAACTTCAGGGTAAAATCCATTAAAACAATTTCAACCATAACTTAATTTGAGAGACCAACAACTTGTAAAGATTACAAACATGTGGCTTACATATTTGTGGGCACAAATCATAAAATGATCTAATAGCATTTCTTCCGCATTTTCGTAAAATTATAATTACATTTGTCTCTTCTAGATTGCTATCGTCACACATAAATGATAAAATAAATGATAAAAATGCTGCACGAAATTCACAAATAGAACAGAAACAATTGTTTGAGTAGTCGAATTATAAAAATATATAATCGGTCTCTCCTGTGACTAACTCCGCCATGGCAGAAGGTGGTGGAGGAGGAGCCCGAAATGGCCAAGGTTATTATCAACTGAGCGTAACAAGTAAGTATGAAAGTGAATAAATGTTTTATTGAAGCTGCTTCGCGGCAATTTAGTTGTAACTTTCTTTTTTGCTGCCATTCAAAGAAGCTTATTATTATAAATGCAGTTAACTAACCTTTGTTCATTATTCTGTTTCATTGTTGTCATTATTCGGGTTCATTCTCGCTTTGGATTAAAAAGATCTAAAATAAAAAGCCTCTGAATTGGGAAGAGGAAGATTTACTAACCAACTTTCCTTCCGACTGTTCTGCAACGAAAAATTCCACAAGCCTTGCTCAGAATGTCAGCAATCAATGTTACATTAAATATTTACATAAAGTCTAACAAAATTTCCACTGTTACCCTGAAACTTAGTTTCAATAGCGTTATTTAAGCATCTTCTATGATAACAGCTTTTGTTTCCGACCAGAAAAATCCCGCAGATAAGTAGTTTTAGCGTTTGGAATACAGTATCAAATTTCATGAACAAATTATACACTGCATACTTGAAGATTATAAGAACTTTGCACTACAACTAATGCTTATTGTTTATTAAACCGATAATAATATCTAACTTGTAGACTGCATGCAAATGTAAAGAACGTTTTAAGGTGTAAGTAACGTTGCGGAATTTTATTGCTCTTCCAAGTCATCAGTACAGAATTTTTTTGTGGCTACCATCTGATCAAATTTAACCCGGACTGACAAAAAAACAACATTTTCACGTATTTTAATACAAATCTTTATTATCGCCTTGAAAATAGGCTCCTTTTGAGTCAATACAAGCATGTCAATGCTTAATCCAACTTTCCATACACTTGTTGTAAGCCTCGGCTCGAATTGCCTTCAGTGCCTTCAGCGAATTACTTTTAATGACTTCAATGGACTCATGGCGCGTTTCCCGAAGCGGATTTTTCAGTTTCGAAAACAGGAAAAAATAAAAAGGAGCCAAATCTGGCGAATACGGTGGCTGAGTGATGGCTCTCGTTTCGTGTTTGGCCAAAAAGTCAGTCACATTCATGCTAGAATGTGACGGCGCATTATTGTGGTGGAAGATCCATGAATTTTCTGCTCACAAATCCGGTCGTTTACGACGAATAGCTCCACGTAGACGCCTCAGTACGCCAAGTAGTATTCCTTATTGACCGTTTGACCCTGTGGAACGAATTTATGGTGAAGCACACCACGGTAGTCAAAGAAAACGATGAGCATGACCTTTATTTTTGACTGACTTTGGCTTGGTTTTTTCGGTTTCAGCTCATTTTTGAAGCGCCATTCGCTAGATTGTTGGACAGTTTCGACGTCATATTCGTAAACCCACGTCTCGTCACCAGTTATGATGCGTTTGATGAATGTAGGGTCCTCAGCTACGTTGTCAAGCATCTCTTTTGCGACCTCTACTCGACGTTGTTTTTGCAAAAAAATCAGGTCTTTTGGTACGAGTCTAGCATTAACACGCTTTATACCCAAAACATTAACCAAAATGTGTTGAGTTGATCCGTAAGAGATGTTGAGATCCTCTGCTATCTCTCTGATGCCAACACGACGATTTTCAAGCACTGTTTCTTTAACTTTTTCGATGTTATCGTCATTAACAGAGGTGGATGGACGACTCGCATGAGGCAAGTTATCGATACTTCACGACCTTCATTGAATGCTTTGTGCCACTCAAATACTTGTGTTCGTGATAAAGTAGACTCCTCAAAACACTTCTGCAACATTTTCAACGATTCCGTAGCCGTGATTTCATTGGAAACATAAAATTTTAAACAAGCTCGTTGTTCGATTTTTTTGTTCATGGTCAAAATCGCCAGACAAACTTTTCGCGTCGTAAACAAACAGCTGCCAAACACACACTAACTGACATATAGAGATGAAATTTCACACCACTGTATAGGTCACAGTAAAGGTAGACCCAGTATGCAATCGAAGCCCAAAAGATCGTAATTTCCTTCCAAGAAATGGCGCCATGTGCTTGCAAAAATTGACGAATGCCCAGCACTACCAGATTTGCAGAGGATAAAGCATTTTCGCAGACTTCATCTTTGACTTCAGCACATGAGACATTTTTTCAGTCATTTTGGCTTTTTCTCTCAATCAATTTGTCAAAAGCAAATGAAATTTGTGTCAGCGAAGACGTTTCACCATTGTAATTCAATGAACCGAAGTTTCTAATGGCGTTTTTCACGCCTAGCATGAAACGTGCATATACGAGTTCGGGCAAATGAAAACAAACATATGATAGATGTAAACAAACATTTGACGTTGTCCCGTAGAACCGCGGGCCGTACTTGATAGTGCGCCTTTATATGAAACATTACCTATTGGGTCTACCTATACTGTGCTTCACACGAACATAAAAAAGGTTGTACCAATCTAGGGAAAAATTTTTTTTATCGATTTGGTTTGCGCGCGCAGTTTAAATGGACCAGTCCGGGTCAAATTTGATCAGATGGTATACTGCCACTTTTATCGGTCTCATCAAAAGAAACATAATGAGAAGATATTACAGATTTAGCTGCTATTATTTGAGATTTTAATGCCGATCATTATGTATAATGTAGTGACTGTAGCTTTATCCACAGCTTGTTTTCACATTATTCAATTTGAATTTTGAAAACCTCGTCAATTTATTCACGGTCTCGCAAATACTTATTAACTATTTCCAGTTGAACACGCCTCTTTATGCAACAATGGGTTTCTGAAACCCAATCCGTATGTGGAGCTGTCGGTCGACAATAGAACAAATCGTAAAACTGATGTTGTAAAGCACACCCACTTGCCAAAATGGAATGAAGATTTTACAGTATTGGTAAGTGCCCTTAATCCACGAAACTAACAAGCATTCGATTTTGATGTTCGTTATAAATGCAGGTCACACCCAGTTCGGTGCTGGAATTTAAGGTATACGATCATTCAAGCTTTCACAAAGATGCCTTCATTGGTGGCGCGACAGTTTTCCTCAACGAAATCCTGCGCCACTATAATGGACGCTGTGAAAATTTAGAGCTAAGTATGGACTTATTGAATAATAAGAAGGTAAAGCTGTGGCCTATCCAGAACGGAGAACTAGTTGCAATACTGAATGGCCTGAACGTGGATATGTCACAAGTTCCGATTTCGAACGGGAATGGATCTGCATCCGCGGATATACAATCCGATTGTCCAAACGGTGGTCCTCCGACAACGACGCAAGGGAACCAAAGCAGTATATTGCGTGCCGGCATTCGAGCACGCATGAGACTGAGCAGTAATCCTGTGCAGCTGGCAAACTCACCGCAACCGAACACAAATGCAATAAATGCGGCTATAAGCAATTTCAATTTGAACGGATCGCCACCTTCGGCGAGCGGGATGCTGGGTCCAAATACAATGCATACGGGAAATGCGATCTCATCGGCGACTGGAGCAATACGTAGAAATAGTGGGAATACTTGGGAGATGCAACAGCCATCACAGCAACAGCAGCAGCAGCAGCAAGCACCAATTCCACAGCAACGTGCAGTCATACCAAATACAAATGGAGCGAGCCAAAGAATGAATCAAAATGTTGCGGCCAGTGCTGTGCTGAATCAAATGAATCAACAAAATGCTGCCGTTGGATTGGCCGATCGAATGACGCCACCTCCTGGGTCTGCAACGCTTCCTGGCGAAGTGAATCCTGCGAATGTTCCTAACGGTGTCGGCAATCCCGTGCCCGTCTCAAATGCCAATGATCTGCAATTGCAAACGCAAGCTGATGATGAGCTGTTGCCTGTTGGCTGGGAGATCCGATTCGATCAATATGGCAGAAGGTAATTGGATATACTCCTAACATCCTGACGCTAGAAGTATTTCATACATTTACATCTTTAGTGGCAATTAAAATCAACCCTGAAACGTTTTTCTATTTTCTTTATTCAATTTATTACTTAAAATCTTGAAAATCATATCTCTCTCGATGTTTAAGGTATTTCGTAGTTGATCCAGTGTGTATGCATTTCCACTTTAAACGTGCCAACAAATTAGCCTAACTGCTAATTGTTGCTAATTATTTAGATCATTTTATTTACACAACCTAATGTTTCGGTTATTCTTGGGAATATTTTAAAATACCAAGCCCGAAGTAAAATTCTCAAAACTACACTTTCATTGTCAGATACTACGTAGATCACAACACTCGCTCGACATACTGGGAGAAGCCAACCCCATTGCCACCAGGCTGGGAAATACGTAAGGATCCGCGCGGTCGTGTCTATTATGTGGATCACAACACTAGAACAACGACATGGCAACGACCAAACAGTGAACGCCTGATGCATTTCCAACACTGGCAAGGACAACGTGCTCATGTGGTGGCGCAAGGAAATCAACGGTTTTTGTATCAACAGGTACGAAGGAATAGGATTTTAGATTGTTTTTAATTGCAGACATTTGTGTTTGAATAATGCAAAATTTTTTGTCGTAATTATAATATGAAAGAATCTAGTTATGCACGCATTTCTGTAATCATAGAATCCCGCGGCAGCTGCAGCTTTAACTCAAGAGGAAGACGATAATCTAGGACTATTACCCGATGGTTGGGAGAAGAAAGTCCAATCCGACAATCGTGTGTACTTTGTTAATCACAAAAATCGAACGACGCAATGGGAGGATCCTCGAACCCAAGGACAGGTGAATAACATGTCGATTTTTATTGCTGGAATACTAAACAACTCATCAACTTGTGCTTTCAGGAGGTGAGCTTAATGAATGAGGGTCTATTACCGGTTGGGTGGGAGATCCGATACACTGCAACAGGTGAGCGTTTCTTTGTCGATCACAATACTCGTCGAACAACGTTCGAAGACCCTCGCCCTGGTGAGACTACTATTCACTTGAAAATCTCAAACATTTATCTCATTGGTTTTCTTCAACAGGTGCCCCGAAAGGTATCAAGGGTGTCTATGGTGTTCCGCGTGCATACGAACGTTCGTTCCGATGGAAGTTGAGTCAGTTCCGATATCTGTGCCAGAGCAATGCTTTACCCTCGCATATTAAAATCACTGTGACGCGGCAAACCCTGTTCGAGGAATCATATCATCAAATCATGAGGCTACCGGCGTACGAGCTTCGTCGTCGGTTATACATAATATTCCGTGGGGAGGAGGGCTTAGATTACGGCGGCGTGTCGCGCGAATGGTTCTTCTTGCTATCACACGAAGTTCTGAATCCTATGTACTGCTTGTTCGAGTACGCCAATAAAAATAATTATAGTTTACAAATCAATCCGGCCAGCTACGTTAATCCTGATCATCTGCAGTATTTTAAGTTTATCGGTCGTTTTATCGCGATGGCGCTGTACCACGGGCGTTTCATTTATTCGGGCTTTACAATGCCATTCTATAAGCGGATGTTGAATAAGAAGCTGACGATCAAGGATATTGAAACGATCGATCCGGAGTTTTACAATTCTTTAATTTGGGTGCGGGACAACAATATCGATGATTGTGGGCTGGAACTGTGGTTTACAGTCGACTTTGAAGTGCTTGGTCAAATTTTGCATCATGAACTCAAAGAGAACGGCGAGAAGGTTCGTGTTACGGAAGAAAATAAGGAGGAGTACATAACGCTAATGACGGAATGGAGAATGACTAGGTAAGCGTAATATCTGCTGTGGATCGACATCTTCTACATGATTCTGTTCATTTTAGGGGAATCGAACAACAAACGAAAACCTTTTTGGACGGCTTCAATGAAGTAGTGCCTCTGGAGTGGCTGAAATATTTCGATGAGCGTGAATTGGAATTGATACTGTGCGGAATGCAAGATGTCGATGTGGACGACTGGCAGCGAAACACTATCTATCGGCATTACAATCGCAATAGCAAGCAAGTCGTTTGGTTCTGGCAGGTAAGAACCACTGAATTATTAAATAAGCGAACAATAGTATTTAATTAAAACTCTCTCTAGTTTGTTCGTGAAACAGACAATGAAAAACGTGCTCGTTTGTTGCAATTCGTCACCGGAACATGTCGCGTACCTGTTGGTGGATTTGCCGAGCTAATGGGCTCGAACGGGCCGCAAAGATTCTGCATTGAAAAAGTCGGCAAGGATACGTGGTTGCCGCGATCGCATACATGTTTCAATCGTCTGGATTTACCACCGTATAAAAGCTACGATCAACTCGTTGAGAAGTTAACGTTTGCAATCGAAGAGACTGAAGGTTTTTGTCAGGAATAAGCGTATTAAACTACAAAAATATAGTTTTTAAATGATAATCACATTCTCGGTCCCGATTTCGATATCGTTTCGCTGTGTTTTTTTGGGTCTGCTTCGTATTTTCATTGGTTTATAGGTGGAATATAAAACAAACAACTCTATTTCAATGATGTACTTGAAGTTAATTTCTAAAATCACTTTATATTTCTACACAACAAGTAGCGAATAGTAAAAATCTTGTGATTTGTATAATTGTAAATAAAGCAAAACACTAATTAATATTTATGAATTAGTAGCAACACACAATGGGATTATCAAAGCTAAAAGTGAAACGTGGAAACGAATTAAAAGACATGTCTAAGATCAGGATTGTACAAGTAAATGCAACTAAAATTCAATACAAAAAAGAAAAGAAAAGTGTAAATTGTAAAATAGGTAGAAGCTTATTTTTTAAAACGTGCAAAATCGAAGATCGAAAGAAGTAAAAGAAAATCGAAATGATCAGAAGAAAGACCTAGCAATATTTTTCTAACTTGATTATTATATAATAATGTTAAGAAACTTTTTGCATAATTTTATACAATGCGTACTGGCTTTATTTATTAACACTAACGTTAATATATATAAATATTTGTATATTTTCTTGACCTAAATCCAGCTCAAGATTCGATTGAAGTGTGCAAGGCATGATCTAAAAAAAACTCAATTCAAAACTTGCCCTGATTCCACTAGAATTATTTTAAGCATATCGATATGATGATCATTTAAAAATTCCCGAAAAAAGAGTCGAGGACTATGTTTAAATTACATATTTGGTACATGGTAATATAGTGGCATTTTAAACGAAATTCAGATGAAATTTTAAATCACATAGAACCCAGTTAGAACATTCACAAGAAACCACAGGACGATTAGCTTCAATTTTCCAAATTATACCGAGTGAAGTTAAATCCTTTGATGGTGTTTCAGTATTTATTTATTATTTGTTTTTGTTTTTTTGTTGTTTCCGTTCTGAATTTCAATTTCTTATATGGTTAAGCTGTTGTTGATTATGTATTAAAATTTAGATGAAAGAAAAATCAGTAAAATAGTTCAGATTTAACAGTTCAAGCATGTTAAATACAATTTTAAAAAATTATGAAAGTAGACATGTACATATATGAAACAAAGTATATTTTATTGTTGTTTTAGATTCTATCAATTGATAATAAAAAAATTGAGAAAGAATATTACTTATGTTTGTTTCTGTATTGAAATCAAATTCAATTTGGTTTGATAGCGGACGTGCGATGCATTACTTTCTAAGAAGGAAGATAATATCCCTTTGTCTTCGAATCGCAACGAATGCGTTTGCAGAATAGAAACGTAGGAAGTTATTCATAGTTGTGGACATGAATGTCCAAAAAAGGATGCAAGTTTAAATTAATCGTGAATGAAACAATCAAGCTCTGCCCCATATTTATCCATTCAATTTTCTGCACTCATCAACTGCTGGGATCGCTGACTATTAATCTGTACAAACTGAGCTAAGTTTGAAAATACCCTTAAAGAACAAAGTACACACATATTAAGTATTAAAGCCAGAAATGTGCAGGAATATTCCATAAAGATATTCGACGCTACAGCAGAAAATGCATAAGGATGAAAGCTAAAAATCTATGCATTTTCCAAAGAAATATGAAATGTTAAATACGGTTTCCTTATTCAAGGAAATCATAAATAACTATTCTAACTGAAAGTTTTTCAGTAGAAGCTTTCTCGCCTAGACATTTTTCTCAATCATTTGAAGTGATTTGAACAAAATCTGCTTGCAAATTTCTTCAACGCGCCTTTTTAAATTAAGGAGACATGGCATCTTCAAAATTTTAGAAAAATCTATAAAAAAAATTAATAGATTTTGTTAGAATAAACCTTTAAAAACACGATTTTAATAATATGAAAGTAAAATTCATTAATTAAAACATAGTGAGCTTATATAGCATAGCGCGTCAAGATATTTTTTTCGATTAATTCAAAAGTCTTGGATATGCAGCCTTACGGTTCTGATTTCATAATCGAAAAAGAGTGTAAAAAAAGAATGTTTACTAGAGCCAAAGAAGCAAAAAAAGATGATAATAGCAAAAAAAATGTCTAAAAACATGTTGATATAAAAAAAACTCATCATAACATCGTCTCCAAAAAAGGTCCGAAAAAGTTCAGTTAACTATTAAACTAATGAAAACTTTTTCAACTTACTATGGCCTAGCAATGCAACGAAATCCTTATTCGGTTGAAAATGTTCACAAGGAATTCTGAGCAGGATACTACCGCAAAATTTCTATAGATTAAAATCCTCAACACTTTAACCCTTCGAGTACACACGGAGTCAATTTGACCCCAGCGGCGACTTTGACCGATCGCAGCGCTTAGGCCTGCAGGAGAGTGGGGGTACTATATACTTCTAACTAGGAGAGGCTCAGGTTATGGAATCTCAGATTTGGACGAAATTTGGCACATAAGTAGAGGACGTCAAGGACATTCGATCCTTAAATAATATTAGAGCGCAACACTCCTCCGTTTTTGCGAAAAACATCCTTAAAGTTTTTAGCGTCGCTAATGGATTATTAAGTTTTTGCAACTGGCAGGAGCGGTGCAGTGTAGGTAGCAGTATTACTAGCTCGCGATCAAGGGATCGTGTGTTCGATTCCCGTCGGGGTGTTGTTTTTCTTTTTGAATAATTGTCGTCGTCGTGTGTTCGATCACCGGTGGGTACTGTTCTTTTGAATATTCGTGGATGTAATTAGTTTAAGGTAAATCAGCAATGTTCAACTGCAAAAACATTTATTTTTAGAAATCAGCAAATTGTTCGATCATTTATACAATATATGCAAATTATACAAGAAACTCATTAGATAGAGTCTTAAAAACTGTTGTAATCGAAGCAAAATCATAGCTAATGGTAAGATCATCCTTTGTTCGTCGAATCAACACTGCTTCCTCTTCGTGTCTCAAAGTCAACTCGGCAAAAAGCAATAAACAAGGGTGTATAAATAAATAAATAAATAAAATAAAGAACACCTGTATGCGTACAGACATTCGAAAAGGGATCGAATATATTTTAGGAGTTAGATTGAAACGTGTTCAGCTCAGAAAAATAGCAAGATGTGCTTTGTGCTTTTGTCAGCAGGACCAAAAAACAAATAAAGTGTGCGCCCATCCTGCAATCGACCGATGTGCAACGATCATCGGATGTATGTATGCAACGATTGGGCTGGATATGAGTAATTTCATTATTAACTTCCCAGTGGGAAGTTATTGTAATGGGGTCGATTTCGCGAATCCCAAATTTTGACATATCTCCACGTTTTAAGGTCTCTAGAATCCAAATCCATTGTTTTTAGAGAGATGTCTGTGAGTGTGTATGTGCGTATGTGTGAATGTGCATATGTGCGCACGGAATTATTTTTCGTCTCGATTAGCTCAAGAACCAAAGATCACATTGACGTGAGACTGGTTTCATTCGACGCGTAATTACGTAACTTAGAACTGAATGAGTTTTCAGCAAAATCGGTTCAGCCGTTTTTTATTGAGGATGAAAAAACTGAAAAAAGACAAAAAATTTACTTAATTTTGAAACTGTTAAAAAGCACTATAAATTCGTGCAGATCCCAAATACCTTCAAAGTATAATTATTATTATTGGGTGTTTTAGCGAAATTGTGTCAAATTTGTAAAAAATGTAATTTGAAAAAAAATGGAGATTATAATATAATATAATTTGATATTGTTAATATAGAGTCAAATAAATATGTAAATATAAAGTCAATTATAATAATTCAGTATTCTTAGTAACGAATGATTATTGTAAATAATAATGAAATACCCTCAATAATGGCTGTAGATTCCAGGGCTGAGATAGAGAAAAGGAGGAGGACGAGGAGGATGACGAGGACGAGGATGTCGAAGCTTTGGAAGAGGACGACCAGGTGATGGAGGCGTCTTCCTCTACCGCTTGAAAAAAAAAGTAATTATAATAATTTAGAATTATAATACTTAATAATAGTAATTAATAATAGAAACAAATTATACAAATTATTATATTATAGTGGATAAAAAACCACTCCACTGGGAAGTTAGTCGTGTGGGCCGCAAGGGCGCACTTAGACCACATTTTTTCTTATTTGTTTTTTCTTTATTTTTATATAATTTTAATGAATAAAAAAAGTTTTTTCAACTCAAATATGTAAAAAAAACATGACTTTTACACCCTCAAAATTGCCATTACCAATATGCGCAACGAATACTTTTTTTGCAACCTTTTTTACAGGGATAGTTTTTTAATTATTTTGCTATATCTTGAGAGTATCTATATTAATTTTTAGCTCAAACTATTGAAAATTGACGAACTTATGTTTTTATTTTATTTTATATATGCAAATTTTAAAATTTTTAAAATCGCCACTGTAAATATGTAAAATAAATACCTTTTTTCAAGGGCCGCTGTAGGGCTAATTTTTCTTTATTTTGTCATGTCTTGAGAGTATGCGCCTAAATTTTTAACTAAAAATATTGAAAATTGAAAAAGTTACGTTTTTTTTGAAAAAAAAACTGATTTGCGTCGAAACTGATTTTTCACGAATTTTTTTAGGTATATTAAGGACATATAAGGCACTTCTAATGTATGAGAACTATTAAAAGAGGTTTTAAACTATACCTCAATTTTTTTTCAAATGAAAACCGTTAGTGGTGGCGATTCTATAGATGTTCAATAAATATGGCTGCTAACCATTACTTTGTTGGCATGTAGTTCATTCTATAGCGGCTTTGAGGTTGATTAAAGCCCCGATTTTGTTGTTGTTTTTTCGGACACTATTCTGTGAGTAGTAGTCGTGCATACCGTGATTTTTTGGTGCTTTTTTGTTTCAAAAAATTGTAGCAGACGACGGGCGATCAAAAAACATTTTTTTTTAATTTCAATGCTAACAAAATATTTGTGGAAAGTTTAGTTAAGATGTGTTTTTGTTCTCATTTAAAAAAAATCAATTATCCAAAAATTAAAGGGGCCATGTCCCCTTAAGTTTTCATAGGAACGTGTTAGCTTCTATCTTTTCATAATTGTTAGCAGACATGCCATGCATGTAGATTCTCCCTATATATAATTTTGAAAACTGTACTTTTTAACGAAGGGAGGTAGAAATCGTCAAAAGATTCCGAGTCGCTCGTACTTCTCGAGAAGTACGAGTACCGGCTAAAACTATCTCCGTGTTATCCAAACCACTGCGTCAATTTTCATTAATTGACCATTTTTGTATTCAGTAGATGGTACTTCTCGGGTGATAGAAATTGCCATAAGTACCTAATTCGTGAGGTTTAGAATCCTTTTGGTTCGATTGATAATTCAGGATGTATATCTATAATAACATTTCATATTGAATCAGTCTTTAACTTTGATTTTTTGGAGCTGATTGTAATAACATAGCATTTTGTTTTTGTAAGAGGGTTTTTTAGTATCATTTTAAAAGAAATTTAATTGGTTATTGTTTTTTTGATCGGTAACATATTGAAGAAACTAGCGGCTTTGTTTAAGGGGTCCTCTTGTATTCATGTTTCTCACATTGGATACATTTTTCCCCGAAATTCTATTTTCCTTCACATTGCTACATTCTTTTTGTATGCATAAATTGAGCTTCTTCCATGAAAACCAGACCTTCTAAATTTAGTTCTTGAGCTATTTTGTAAACTTCGGCTGCTGGGATTTGCATAGGGAAATTGTAAATAGTTTTACACGCCTTAGCCACTAGCCTAGGGATGACCATGCGGTTATATTTTTAAATTTGACTCCAATTCAGGATGCCTTAGAAATTTTGGAAAGTTTTTATGGAATTGATATAAAGCCGGAAAAAGTCGGTCCATCGAATCTTGTGGACACCAGTGCTAATTTAAGCAGTTTTGTTTTTGATTTTTCCAATTGTTGTATATTGAGATCTATCCGTTAAATAACTGCGTAGTAAATAGTATGCTTTTCCCATAAATCCACATTCCTTGAGTCTGCCGATTAAACTTTCATGCAATACTGTGTAAAAGGCTTTTTTAAAGTCCATTGAATTTGCAATCTTTTTACATCCGAAATAACATCTTTGGTACCTTTGCCCGTTTACGATCCACACTGGTTTCTATCCAAGACTCCTTTTTACAACAAGAAGTTTTTGATTCGTTCGGGAATCTAAAAAAAATTCGTAGATTTTACTTAAAGCATTCAAAAGTGAAATTAAACTGTAAGTCAGGACAATGGTGGAAATTTTCAAATATTCTGGGAATTTTTCATCCTGAAAGCACATATTTATTAATTTCACAAGAATATCTGCTACACTTTTTTTCAACGTTGGAAGGTGGAAATCTTCAAAAGATACCGATCAGCTCCTGCCTTTCGGCATGCCGGATTTTTACCGACTAAAACCTCCTCCGTTTTGTTCAATCACTCTCTTCATCAATTTATAGTAATTCTACGCATTTTGATTTCACTACATAATACTTCCTAGACGAAAAGAATCGGTATAAGGGATAGTACCAAATTTGTGAATTTTTAGTATCCTTTTAGTTAGATTAATAATTCAGATTAAATGTTTATAAATTATTTCATGTTGGTTACATGTTTGGCTTTGATTTTAGTGGAACTGATTGTATTAGTAGCTTACTTCGAATGTTGGTCCTGAAGAAGGTATTTTTTAGTGTCGTTTTAAAGGAAGTTGGGTTCGCTATGTTTTTACTTTTGTCAGGTATAGTGTATTGAACAAGTTAGCTGTTAGTTGGGTACTCTTTTAGTCGTTCAGTTCTTGCAAATATTTATTATCACAATGCCAGCTGCATTGACCACACAAGACTTAGCGACCGCCCAGAAAAAGGATAGCGAATTGGAACAACTCCATCGTGGTGACAATTAGTCTACGTACCGACGACACCGAAACAACTGTTTACTGCGATGTCTCGTCAACGGAAATCCGTCCGTATATTCCGAGGGAGCTAAAAAGAAGCTTTATTATTCATGTTTCTTATTCTGTAAGTGGTTTTTCCCTCAATTCTATCTAATTTCACAGTGGTGTATTAATAATGCTTTAAATTCTTATGTATGAATTTAGCTCTTTCCATGAAAATCATGCCTTGCAAATTCAATTCTTGGGCTGTTTTGTAAACTTCGCTCGTTGGAGTTATCATAGGGAGATTGTAAATGGTTTTATACGCCTTCGTTACTAGTCTGGAGATGATTAAGAGGGTACCTTTAGAAATTGGACTCTAATTCAAGATGCCGTAGGAAATTTTGGCAAGGAGGTGCGCATACATAATTTGGATTCTTTTCCTTGGCAAAAAGTGGAAGCGACGTAGAAGACCAATGAAGACAGCCAGTTTTTCCTTAGATCATTTACGTGTGGAGTCCATGTTAGTTTCTCGTCTATTAGTAGTCCTAAATATTTTATTTGTTCTACTCTCTCGAGGGTTGTGTCATTGATTTTTACGAGTGGTTGTATGTGAGTCTTATTTTTTTGTTTGAAAATAATATATTTAGTTTTCAAAGAGTTTATTGCCAATCTGCTTTGGAGAAGCCAATACCAATACTTGTCCAGGCCGGTATCTACTTTTTGTTCAATTTCCAAATTAGATTTTAAAATTAATTTGAAATCAACGCAGATACCACAAGAACCGGGCGCAGTATGATTTCGTCGAGTCGATAGTATCAATTATTTCCTTCTCATTGGTTATTCTTAAGTGAAGAAAAAAAATTGGGGATGTGTTAAGGGATGTTGACACTATCGGCGGTAATTTCGTTACGATTTTATGACCTAGTGTTGCGAATTGCTCCGGGAAATTTTCTATGTTCAAATTTTTAGCTAAAATTTGCTGGACTTAATACAAATTTCTTGGCATATACTTTTTTTCAACGTTGGGAGGTGGAAATCTTCTAAAGATACCGATCAGCTCCTGCCTCTCGGCATGCCGGATTTCTACCGACTAAAACCACCTCCGTCTATTTTAATCACTCTCTCCATCAGCTGCTGATTGTATTTGTAATTTACTTCGTATGTGGTTCCTGAAGGAGGTAGGTACTTATTCCGATAAACTGTTCCAAGGCAATATCGTGAAGATTAATTAAAAACTGATTCAATTGATTTTACTTCGCATCTCTGCTGTTCAGTCAAATTCAACGTTTTTGATTCTTTCCAGCCTGCTGACGGCATCAATTCACAATAGCCCAGGCGCGCACCATTTGACAATGCATTCTTCTCACTTCATCTTTTTGAAACGAACGCAGCCCATGCCCGGTCATAAAAAATAATTTTGAAAGCGCCCGGTCGTCTGTCAAAATTGCAATCTTCAAAATAAATCGCAGGCGCATATTCGTCATTATCGAAAATTGTCATTTCACAATTCGTTCGAGCAAATTGTCGGTAGTTCGTTCGCTAGCAACTAGTTTGGGTGCAAGGTGACGTGAAAAATGGACATTCTAAAGAAGATGTTCGGCAAGAACGACGAGAAAAAAGAGCCGTAAGTGTTTTGCACGGAGCGCGTTTGCATCTTTTCGTCGCACGTCCGCAACTCGAATTGGCCGATCGATAAATTCGGGGATGTTGTCGGTTCTTGATTTTTTCCATGCCACGAAGCGTGCGAGTTGCGAGGCGAGCAGAGCTTGAAGACGTTTTTTTGATTTTTCAGCGCGCAAGGATTCAAGGATGAGTTCCGCAAGCCCACCTGGTTCGAAGAAAGCGAGACCGACGACGAGTTGTTCGATAGCAGGAGCAAATATTTGATGCAAATGTTTACGAATCCGGTGGAGTTGCAGAAGCACTTCGATCAACAGATGCAGGACCTGCTGAAGACTCTCAAGCAGCATGACGGTAAGTGCGGAAGGGATGAGGTGCTGGTGGAGGGTAATGTTCATTGAACACTTGCAGCGAACGGAGATTTCGAAAAGAACTTCCGCGAGGAGTACATGAAGCCTGGATTCGAGGAGAACATAGCTGAGGATTTGAAGAAGCACGTGAAATCGATGGACACCGACCTGGACGGAGAGTGAGTGTGAAATTTGTATTGTTGGCTGCTCGGGGATGTGCCGTCCTTGAGCAGTGTGACCTGTAAACATGGAGGAAGTTTGAGCGCACCTTACCATAAGTTTAAGGAACTCTCGTGTGAATGCTTTTTTTCAACGTTGGGAGGTGGAAATCTTCAAAAGATGCCGATCAGCTCCTGCCTCTCGGCATGCCGGATTTCTACCGACTAAAACCACCTTCCTTTAATCACTCTCTCCATCAATTTTTAGCAATTCTCCGTATTTAAAATTTTAGGACATAGTACTTTCCAGACGATAAGAAGGGTATAAGGGATAGTACCAAATTTGTAAATTTTAGACTCCTTTTAGTTAAATTAATCGTTTAGACTATATGTTTATAAATTATTTTATGTTAACTACATGTTTGGCTTTGACTTTAGTGGAGCTGATTGTACTTGTAGTTTACTTGGAATGTTGATCCTGAAGGAGGTATTTTTTTAGTGTCGCTTTAAAGGAAGTTGAGTTCGCTATGTTTTTAATTTTGTCCGGTAGTGTATTGTAGAAATTAGCTGCTTTGTTGAAAGGATCTTCTTTTAGCCGATCAGTTCTGACAAATGTGATAGCTATATTATTCATATTTCTCATTCTGTAAGTGTTTTTCCCTCAATTCTATCTAGTTTCACGGTGGTGTTTTCATTACGGTTTAAATTTTTGTGTATGAATTTAGCTCTTTCCATGAAGATCATGCCTTGCAAATTCAATTCTTGGGCTGTTTTGAGGACTTCGCTCGTTGGAGTTTGTATAGGGAGATTGTAAATGGTTTTATACGCCTTCGTTACTAGTCTGGAGATAATCAAGAGGCTACCTTTAGAAGTTTGACTCCAATTTAAGATGCCGTAAGAAATTTTGGAAAGGATATGCACATATACGATTTGGACTTGATTTTTCTTTGGAAAGAAGTGGAAGCGACGAAGAAGTCCAATGAAGACTGCCAGTCTTTTCCTTAGCTCATTTATGTGTGGAGTCCATGTTAGTTTCTCGTCTATTAGGAGTCCTAAATATTTCATTTGTTCCACTCTCTGGAGGGGCGTGTCGTTGATTTTTACGTGTGGTTGTATGTCAGTTTTGTTCTTCTGTTTGAAAATCATATATTTTGTGTTTCCCGCGTTTAATGCCAATCTATTTTGTAGAAGCCAATGCCAATACTTGTCCAGGTCGGTATTTACTTTTTGCTCAATTTCGAAATTAGTTTTACCTGAGTATACGAGCACAGTGTCATCTGCGTACATAACGACTTTCGCAGCAAGGTCTGCTTTTTTTATGGAATTGATATAAAGTAGAAATAACGTTGGTCCTAGGATCGAGCCCTGCGGAACACCTATACTAATTTCAGCAGATTTGCTTTTGACACCACCTATCATTGTGTTTTGAGATCTATCCGTCAAGTAACTGCGTATTAATTCATTTGTTTTTCCAACAATTCCATATTCACCGAGCCTGGTCATTAATGTTTCATGTGTCACTGTGTCGAAGGCTTTCTTTAGGTCCACTGTTGCATCGTAGTGACCCTTATCCAAGTACTCATTCACAAATCTAATTACATCAGGAATGGCATCTGTTGTGCCTTTGCCCGCCTGAAACCTGTACTCGTTGATTAGGGAATCCACAATTTTTTCAAGGATTTTACTTAAAGAATTCAAGAGTGAGATTGGTCTGTAATTGTTTGGGTCAGTTTCATCACCTCCTTTAAAAATCGGTATAACAGAAGAGATTTTTAAGTATCCCGGGAATCTTTCCTGCTTAATACATCTATTTATGAATTTCACGAGTGTATCAGCAATATTTTCTTTGATTAATTTGAGGTCATCAACGGAGATACCATCAGGATCTGGTGCAGTATGGTTTCTTAGAGAATCAATAATTTCGATTATTTCTTTTTTATTGGTTGTTCTTAAATGGAAAGAAGAGTTTGGGGATGTGTTTCGGGACGAAGATATCCGCATCGGTGGTAATTTCGTTACTATATCATGACCTGTTTTTGAGAAATTGTGATTAAGGCAATTGACGATTTTCAACAATTCACTGATCATCTTGTTCGAGAAAGATAGTTTGTCCATATTGTGTGTCTTACTTTTTTCACCTTTCCTTAGAACATCGTCAACTAGATTCCAGAACTTGCTATTGTTTTTTGAGCTTTGCTCAAGCTTTATGGTATAATAACGTTGCTTAGCCTCTTTGATAATTTTGTTACATTCGTTTTTTATTATTTTGTATTGTTTTTGTTTTGTAGGACTGAGAGGATCCTTAATTAGCAGTTTATATGCTTTATGTTTTTTCTTTGAAGCAGTAATAACTTTTTGAGTAATCCACGTTACATTCCTTGTCCTGATGGATTTAGTAATCGTGGCAGAAGCTTTAGCTTCCTGTATTATCCCTGCCTAGTGATGAGCAAAACAAGACCAAGACTGTGGTAATCTTGGTATTGGTCTTGTTCTTGCGCACTCGGTATTGGTCTTGTGTCGATAGACCTAGTCTTGGTCTCGGTCTTGCCTACCATATCTTGGTCTTGTTTGCAAGACTCTTGCAGTCTTGCGTTTTCACATACAAATATTTTAAATGACTTATTTACTCGTATTTAATAGATCTTAAAGAAAAAAGCTAGTAAATAACTTGTAGCCACTTACACCGTTTAAGTAGCCAGCAATGAAAAATAAATAATAAAAGAGAAAAATGCTAAGTATTTAAGACGGAACTAGGTAACGAAGTAATCTTCTTGTTTCCTTGAATGTCTCGAAACTGCTCACTTATTATGCCTGGAAACATGCTAAAGTTGACGACGAGATCCTGGCACTTTTAGATTCGAAGCTGTGTACGCTGGCCATTACGGCCTTTTGATAAAAACTTATACTGTCATAATTAAGAAAGACTTCCAAATCGGCTGACTAACTCACCAACGCAGAACCGTAACTCCTGAAGCCGGAAACACGACACAAAACGCACAGAAGGTTTGCATCGGCAAAACTTTTTCTTCAGTTGGTTTATTTGAAATTTTTTATCAATACTTTACAATAGAAATAAATACTTCACTATGCAGTGGGAAATGGTATCAATACTGATTCATTTTCATGTACCAAACTAATTTCATGTAAGCATATATTTCATATACCAAATTTCATGTTTCTGATTTAAAAAATGACAACAGTTTGTTTATTTACACATGATAAATATGTATATCAAGAGTCAGGTTTACAGGACAATTTGCCACACCCGTAGCTTCATACGCAATAGCAGACACTCTTCTCAGTGGTAACAATGCCATACATTCTACATTTAAATTCATTGAATGCTTCTCTTCAATAGGATTTTGTTGAAATTTAAAAAAAATTCTAAACACAGTTTCACGTGTTAACTATAAAAATACTTAAAATTTATTATGGTTGAGTCTCGCATAGTCTTGGTTTTGGTCTTGGTCTTGCAAGGCGAGTCTTGGTCTTACAGGGCAAGTCTTGGTCTTCGTCTTGATAGGGTAGATAGAGTCTTGGTCTTGTTTTTATGCAAGACCAAGACCGATTCTGCTCATCACTATCCCTGCCAATTCCTGGAAGCTTTCTGGGGTTTTCAAGTAGCTGGTTAGTTGTCTCAATGAATTTATCTTTTCTGAGGTGAGTTATATATTTTACACTTGGTTTTACTTTCGTCATTGTATGTGCTTTAATTGTTAAACGTATTAGTATATGGTCTAGTCGTGGCCAGTCTTCAAAAGTGTAGTTGGTGTTGCATTTAATCTTCTGGCTGTTTGTAGTTATATGGTCTAAGATTGTACCTGAGATTAGCCTCGTCGGTGTTTTTGTGTTCAATCCTTCAGAATTATTGGTTGTAAGAGTATCCATGTATGTTCGGTAGTGTGTATCTTCGTCTAGTAGATTAATGTTGGTGTCTGCTACTGTTATAAGTGATTTGTGGATAGAGTATAAGTCATCTATATGTTCAATGAATGTAGAAAAGGTCTCCGAGGATTTATAAAAGGTTCCTATATTTAGAATTTGTTTATCTGTTTGTACCTCAATTATTATTGTCGAAAAATTTATGTTTTTATATTTAACTTTATATTTTTAACGTAAATTGCGGTTCCACCGCCTCTGTTGTCATTTCTGCAGCAAAAAACAGCTTTGTATCCATTTATTTAGTAGAAATCCATCTCCGAATCGTATAGCCATATCTCACAGAATAGCATGACATCAACTTCCTTGTGATCCTTCAGGTAAATTTCAATATCTTCTATTTTTTGGCGAATGCTTCGAAGATTTGCGTATACTATGTTCAGTGTGTGTGCAGTTTTCATACTTATATTTTTTCTTAGTTGATATTCCTGCGGGCTAGGTTAATTCGTTTCAGATATTCCGGACATTCCATTGAATCTGCTCCATGACAGACATTTGATATTTTTTGCTGGCAAGGCAGTTAGCGCACTTTTGTAGGGAAGCGGTGCAATTTTCAGTCCTATGTTCCCCGGCACACTTTGCGCAAATATCTTTCCCTTCGCACTTATTTGTCTTGTGGTTGTACTTTTGACATTGAAAGCATCTTGTAACATTGTAACCCTCGGTCACCAGATGAGATCCAAAGTTTATATTTATATACTGATTATGTAGTCTCTTGAACATCGGTCCATTGACTTCAATAATTGCCAACCACTTCCCGTTTTTAGTTTGTTTGGTATAGACTACCTCCAATTTGTTCGTGCTATCAATCGAGTGGTTGAGGTTAGATATTTCCTGCATTAGTTCCATCGTCGAATACCTTTTTACCGACTAAAACCACCCCCTCCTCCTGATCACTCTCTCCAGCAATCATTTTCGTTCTTATTAATTGTCGTACCTTGGTGCTCTCCAGACGATGTAGATCGGTATAAGGGATAGCACCTAACTATCAAAATTTAGGATCATTCATTTTATTTTATCATTCATGTTATTTTGTTGTTTCTGTTTGATTTCGTTATGCATATCTGATCATTATATTGTTGGCACTCCGGACATTATAAATATTTTTTGCCGATATGTTTTCAAGGTTTAATGAGCTATATTCTTTTGAGTGTAGATGTTTGTATCTCTCCATATTAATAAGGCTTTCTAGGCTAAGCTCTTTAGCTGTTTTGTATACCTCGACCGTAGCGGTTAGCATAGGGAGATTATATATATTTTTATAAGCCTTGGTTATGAGTCTGAAGATGGCTGTAATGTTACTTTTGGAAGTCTGACTCCATATCAGCAGACCGTAAGTAACTTTCGAAAGAATATGCGCATGTACAATTTGAATTTTACTGCTAGTCGGGAAGAAGTTGAATCGACGCAGGAGACCTACGAGATTGTTTATGTGAAGCGTCCATGTAAGTTTTTCATCAATTATGAGTCCCAAGTATTTCATTTGCTCAGCCCTCTGAAGAGTTGTATGATTCATTTTGATCAGTGGATGTATGTCGGCTTTATTTTTCTGTTTAAAAAGGATGTATTTTGTATTTGTATAGTTGATTGATAGTCTGTTTTGTAGTAGCCAGCGCCAGTATTTGTCTAGATCGGTGTTCACGTTACGTTCAATGTCAAGTTCGGTTTTTCCAGAGTAGATGAGTACATTACAACTTTCGCAGAAAGCTTAGCATTATTTATGGAATTGGTGTATAACAAGAAAAGCGTTGGTCCCAGGATGGATCCTTGCGGAATCCCAATGCTAATTTTAGCAGGTTCGCTTTTTATTTCCCCAATGTAAGGTGATTGATGTCTGTTTGTCAAATAGCAACACAGGAGATCTCTTGCTTTTCCCACAATTCCATATTCTCCTAGTCTAGCCATCCTAGTTTTATGAATTACGATGTCAAAGGCTTTTGACGAGATCCACGAAAACAGCAGCAACATATAGACTTTTATCTACAAGCATATTTATGAAGCTGATCGCATCCATGATGACATCTTTTGTACCTTTACCCTCCTGAAACCCATATTGGTTTCTATTCAGGATATCATTCTGCAGTAGGAACTTTTTGATACGGGAGTCCAAAAATTTTTCTATTACTTTACTTAATGAGTTTAAAAGTGAGATAGGTCTAAAATTGTTTGGATCCGTTTCATCACCCCCTTTGAAAATCGGTTTTATTGTCGAGACTTTTAAGTGCTCCAGAAATTTTCCTTCCGTGAAGCTTTTGTTTGCTGATACCCTTGCAGCTATATTTTCTTTGATAGCTTTGATGTCGTCGATGCCAACACCATCAGGACCTGGAGCAGTATGGTTTTTCAAGGAGTCAATTGTTTTGACTACCTCCTGCTTATCTGTTTTCCTCAGGTGGAAAGAGGATATTGGGGCAATTTTACCAGGAGCTGGTGCGATATTCGGGAGATCCGTAACAATTTCTTGTCCTATCGAAGAAAAGTGATGATTTAGGCAGCGGGCAACTTCTTCGGGATCAGTTACAATTCTGTCTGAGAATAATAGCTTTTCGATTGTATATTTGCTATTACAATTTAAGTCGCCTTTCCGGAGAACACCATCCACTAATTTCCAAAATTTACGATGATTTCTACAACTTTGCTCAAGTGTTTTAGAATAATAGTTTAGTTTAGCTTCATTTATAATTTTGTTGCATTCATTTTTTATTAATTTAGTATTATAAATGCTTTCGAGGATTCATCGGATCCTTCATTAATGATTTGTAGGCTTTACGTTTTTTATTTGAAACATATATAACTCTTCCCGTAATCCATGTCTCGTTCCTTGTTCTTACTGGCTTCGTGTAAGTGACAGAAGCATTAGCATTCGCTATTACGTTGGCCAAATCCTCGAAGTTGTCTGGGCGTTTCTTCTTTCAAATTAGTCTAATCGCGTCAATAAATTTGTCTGTCTATTCTGCTTCCATGCCGTTTTCTTATCAGTCACGCGGAAAGGATAAGAAATACATTTTATACATGTTTTTTTGTTGAAACACATCTTGTCGAAATATTACCAACCTCATTTATCTAAATAGAATCAAACACTCCCCCAGGATTTATGCGGACCAGTTGCATTCATTCTTGCAACGTGTGACGCCCGACATAGGATCTTTCGTGCCGGCTAATAACAAACCAAAGGCGATCCAGCCAAAACCCAAGCTTACGGACGAGGAAACGATCATGGGCCGCATTCACGGCACTATCACGGATGGGTCGGAGCAACGCTCGCCAGCAAGGCGACACGAGAAACTGATCCAAAAGATACCGCCGCACTTCGGTGGCGTTTTCGACGGATCCTATCAGGTAATGGCTTGCATAGAAGTAACCGTCTGATAATCACTGAAGAGATTCTAAAATTTATAGGGGCCGAAAATGTTTGGTCAGAGCATCATGACACAGACGATCCGCAAACCGGACGGGTCGTACGAGACGAAGCGAATTATTCGCGACACCGAAGGCAACATCAAGACGACGGTAACTCGCTCAGTTGACGGGAAGACCGAGACCGTCACCACGTATGGTGACGGCAAAGGAAACGAGGTGGATCCGAAACGGGCGCCTCAACGATCGCTAACGCTTGCAGGTATCGATGTAACCGCCGCGTCGGCCGACTTGCGCAACTTGTACGTGTCGACAGAAGGCTATGCCTTGCCCAAGAACCTCTGGTGACCACAGGTCGTCCTGGCCGAGCAGCTGAAGTTCATTGCAACAATTATTAATAAATATAGATGTCTAGCTATCAGAACACCGAATGTAAGATTTTTCCGTTTAATTAGCTGAAAATTGGAGTGTGTGTTTTGCGTTTCACTTTTAAAACAATCTCGCAAGAGGATACGCCCTTCGCGCAAGAGAATTTTCAACACCCGTCCGAGGTAGCGAATGGGAATATTCTAAGTAGTGTAGCAGCAGCAACCGACGAAAGAAGTATGGTTTGGTAGATGTGATTCTTTTGCGGGAAGGGTGAAGTGAATTCGGGAGAAGTAGACTCAATAGTATTACTTTAAATTAATCGAATGGCACTTGGTAGAATGGAACGTCTTCAGTTTGGGTAATAGAAGAAAGAAGACTGGAAATATAGTTTGCCGCCTACGTGGACTAAGTTTGGGATAAAATAGACTTGAAACTGACTGAGAAAACTGTAGTTAGTCGAGAAGACTTTTGATTTATCAACCTGTCAATAAAATTGAAAATACACAACTAGCAACTGTTATCTTGTTTAATATGCAAGGTGTATGGCAAAGACATGCTATGCCATCGCGCATACACCTTTCCTTTCTCCGTCGTACGGAGCCTCCATGGTGACGTGAATATTGGTGTTTTTCAGGTAGAAGTGATGTTACAGGGGGCACTTATTCATGACTATGATGCCGCCATTTAGAAGATTCCGTGGAATGTCCAGAATATTTAAGACGTCTAAAGATAGAAAAACGGAACATAAACTATAATAAAATCTGAAATGTCAAATAGAAATAAACTAAACATTCTTTACGCTATCTAGTCAAAATCTTCAAATAGGAACATTCTATGAATCTTCTGAAACATTTTCCACATTTATTGACCACATCGACAGCGTTTGCTCGACGAACAAATCAATTTTAACAATTGCTGACATAAACTTACGAGAGGATAATGGATACTGCCGAACGTACTTAGGTATGCTAACTACTAACAATACAGAAATCCTAAACACGAAACAACCTACAAGACTTGCATCAGGATCACTCTTAGACCACATAGCAACAAACAGTCAACTAATTAAAGAAAACACTACCTACACGTTTGAAGACTGGCCACGACTAGACCACAGATTGATACGATTAACAATAAAATCGCAACCGATGAAGAAAAAAAAGCCGAAAAAACGACCTGTCAGCTTTTTGGAGTTGGCTAAATTAATAACGGATGCTAAAGTGTCTGAAACTTTCACGAAACCTGTGCGAACAAGGAACGAGACATGGATTACGGGTGGAGTTATTTTTGCTTCAAATAAAAAGCGCAAAGTCTATAAAATATTAATGAAGGATTAATTCAATTCACAAAAACAGCAGTACTATAATTTACTAAAAAACGACTGTAATAAAATCATAAAAGAAGCTAAGATAAACTACTAATTAAAAAAAACATTGAACAAAGCTGTAAGGATCCTCGCCTATTTTGGAACTTAGTTGTCGGTGTATTACGCAAAGGTAGTTTAAACGGTAATTCTTAATGTACCGTAGAACAGCTACTATTCGCAGATAGAATGGTATCTGATTCGGAAGAAATTGCCTTAATCACCATTTTTCCTCAATAGGTCAGGAAATTGTTTCGGAACTCCGAAACATTTTACCACCGCCTGTCAGTATTTTCCCAAGTTCTTCTTTCCATCTGAGGAAAACGAATAAACAGGAAGTAATTAACATAATAAACTCCTTGAAAAACTATACTGCCCCGGGTCCTGATGGTATCTGCATTGACGATATTAAAATGATCAAAGAACATATAGTTAATATCCTTGTAGATTTAATAAACAAATTTTTCACGGACGGGAAATTCCCGCAGTATTTAAAAGTATCAATGATAAAAACGGTTTTTAAAGGAGGGAATAAAGCTGACCCAAACAATTATAGACCTATCTCACTTCTAAACTCCTTGAGTAAAGTATTAGAAAAAATTTTGGACTCCCGTATCAAAAACTTCTTACAACAAAATGATATTCTAAATAGAAACCAATATCGATTTCAGGAGGGTAAAAGCACAAAAGACGCCATAGTAGATGTAATTAGATTCAAGGTCAATATGTTGCTGCTGTTTTCGTGGACCTCAAAAAGCCTTTGACATCGTAATACATAAATACAATGACGACTAGACTAGAATAATACGGAATTATAGGGAAAGCAAGAGACCTTCTGCGATGTTATCTGACAAATAGGTACCAAACAACTTCCATCGGAACTATCAACAACAAGCCTGAAAAAATTAGCATTGGGATTCCGCAAGGCTCAATCTTGGGACCAACTCTTTTCTTAATATACACGAACTCCATAAAAAGTGCTAAGCTTACTGGGAAAGTGGTCATGTACGTAGATGATACAGTGCTCATTTATTATGGGAAAACGGAACGTGACATTGAACGCAAGATAAACGCTGACCTAATCAATTACTGGCACTGGCTTTTGGTAAACAGACTATCTATGAACTATACAAAATCAAAATATATCGTGTTTAAACAAAAAAACAAAGCTGAAATCCAACCACTGATCAAAATAAATGGCACGACTCTTCAAAGGGTACAACAAATAAATTACTTGGGACTTACAATCGATGATAAACTCACATGGACGCCACATATAGCCGAACTTAGAAAAAAAATAGCAGCCATCGTGGGTCTCCTTCGCCGATTCAACTTCTTTCCGACTAGCAAAAAAGTTCAAATTATATATGTCCATATGCTGTCAAAAGTTACTTATAGTCTACTGATATGGAGTCAAACTTTAAAAAGTAACCTAATAGCCATTTCCAGATTAGTAACCAAGGCTTATAAAACTATATACAGACTCCCTATGCTGACCGCTACAGTCGAGGTGTATAAAATAACTAAAGAACTAAGTCTAGAATCCCTAATACATATGGAGAGAGCGAAATTCATATATAAACACTTAAATCTAAAAGAATATAGCTCATTGAGCCTAGAGAAAATCTCGGATAAAAACATATAATGTCAGAAATGCCAACAATATAGTTATCGGATATGCTAGAACGGAACGGGTAGAAGAGGACCCTGTTAATAAAGCAGCTGGCTTTTACAATACGTTACCGAGCTATATAAAGGACATAACAAACTCTAACTTATTTAAAATGACACTCAAAAAACATCTCATACCTGAACAAAACTTGAAATGAATACATCAGCTCCGAAATTTCTCAAAGCTCATAATGAAGCTCCACAGCAATTAGAAAAATATCACAAATGTTGATATAAACGAAAATAAATGACTTTATATATCGAAAATTAGGTATGTCCCTTATACCGATCTTAATCGTCTGGGAAGTGCCAAGCATTTTTTAAATATGGATGGATAAATAAATAGTTCCATTGTCTTGGATACATTGTCTAGAAGGACACGGAGGTGGGTTTAGTCGGTAGAAATCCGGCATATCGTGAGGCTGGAACCGATCGGTATCTTTTGAAGATTCCCACCTTCCAACGACGAAAAAAACAGATTGGCGAGAGAACCAATTTGAAGACTAAGAAGAGCATGTCTTGTCCACACACCTTGTTTATAACATTATTCTGGTTGTGCTGATTTCAGTACTCTCTGAATTGATATGAAATAAAATAAGCTTCAGCTCAATTGTCCTGGAACACTTGCAGGACTCACACAATTTTCATCCAATTGAACTTCGTCGACTGGAATGAGCAGCTGTTATATAATGTGTGGCTATGACGAAATTAATCAATGCACAAGCTTGATTAAAAGGGCATGATTCTGTTCGAGTGCAGGCAGAATGCAAGACTCGCATGTCACCTAATAACAGTAGAATCGGCGATATTTCAATCCATTCCGAACTAAATCATCGTTTCACACCCCCAACACTAAAACAGCATTTCGTTTCGAATCGGAAACATAATTTAATACATTCATTTTGTCTATACACAGTGTAGCATTGCTAACATGCCGCCAATTCGTTCGCTAGAGCTTCCATTTAGTTCCACTGTTACTACTCAATGATGGTGATCCTTTTTAACAAATCGCAGTCCACAATATCCACAAATATGTGAACCCGGCCTATCCTGAAATATGTTATCAAATTCAAATCTCCGCTATTCTATCAAGAATCACAAAAGAACCTACCAAATTGATATACACTTTCGGATGTCCTAGCGGTCCGTTGCCGCCATCGCAGCAAACAACCCTCTCGGTCACTTCCGTTGGCGGTATTTCATCGATCAGTTTAATGCCCCAATTCTCGTTCACATATCGTTTAGCATTCGTGAATCGAACATTGCGGTAGTCGTCCTTATCGTAAACCTGGGTGGGAGCGAAGAAAAAAATTGTTGACAAAATGTTTGCATAACATTTGGGACTGTACGAATGAATATCGAGCGATCAAATGATGCGTTACCTGTCCCGTATGTGTGACTTTGTCCAGATCGGCGGGTGAACTTGATGAAGATGAACTTCGGCAAATTATAGATGAGTTGAAGAGTCTTTGATTACGGCTTATTCTGCCAAAATCCTGAATAATTTTCTTGCACGCCATGACTGGAAACGACTGATGACAGAACGGTAAGAAGACAGCTGAGTGTGACTTCGGCTATTGTGAATTGTGATTGGAATAGGGTAACAGGAGGAAAGCGGACATAAAATATTTGCAAATAAAAAAAGCCTTGAATTTAGATTATTGTTAATTCGGGATTGTCATCATAGTGAATTAATTAAATTAAATTCATTAAAATCATCAAATTAATTTAATTAAATTAAACTATTTAAAAATTTGATCAACAAGCAACAATAATAAATAGTTCGACGAAAATAATAATGAATGTAACGAAAATTTTTTAATTGAATTTTATATAACGCAATTCAATGCCATTGTTACTGCTGTATTATTTTTAATTTGTACTACTCAGCTTGCTAGTTTAAATTATAACCCACCAATAAATTGCTGGAATTATTGGAAAAACAAATGAATTAATACGCAGTTACTTGACGGATAGATCTCCAAACACAATAATTGGAGGTGTCAAAAGTAAAACTGCTGAATTTAGCATAGGTGTTCCGCAGGGCTCGATCCTAGGACCAACGCTATTTCTATTTTATATCAACTTCATAAAAAAAGCAGACCTTGTTGCGAAAGTGGTTATGTACGCAGATGACACTGTGCTCGTCTACTCAGGAAAAACTAATTTCGAAATTGAGCAAAAAGTAAATACCGACCTGGACAAGTATTGGCATTGGCTTCTACAAAATAGATTGGCATTAAACGCGGGGAAAACAAAATATATGATTTTCAAACAGAAGAACAAAACTGACATACAACCACACGTAAAAATCAACGACACGACCCTCCAGAGAGTGGAACAAATGAAATATTTAGGCCTCCTAATAGACGAGAAACTAACATGGACTCCACACATAAATGAGCTAAGGAAAAGACTAGCAGTCTTCATTGGACTTCTTCGTCGCTTCCACTTCTTTCCAAAGAAAAATCAAGTCCAAATTGTATATGCGCATATCCTTCCCAAAATTTCTTACGGCATCTTAAATTGGAGTCAAACTTCTAAAGGTAGCCTCTTGATTATCTCCAGACTAGTAACGAAGGCGTATAAAACCATTTACAATCTCCCTATACAAACTCCAACGAGCGAAGTCTTCAAAACAGCCCAAGAATTGAATTTGCAAGGCAAGATCTTCATGGAAAGAGCTAAATTCATACATAAGAATTTACACCGTAATGAATACACCACCGTGAAATTAGGTAAAATTGAGGCAAAAAACACTTACAGAATGAGAAACATGAATATTATAGCTATCGCATTTGCCAGAACTGATCGGCTAAAAGAAGATCCCTTGAACAAGGCAGCTAATTTCTACAATACACTACCGGACAAAATTAAAAACATAGCGAACCCAACATGCTTTAAAACGACACTAAAAAAATACCTCCTTCAGGAACAACATACGAAGTAAATTACAATTACAATCAGCTCCACTAAAGTCAAAGACAAACATGTAGTCAACATGAAATAATTAATGAACATATAGTCTGAACGATTAATTTAACTAAAAGGATACAATTTTTGGTACTATCCCTTATACCGATTTTTTATCGTCTGGGAAGTGCTATGTACTGAAAATTAAATACGAAAAATTACTAAAAATTGGTGGAGAGAGTGATTGAGATAGACGGAGGTGATTTTAGTCGGTAGAAATCCGGCATGCCGAGAGGCAGGAGCTGATCGGTATCTTTGGAAGATTTTCACCTCCCAACGTTGAAAAAAAAATATCTGTGAGTATGTATGTACATATGTGCGTATGTACGTATATGCGTTCGGAATAATTTTTCGTCTTGATTATCTCAAGAACCAAAGATCGGATTGATGTGGGACCGGTTTCATTTGACGCGTAATCACGTAACTTAAAACTGAATGACTTTTCAGCAAAATCAGGTGGGCCGTTTTTTATTTAGGATGAAAAGCTGGAAAAACGACTAAAAATTGCTTATTTTGAAACTGTTGAAACGCACTATTAATTCGTGCAGATCCCAAATGCCTTCATAGAAATATTATCAATATTGTGTTTTAGCAAAATTTTGTTCAATGTTGTAAAAAATGTTATTTGAAAACAAATCAAGATTAATTTATAGAATTCAAACTTATATTATGGGGTTTGGTTTGTGTGACGCTAATGCAGATAATAATTGGATATTGTTATAAATAATTTAATATTTTTAGTAACAATAAAGCATTATTAGTTGTAATTTGATATTGTAAATATGAACACAATTAAAACTATTCAGTTACGATGAAACATTCTTAATAACGAATGATTATTATTAACAATAATTAAATACCCCCAATAATGGTTGTGGATCCCGGGATCGAGATGGAGGACGAGGTTGCCGAGGCTTTGCTAGAGGACGACCAGGTGGGGGAGGCGTCTTCCTCTACCATATTTTAACAAATAGATGAAATTATGGTGCAGCGTGTAAGCAGAAGCTGATTGGTGTTCTTTTGAAGATGTTCCGCTGTTGAAAATTACCACCAAACTCTTCATCTCACACATGGTAATTTGACTTTGAGTAAAACTTTTAATTTTTTAAACATTTCCGGAAGCTATAAATTTCAATATGCCGTGAATTGTGCATTGGTAAATTCGAAAACTGAATATTTGTTTGAACTGCATTATCACCTAAACAAATTATTATGGCATGTAATTTTGTACGTTAAATATGACCGCTACTGTAGTAATAATAAACAATCCACTCTCCTCTCTTCCAAACTCAATCAAACTTTCAATCCTTTTGCGGCATTAAAGCAAAATTCTTCTCTTCACTGCCTTTCAAACAGAAACAGATGATCGATCTGACGTGCCCGTCAAACTAGATTTGAAAGTACGCATTTCACACCTTGGGAAAAAAAACGTGAAGCTGGACGTCTGGTTGGATCTCACAGGAACTAATTGCAACTCCCTTAGCAAGTAGATATCTTGGTAAGTTGTGAAACTGTGCTAACGTGGGGTCTTGTTTTCATTGCTTTTGCGTTATTGATTGCAGCCAAAATGTCCGTGTTGAGGCAATGCGGCGTCTTGGCACGGCAGACAATCGTGCTACAGCGGCCGAAATACGCCGCGGCTCCCTCGATTTGTTGGAGCGTCACTCCTAGCGCGGAATCTGCGAATAGAAATGAAGATCCCAACTGGCGAGGCTATAAAAAGTTCGGCCACACACCGCAGTCAACACCGCGCATCACCAAGATTTTCCATCTGTTCGTGGGCACGCTGTTCATAATATCTGTGCTGGATTGGAAGTAGTGAGTATTCAGTGGATTAGCAAGTGGTTGGCGGCTTATCTGCAAAGTTTGAATATAAATAGGTTAGTCAGTTGTTCATTGTGTCTGACGATCTGGCGCCTGGTCATGGCACAATAACTGGTTAAGGTTCGGTTTACGCTTCTTATTTTGATCGTATTTGCATTGCAAATTAGAATGATCGCTTGAAACTTTTGCTGGACTGCAAAGACTATTGCAAGGTCGAGACTTTTGTTTAAAAATCAAATTTGGTTGAATATCAACAAGAGAGCATTAGAAAGTATGTAGCAGATGAGTTTAGTGGCCATGACCAGTGTAGCCAGATTGAGATATCTTTCGCCGAATTGGTGGGTTTTTGGGCTTTCTAGAAACGTTTCGGCTTTATTTGTTTCTAATAAAAACATTTGAAAAATTTTTAAGGCACAATGTTATGACCTCTTCTATAAACACTCGAAGCCAATCAATATCCACTGCTTGACTTAGGAGCACGTCGCGGAGAAAGTCCTCGCTTTACGTACGATCAAGGACTAATATACCACGGTTAACTCTATAATCAGGAACCGTTGTATATATTTGCACATAAAACCAATCGCTTCTTACCATTCACTTACGTGCATTTAGTTATTATTAGTCTATTGCTAGTTAGTACAGTCAAGTGGTAGCTTGACCGTAAATTTTGGGTTGGCAGAATTTTTTTTAATGCAATGGGTGGGCAATGGTATAGATAGCTTAAGTTCAAGGTTCTGGGGTCGCAGCTCTTGTCCTTTGGGCTCCATCTTCAAAACAAAAGAAGTTTGGGGCGCCCTCATATCTCCGAAACCATGGCTTCCACAAGACAGTTGTGTATGGCAAACTTTCGTAGAATAAAATGTTTAGCAAGTCGTTCATACATCACTTTTACGTTGGGTCAATAATAAAAAAGTTACAAGCCAAAAACCACACACAAAAAGGGGGGAGCATTTTTCGGGTGCCACAACTTTTTTAATTTCACGTTTAACGCGAAACACATTGAAATACTATTCCAAGATAATTTTGTCACAAATCGTTTGCGGTATTGATTGTTGCAATCACTGCACATTACCGGGAGTTATTTCATCCCAAAGGGGAGAAAGTCGATGAAAAATAGGCCAAATAATCGGCTTTTGGTGGCAAATCCCAGTTTCAAAACTCGCGGAGCATTTTGGTAGGCAAGCAAATTTTTGATGCAATGTGTGGTATGCCTTACTGGCAGCTTAAATCCAAGTTTCTGGGGTCACAGCCCCAATCCTCTGGGCTCCACCTCGAAAACAAACAAAAAGTGGGGCATCCCTATATCTCCGAAACCGTGGCTCCCACAAGAAAGTTGTGTATGGCGAGCTAAAGAACATAGTTTACCTAGTCAAACCTTCATATGAAGGAGTAGCAAGCCCCGCTTGGAATACATTACGACAAAAGAACGCTTATTTTGCAACAATTGAAAAAGTTGTAAATTCATTTTTAAAAACTCAAAACTTCCACAACATGAATGAATGGCTTCCTTGCGCTTAAAAGGCTTGCAGTCTTTATATTAGATGCAAATGGAAGACAAGGGACTTATTATACACAGTAAGTATTGACACGCGCTCCCTCTTGTTTTGTTCTGTTCAAAATTCCATGCCTGGAAAAACGTTCAGTTCAGATTAGGCTATGAACGACCTTGTTTAATTTTTCGGTCGTAAAAGCAGGTTCATGACTTCCAAATTAAGGTAAAATGCTACCGAAGTAGCACTGATCACTGATATTTTGAATGACGATTGTACTTAGATCGAGCATTCACAGTTCCCACGTGCCGCATGTTGTATTGCTCAGCGCCATGCGCCCTAGATAATTCATTGCATGTCATCGACTTTATCACTGGACAAGTGTGATAGGATCACTAACGAATATTTATGACCCCATACATTTGAATAATGGAAACGATGACTATCCATGGGAATGAAGACCATTGATTTCTTTAGAAATTTATAATTTATTTTGGTTACACACGATGCGATTCTGAAACCTTTGCATGACTATATAGATTTTGATATTGTACATGGAGAAACAGCCCTTCACTTAATTGTAGAGTAAAATCGAAAGTCTAACTGACATATTCGGCAATTGTTGTACTCTCAGATACTCTTAAGGCATACTCGGCAGAACAAGCCACAGTTGGCTTTAGAAATGTCGACATTTCGCGTGCCATCAAGACTAGTGCTTGTCGCTGGACAGTAGGTAATTTTGTTTGACTTTCTCTTTTCTTTCCTACAAAACAAATATAATTATAAATCAAAACATATTACAGTAGCTCGTATTGATATTGTTTTTAAGGAACTCATTGCTTTGCCTCTATTAATGGGTTACATAGGTCTTGAATAAAAAAAAAACTTTTTCAAAATACTGTATTTTGAAAACCAAAAGTCGTATATTTGAAATTTACACACATAAAAGTTTAGCATTTCAAGAAGTTGTAAAAAAAATTTCAGCTAAAAGAATTGAAAATTGTCAATTTTCCTCGTCCAACCTTTTTTTTGCGGTAGGCAGAATATTTCGGTGCAGGTTCATCACAAATCAAAATTTCAAAAATTTTCATATAGTTTATGTCCTTGGCTCGTACTTGAATGATGGAATTTAAAAAAATGAAATTCAAAGTTTTGAGATGAGTTTGAATGAATTTTCGCCTCATATTTTTGAGCATTTTTACGATTCTCAACGTTTTTAAATTATTATTTTTTTCGTATAAAACAAAAACGAGTCGACCGAATGGAAATCCCTTCGTTCAAGCACGAGTCAATACTATAAAGAGGAACTGTGCAAAGTTTCAGCAAAATCGGTCGATTCGTTCTCGAGAAACCGTGCCTACCGCACGGAAAAACAAAGTTTCGAGAAAAACGCGTTTAAAGTTGTTTTACCGCGATTTAACGAATTAAAGTTATTTTTTAGCGACTTACATCGAATCGTCGATTCCAGGTCAATACTGTAATTTGTTCGTCTCATTCGCGATGTCCAGAGCATCCTTTTGATGTTGTGATGTGAAAAAGAAAGGAGCTGATTTTACGCGGTAGAATCGCGCTGCTTCCGTATACCAGGTGTGCAACCTTGAAACGGCCGTTTTCTAATAGATGGCAGTACGCGCGCATGAGGCGTGAGCCAACCTTGCCCGCCATTTTTTCTCATTGCTTTGATCTTTGTCATTAGTAAACAAAAGACAAAGTCAGCAGTTTCCAACAATAACGTGTCCTTTGATCTCGATAAACATGTCGAATTTTGTGCCAGATAAAAAGCATTTGCGGAGAGCACTGCTATTCCTCTTCAATTGGAAGAAATCTGCCGCCGAAGCGCATAGAATTCTTGTGGAGGTCTATGACGACAATGCTCTCAGTGAAACTTGGTGTAGAGCGTGGTTTCGGCAATTCAAACACGAAATTTTTAACGTCACCGACACGAAGCGCGAAAATCGACCAAAAGTTTTTGAGGACACCGAATTGCAAGGTTTATTGGATGAAGACGACACCCAATCGTAAAAACAACTTGCCGCGCAGTTGAATGTTAGCCGCCAAGCAATTTTAAAACGCCTTCATGCTATGGGAAAGATCCAAAAGATCGGGAAGTGAGTACCACATCAATTGAACGACCGACAGATGGAACGACGCCAGAACACGTGCGAAATTTTGCTTGATCGGCACAACAGAAAATCATTTTTGCATCGAATCGTCACTGGCGATGAAAAATGGATCTTCTTTGAAAACCCTAAGCGCAAAAAATCGTTGATGGGCCCTGGCGAACCCTCGACATCGTCTGCTAGGCCAAATCGATTCGGGAAAAAGACAATGCTGTGTTTTGGTGGGACCAGAAGGGGGTGGTTTACTAGGCACTGTTGAAACCTGGTGAAACGATCAATACTCAACGCTACCAACAACAAATCATCGAATTGGATCGTGAATTGTGCAAAAAAAGACCGGAATACGCGGATCGGCATGAGGGTATCATTTTCCAGCATGACAACGCACCCTCACACACACCAAGATTGGTCCAGGATACGTTGCATGCACTTGGCTGAGAGTTGCTACCCCACCCGCCCTATTCTCCAGATCTGGCCCCTTCCGACTACCATTCGTTTGCGTCGATGGACACGCGCTTGCTGAGCAGCACTTCAATTCTTATGAAAATGTTAAAAAATGGCTGGATGGGTGGTTCTTATCCAAACGGGATGAATTCTTTTGGGGTGGAATCCACAATCTTCCCCAAAGATGGGAAAAATGTATAGCCAACGAGGGCAATTACTTCGAATAAAATATTCTTCACTTTTCTGCGTCAATTATTGTGTTTTGCTAAATAAAAAAACAGCCGTTTTAAGGTTGCACACCTGGTATTACGCTATGGAAGGCAGAGCGCACGTACCGACCACGCGGTATGCAAGTCTCTATAACTCCGGTAATATTGCTCGAATTTACTTCAAATTTGGTGTGAATACTCTTGAAATAATATACCTTCATATGAAATTTGATCGATTTTTTGAAAATATAAGACATTTAACGCCTTAACTACGCCCAGGGTTACCAGGTTTTTCTCACTCTTCGCCCCCAAAAATTTCAATAAAAACCCCCAAATCGGACGAAATTCTTTTAAAAAACCCCAAATAATTTGTTGGCAAATAACTATATGTAACAAGTAAATTTTCATCTGTATTTCATAATTAGTTAAAGTCAAAACAGAACAAATATACTTTCGAGACTTAAAATTAACACAAGTAGCAGCATAATGAAATTAAAGAAAAACTTTTAATATATTTTTGGAGTTTCATGTGTAATTTATTGAAATATGTAAAATTAAATAATATTCTTAAATTGTAGATGGGTTGAAACAAATAAATCTATAAAAATTTATTTAAAATTTAAAGATAAAATGGAACACGCACTAACATGATTTCCGTTGCCTTAACCCTTTCCGGGCAAAATATAAACAGCTTGATTATTGAAAAACGGTGTTTATTTTCACATATAAATATAAAAACACTAACATTTTTTTTTTCATTGAAGGATTCTCTGCAAAGACGTGGTATATTTTTTATACCACTGCCCTATTTTACTGAGAGTGGCACCTTTGAAAACATGTTTTATTGCCACTCATACAGAGTGGAAAATTGCACAAGGAACACTTCCACTTCGTTCTACGCTGATAATTCCAAACACTGCACAGAGCGCATCGACGTGATGATGTCCTTTCTGATAAATGCTGGCCAGTTTTACGGAATGATACCTCTCGGAACGGCTAATTTTTGAGTTTCTCAACTGGTGTTGATGGGGTTTTTGGTCCTCTCTTTCGTGTTGGCAGAGAAATGCTGGTCAAGTAACATATAATTTCTAACTTGAAGTCCTTTAGAGTTCCTTCGTAGTTTTCGAACTTTGCAATTATGTAGGCGTTCACCAGAGTCACATCAAGGAGGTGATATAAAATTCGGGGCCACCATTTTCGACTTTTACGGTCCAGTTCATAGTACTTTTTCATCTGATCAAATTTATCCACATTGTTCATGTGTATGTTATAGTCATAAATGATACCAGGGCAATTAACTGTCTGAAGGCTACCGTCAAACCCTCGTCTTTGAACCTCGGAAACATCGTGAGGATTATGGAAGTTTGATAAGACGTAAACCGGTTTTTTGTCCATCCATTTCAAAAATAATAGCCCTGTACTGCTCATTATCTAGTCGAAATCACCTCTGCGTAAGTGTTTGTGGGATACTAAATCATTTGGTAAATGCTTCCTCATTGCTTGCACTGTTCCACAAGAATAAATGCCTCTTTTTTTTAGTGCCACAAATCGTGAAAATTGAAAAAATTGTTGAAATACAACTTGTGATTTCTGTTGGCGATAATGAAAGACAAATGCAAAACAACTTTTTCTCCCAAATTTTTTGTAGTTGCTTCATCTTTCTTGCCGGTATATAATTCGAAATTATAAGTATAACCACTCTTATCACAAAGCACCCACACCTTGTAACCCCGTTTTATTGGCTTTTTGGGCATATATTGAAGTATTTCGTCATCAAATTGAAGAATTTCGTCATCAGTGAGATTTCTTCGGTTCATTTTCCCTTTTTCCTGAAATATATTTCTTCACATGAATTTCTATTGTAATGGGCACTGGTATATATTTTATACCGCGTACTTGTAATGCTAATACCAATCTTGTACTGTACCTGTTACTGAAAATAATGATAGTAAATAAATTTCCACTCTATTGAACACAGATTATTTCATTTTGCACGCTATTGCGAATACAACCTTCACTAGAATAAACGAATCAAATAAACGCTCGCAACAAGTAACCGTCTCTCCGATATAACGGTTCTAAAAAACCTGAAAGTCGAATTTAAATAAAAAAAAGCAAAATGCATTGCACTGATAAGGGCCTATAGCATAGAACAACATGGCATTAAAAGTATACCAGTGCCCCTATTACCCAGGAAAAAAAATTGAAAATGTGGTATAAAAAGTATACCACTGCCCCGGAAAGAGTTAAAGGACTAGAGCTGCCTTCCCTTTTATAATTTGAAGGGTGTGGGAAATCATCAGAAAGTGTTTCTTCATCATTTTTTGAGCATAATCTATGTTTAAAACATTTCGGCAGCAATATGACACCAAGAGGAACTCAAACTTCAATTGAACTAAAAAAGCCATAATTTGGCAATCTGAAATCGGTAAGATTGTGCATAAATTCGCCTAAAACAGTATTGAACAAAATAAAACGTTATAATAGCATAACTGACACTGTAAGTAATAAAAAATATAAATAAATTAAATTTGGTGAAAGCTCCTTGCTAGTGTGAAGTTTTATCTCAGCCATGGTATCAATATAATTTGCTGGATATGCCAATAATACTTGAAGTCTTCGAATGGTACAATAAAAATAACTTTTAATGTGCAATAAGTGAATCAAATTTCATAAATTGCATTTTGCAAACAATTGATTAATTTGATAAAACCCCTATTTCACCCCCAAAACAAAAATATAATTTACTGACCCCCAATTTCTCCCCAAAGGTATGTGAAATACCCCAAAATGGGGGTGAAAACCCCCCAACTTGGAAACCTTGACTACGCCTGTGATCAAAATTTAGGTCGCACGGCGATATACTTATATATATATACATGCCTTATTGTCATTTTGCGTTCCGTAATTAGGCGAGATGTTCAAGTTATTCTTAGCTATTGTTCAATTTTGCTAGGTTTATTCTGTTTTTTTTTGGCTTTTACGTTACATTATTTCAACCTACAACAACCAACCTACTTTAAAAGTTTTCAAGATCTGAAAATCTGAAAATTTCATCGTGATCCCAACATAGTTACATATAAACTTTATGACGTAAGCGTACTAGACGCTAGACTAGCAGGTTAGAGGGCGTTCTACACGTTGTAGAGTGCGTTTTACCAAAGAATATACAACATATGTTGTAGAATCTTTGGTTTTACACAATTAGAGTGCGTTTTACACATTAAAAAACGTATGCTCTAGCGTACTTGTTTGGGAAAAAAATCATTGTCTATTGCGAAAAGAACAGAAAAAGCAAAACAAAACCACTTCCAAAAATACCGGTATAATTCACAATAAAATTGATGAAGGATTTATCAACGTATTACGGTTAACAATTCTGCAGAAGGAATGCGCAAAAGAATTCGGGCCACCTTTTATCACAAGATATAAACTGATGAAAATCCGCGCATTCATATTGCCCAGAAGGAGCTGACTCCTGGTGTGAGTATCGAAAACTTGAGGCTAAAAAAGCTTAAAGGCTATAAACACCCATCGCCTGTTGCAAACGTTGTTGAAGAAATTTTGAAACCTATGTACGAAGATTTATTAAAAGAGGAGCTATTGGAGATATGTTTGGGTGGCCACACATTAAATACAACTAAAAGCTTCAATGCGAGCATCTGTAAAATGGCTCCAAAAAATATGTTTTGTTGAAAAGACATCGTTGAAATTGCAACCAAGATTGCAGTATGTATGGGATATGTACCCATTCTCAAAATTATGGAGACAATGAGAGTAAAAATCGGTCGAAGTGCCATAAATGCACATTCGCGAGACTCGTCGCGCATATACCATGCTGACCTCCGCAGCTCTGAAGCTTCAAAGGAAGCCAGAACTCAACGTAGACCAGCCCGTCTTTAGGAAAATGACATGTTTGAAGAAGCTAAAAGAATATTTTATGATGCTGGCATCGCATATTAGCTTTAGATATGATTAATTATTTTTTTTTTCATTAAAAAAAAACTTTAAATGCGTTTTTTTCGAAACAACATTTTTTATACGTTGTTGTACTTTTTGGAGGAACTACTCAACCAATCCTCACTAAATTTTAACCACATATTCTACAGATTATCCATCTACAGTGTACCAATAATGTCTTCGTACAGCAGCTATTTGGAATTCAAATGATAAAAAACAATGAATTGTTGCAACAAATTTGAAAAAGGTTTAAATCCAGATTTGTTCATTAAACAGTTTTATTTAATTTAGAAACAAAAACTAATCCATTTAAAATATACATTGCAAAGTTATTAACTATAAAGAAAACAAAGTCGACAATTCGCCTCCAATAATGTCTTCGTACATTTAAGCTTTCGCTTGCCCTTCGTTCTCTTTGCTGACAGTTATTGATCATGATTAGTTCCCACTCAAACCGGTTTGTACTTACAGTAAATAAAGGAACATAAATGTAAATTTCGTTGGTTTTGCTCAGTTTTAAATCGAAATAATGCCTGGTAAATACTTGTTGTTGAAAGAGCGTACACTTATATTGAATTTACACGTAAAAGAGCAAAAATCATACGCGGAAATAGCCAAATTACTATTGCGGAGCCGTTCTACTATCCAATCTGCAATCGGGCGCTTTAAATATGAAGGCCGCGTAAAAAATAAGCCTAAGTCAGGACGCCCTGCAATTCTCACTGATGCAGATCGGCTGCAAATCAGGCGTATGATTGCCAAGGATCCGTTCATAAGTGCACCAAAAAGTAGTGGAGAGCTTCTTCAACCCAATCGAAAAGAAGTTCATCCAGAAACAGTACGAAAAGCCGTGATTGATGCCGGATTTAAGTCTGGTACACTTCGTAGGATGACACTGGTAACTGAAGTTAATCGAAAAAAACGTTTGGACTTCGCTCGGCAATACCAAAATGCATCTCTTGAGTTTTGGCGCAATATTGTATTTTCTGATGAGTCCAAATATAACATTTTTGGGTCTGATGGGAGACTTAGAGTATGGAGAAACCCAGGAGATGCTTACAACCCCAAACACACCGTCAAAACTGTAAAACACGGCGACGGTGGCGTAATGGTAGGGGGCTGTATGGCTGCGAGCGGCGTTAGAAACTTAGAAATAATTGAAGGAATCATGGATCATCGGGCATATATTGAAATTCCAAAAAGAAATTTGAAGCCATGTGCTGAAAAATTGGGTGTATCAAAAGATTTTTACTTTCAACAAGATAACGATCCTAAGCACATGGCTCATAGTACTAGGATGTTCTTGGCGTACAAAACTCCACGTTTGCTCAAAACACCACCGCAAAGTCCTGACCGCAATCCCATTGAGCACATGTGGAACATGCTGGAAAAAAGGATCAGGACTCATCATATTAGCTCGAAACCTTCGCTCAAACAGGTCCTTCAGCAGGAATGGGCAAAAATAGAGCCAAGCTATGCAAAAAAATAGTAGAATCGATGCCACACCGCCTTAAAGCCATGGTTAAAAATAAAGGCTACCCAACCAAATATTAACAAAAAATTTATCTATAGTTTTTAAGATTTTTCATAAACTGTTACGTAAGTGTACGAAGACATTATTGGAGGCGAATTGTCGACTTTGTTTTCTTTATAGTTAATAACTTTGCAATGAATATTTTAAATGGATTAGTTTTTGTTTCTAAATTAAATAAAACTGTTCAATGAATAAATCTGCATTAAAACTTTTTCAAATTTGTTGCAAAAATGTATTGTTTTTTATCATTTAAGTTCCAAATAGCTGCTGTACGAAGACATTATTGGTACACTGTGTGTATCATCCGAGCCTAAAAATAAATTTTCTTAAAACATCAGTTTTTTCGGTATTTTAGGTAACCAAAAAAACTACATTTTTTTCAAAGTTTAGGTTAAATATACCCAATTTTGGTATTTTCGAAAAACAAAAAACAAATTATAATTATGTCAAACGACACCCATTGTCATAGCAATCAAGATTGATTTGATTTTTTTTTTGTTTCAAACAAACCATTTCCACAAAAACATCAACACCTCAAAGACGTGTACTTTCGAGATATTCTTTTTGAAGCCGCTTTTTGTATAAACAAACTTTGAAAAAACAATAAGAATTTTTTTTTCTTCTGCTTCAAAAGTGTGTTTATGGTACCCAAAAAGAATTACATGATTATATTGTATTGCAATCAGTAAAAAAAAATCACAAAAATTACGCATTTTTCGAGCGTCTAAAGTAGCTTGCCCCCTTAATTTGATTTCCATTGCGGTAGATTCCACGTGACGGAAAGCTTCTTTAGTTGACCGTTTGGATTTAGATATAAGGATTTATTCTTCGTAGAGGGGTGTTAAGATTTGAATAGATAGGTTTATGCTATCATCAAAAAATAACTAAAATTGTAGAGTTAAAAATATTGACTATAGCTACTTCGTACAGTATGCATTTATTTTAAATAACAAAAACGAATTCCATTTTCAGTCTTCGAAAAAGATTTTTTCCACCAGTTAAAGCAGATTCAGGCCAAGAACCGAAGGCGACAAATGATAACAGTGATGGCAAAGAAGGTGATATGTCGGACTCCGATTCAGGCGACGAGAGTCAACTAGAAATGGATGGTGGCAAAAAGCGCAACAAGAAAGAAAAAGTTGGATTCAGAGAAAGAAAGGTACAAATTCAACGTGAATACTATTAATATAATTTATTAATATATTTTTGTAGTCGTGCTTCAATAAATATTTAATTATGTTTAATTAAAACTATGATTTCCTTTTGTTTTGGATTTTATGTTGACTTCAGTTTTTTGTTTAGATAATGGAATATGAAAATCGTGTAAGAGCATTTTCAACACCTGATAAAATCTTTCGATATTTTGCAACTATTCGGATTGTCCATGGTAGTGGAAGTGAAGTATTCATGACGCCTGATGACTTTTTAACAGCAATAACGCCTGGCATGAGACAACCAGACGGTAATGAAATTCAATAGATAGTTAAGGGGAAGCTTACATAAATCGAAATGGGCGGTGACGGTGGATTTGCATTGCTGGGTCTTTATGATATAATCGTTTCATTTCAAAAACAGCATGAATTTGCAGTGAGAAGTAACTTCCAAATATAATATATAATATTTAAATATTCCATAAACTGAGTGAAAAGATTCTTTAAATTTTCCTTGATTTCAGAACTTATGTCAATTGTTCTGTGCTTTTTAACATTAATATTGGTTATAAGGGAACTTTCTAAGAATTCTTAACACAAAGAGATTTTTGCAGTGTGTTTGGCTTCATTGCTTGACAAAACTCTGTTACGGTAACATGATCAACCGATAACAATGGAGGGAATGAAGTTCTGCGCTTAAGCCCAAGTATTTCCTAAAATCACTACGTCCTACATATTTCTGTTGATATAATTTTTTACTGTCTTAGTTTATTCGCATTGATCTTATGCAAACTATCTGATTTTTTTTTTTTAAAAATGCGTTCATTTTCAACTCTATAAAGCTTAAATACTAACCATGGACATAATCGTAATGCTTTATCTTTTAACAGATAATCGAATATGAGAATCGAATCCGTCAATATTCGACTCCCGATAAAGTATTTCGATATTTTGCCACGATTCAGGTTCCATCACCAACTGGGGATCATCATGAAGTGTTTATGACACCAAGTGACTTTTTAACAAGCATGACCCCTGGAATGAAACAGCCTGAGGGTATTTACTAATCTTTCTTAATGGTTTTTTACATCATTCACTTCTTGCTTGCCCAATTTTAAATAGATTGTCGATCACGTCGTTGTACATCCTAAATGTTTCTTTTTCTTTTTCATTCAACAGGTTTGGGTTTGGACCAGTATAGACGTTATGATCCCAAGGTAAGCTATTTGTAAATAATGTTTTTAAAGACATATATTAGCAATCGAAAGAATAATATCGAGTCGCAATGTCGTTTGGTAGACTAGACGGTTTGACGACAAGAACTCTATATTTATTATTTTATTTGACGTAATAATTTTGCTTTGAAACCCTGTTAGTATGTTTTTTCACCCTAGAAATATAACACTGCTCGTGGACGTATGATTGTCATGGAGTTATAAATCAAAAAATTGAATTTTCTTAATAGACCAGGGCTAAAAAACGACTAAATTTGGTCGTTGTGAGGGGGCACGCTGATTTTTGCAGGAAAAGTTGGGGAATAACTCGTATAACAATAATTGATTTATGCTCCCTCTCAAAAAAGTCGGGAACATTAAAAAAAATCGAAATGTTTAAGAATTTGGAAAAAATCGTGTTTTTTCTGCTTGTCTCACTCCTAACTTTAAAACGGTGCATTCCAGAGCAACGTTGCTTGGATGTAAAAGTTGCGTAATAAAATTTTCAACAAGATAGGATCGGTTTAAAATTCCAAAACATTTAACCCTTGCCGCAAAATAGCAATAATTAAATAAAAAAAATGGGGAAAAAAGCCGTTCCTTATTCAATTTTTTTTTACTATTTCAAATAAACTGAGGACCTTCATATTTTGCCAAAACAGCAAACTAATTTTCATCAAAATCAATTCGGTAGATTTCACAGAACAAAAATTCAAAATTTTGCAAGTCAAAAACTAAAAGTCATAGAAGTTTGAATTTTTTTTACATATAAAAAAACACTCCACGTATTGAATGCATTTTACAAAACAAAAATCATATAATTTATTTTAAGTAAAACTTTTCCAAACGCAAATATTTTATATTATAATAACATATATATATTTCAAGGGTGAGAGTTCCCTCTTCTTCAGTGCTATTTTACTATTTACTATTTTACACCATAGTAAAATAGCACTGAAGAAGAGGGAACTCTCACCCTTGAAATATATATATGTTATTAAAATATAAAATATTTGCGTTTGGAAAAGTTTTACTTAAAATAAATTATTGAAATGGCGCAAAAACACCGAGAAAACGAAGAATTTAAAAATCATATCATTAAGACGGCCTCAGGATTTTTTTAAAATTTTAAACAGTTTTTTCTCTAATAAACAAATTGAATATCTTGGTAACCATTAATTTAAATTAAATGAAAACTAATTCGTAAAAAAGAACTTTACAATACGCTTCTTCTAACGTGTAAATTAAAAAAAGGAAAAAAATCTTTATATTTCGATTCCAATTTTCCCTTTCATTCCGACATGTAGTGAGTTGCTTAAGTTTTGCACAGCACTGTATATCGATATAAATGCTTTTGCATTCAATAAATAAAGACTTGAAGTTAAAAAATTTTTTTATTTAAATATATGTATACATATTACCATAATAGTGACGTCATCAAAAAAATAATAATCACCAAACGGTGTCATTGATTCCAACTGGAAGACTTGCCTGAAACACGAAAATCAGAAATATTATGTTTTTTACTGGCTATCGTGTGAACCAATAATATTTTTTGGGCAACAAAACAAAATGGCGTCGGTTCAAAAACAAGTTGTCCAAAAATCGTAATTTTTTGGTTAATTTGTGGTTTAAAAAATATAAAAAAGAAAAAATTATTAAGATGTTTGATATTCACACGATACCTATACATGTTAGGAATAAGCTGCAAAAATTTCAAAAGGATCGATTGAGTAGATTTTAAGAAATCACACCGTATCACCAGGTGTATCCAAAGCGCTCTGAAGCGCTCTCGAAAATATCGAAATAAATATTGATGTAATGCTTAGATCATGATAACATTTTAACTGAGCATTACTGAAGTGTGTACTTTTTTTCGAAATCCGTAAAAAATCGTTTTTTTGTTGTAAAGTAGGTAATTAAGGTAATATAAATTTGTGAGTCAAAAAAATCAAGCGTTTTATTTTATAAAGATTTTATTCCATAATGGCTCATCAGGTGTACACACAACTCTCTATAACTGGTATTTTTGTAGCTTTTATCTTTTTTAAATGAGAAATCATAAAATTGCCGATGATGTAAAGGTACGAAACTTACTAAAATTTCGGCTCTGGAGAGCTCTAGGTAAAACGTTACAGACAAACAGTACAGGATACTAATTTTGGTTTTATTAAAAGATTTATAAAAAATGTGACAATTGGTATACCATATTAATTAAATGACACAATTTCGTAGTCAAATTATTGTTCAACGATACGAGTGCCAATATAATTAATTTGCGGTCAAATTTCGGTGCATGTTATTCTTTCGATTGAGAACTAATCGTAGATATTTGAGTTATTCTTGATGTTTAATTGAAAATCTATATAAAATCAACAAAACGCGAAGTTATCAACCGTAGATTATTATTCTTTTTCTATTCGAATGTTGTCTATATTGTATCTAACTGTGCTCCTTTTCTTCCAAAATTCTGTCTTCTGCAGTCTCAGGGAGAGGTATTTACCATGTCCCTCATTCTTTTCAACACTCTCTTGATTTTTCACTAGCAAAAATCCACAAAATGCTTGAATTAGATAATGATAATGTTTCAATGACTATTTTATATTGTGCTTTAATTTCAAATCTTTCGCTTAAAAATGCATGTTTGAAAAATGTTTATTGGCGATTAATATGTTTGTACGGTTTTACATTTTTTTAATAATTTTATGAATCTTCTACACAATTTTTTTTATTATTACGTGGCATACCTGCGTAGATTCGTTTGTATTTCAGGTTGTTGTAGAAGAAAAAAATATATGATATCCAATAATACAATTGAATGTAACAATTATAGAGAAATGATGATTTAATTTGAGAATATCCATAATAAAATGAAACATTTCCACTTTTCATGCTCTTTATTTTTCTGAATCAAAATTGATTGGTTTGTTTTGTCCATTCAGATATGATTGTGTGAATCACTTCAATATTTTTTTATAGACTATCCTATTACATGTAATTCTATCAAGAATCAACATTTTCCATTCATGCAAATTATTTTCTTCAACTATTGAAAAAAATCGGCTCTGATAAATTGTTTGCATTTTGTTATGGAACTTCTTATTTACATTTGAATTGAGTAGTTTTAAAGTAATATTTCTACACTGTGCAAATTTATTTGAATGTGATAAGAGTTAATCGATTTTTCTGTTGAACCTTTATTACATTGTTAAGTATTCATTCGGTGCCACTAAATTCACCAGTTCGGAATTTTCACTCTCCGGTTTGATGCATTTCTGCTTCCTTAATTGAAAAAGAACGTAATTACACTATCTAGTTTTGATTTTCCAATGCCTAACTATGACTATTTTCATTGCTTTTCTTTTGCATGATAGCCAATTTGTTTTGGTGGTTTCAAAAAAAATTCTTTAGATTTGCAACCATCTATTATATGTATATTATGCGATAATATAAGTTTCTATAGTATTTAGGCTTTCCACTATGGCTTTGCTAGGAAAATATTTCAAACTAACAAAAGTAAGCCTAATAAAATCAAGATTAATTCATGATCGTGTTAGCACGATCAGTTGAATAAAATAAGTTGAAAGCACCTAAAGAAAAAAATGGGAATATTGTTCTTAAACAATTATTTTTATTTTGAATAGACCGTGACCGAAAGACTTGATTTGCATTTGGAGAAGGATAGCATTTTTTATAAACTAGGATCGTATGGACTTATATCGTTCTCGGATTATATATTTCTACTGACAGTGCTCTCAAGTAAGTAGGATTTTGTTTTGAAGTGTAAATTTTTTAAATTAAATGATAACCTATATCTGCACAATCAAATTTTTGGTCAATTATTGCATTACTATCATTAATTTTTTGATTGAACATGTAATTTAAACTTTGGTCAGGTCAATTGCTGCAGGTTTTTTGGATTACTCTTTCTAATTTATGGAATCCATAAGATAGTTAGAATGTGATTAAATGATGCTTATATACGAATATCAGTGTCAAAAAATTCGAAAACAAACTTTTAAAGACATTCAGTAAACCAAAATTAATTTATCATTTCGGGGTTTCGGGAGATAAGAATATTTTTAATATTATATAGCCTATTTACTACTAGTTTTGGCTCCATTTGAGATTTTGACCATTGATTCAAAACTACGTATTTTATCATACGTTTCCAAATTACCTTCAGAACGTAATTTGGGCAAAATCACGGATCAAAACAATGTTATAGTCGATGTTGCAATATGCAATATATGTGGCTAGCTGAATTTACCACCATGTTTGACACAATTTGTCGAGCAAATACAGTGCTCCTAAGAAGAGGTTGTCCACTGCAACATAAAAAATGTGGTCTAAATGCGACCCTTGAGGCCCACATGACTAACTTCCCAGTTGGGTGAATAAAAAGTTATAATTTGCGTTTATTATTAATTACTATTATTAATAATTACTATTATTAAACATTATTATTCTAAATTAATATAATTACTTTTATTATTTTTATCAATTTTTTTATGTAACCATAAAAGCTTTGGTAGAGGAAGACGTCTCCATCACCTGGTCATCCTCTACCTCGGCCTCGGCAACCTCGTCCTCTTCGTCCTCATTATCCTTCTTGTCCTCCTCTTTGTCCTCAACTGCGTTCTCCATCTCGGTCTTGGAATCCATAACTATTATTGAGGGTATTTAATTATTATTTACAATAATCATTCGTTATTAAGAATGTTTGACCGTTACTGAATAATTATAATTGACTTTATATATACAATATCAAATTATTACTAATATTATTTGATTGTTATTAACAATATTAATGTATTTATAACAATATCCAATTATTAACTGCATTAGCGTCTCTCCTCTCATTCTCCCAAACCTGATAATATACCTTAGTTTGAAATTTAAAAAAGTAATTTTGATTTTTTTCAAATTGCACATTTTACAAATTTGATCACAATTTTGCTAAAACGCACAATAATAAAAACTACTATGAAGTTATTTGGTATCTGCACGCATTAATAGTGCGTATCAACAGTTTAAAAATAAGCAATTTTTAGTCGTTTTTCAGTTTTTTCATCCTAAATAAAAAAACGGCTTTACGGATTTTGATGAAAAGTCATTCAGTTTTAAGTTACGTAATTACGCGTCAAATGAAACCGGTCCCACGTCAATGCGATCTTTGGTTCTCGAAATAATCGAGACGAAAAATTATTCCGAACGCACATCCGCACATACGTACATAGACACACACAGACATCTCTCTAAAAACGATGGATTTGGATTCTAGAGACCTTAAAACGTGGAGATATTTGAAAATTTGGGATTCGCAAAATCGACCCCATTACAATAACTTCCCATAGGGAACTGGGAAGTTAATAAATCGAATTCAAACAGTCGTGAATGAAAATAACTCCTTCAAATATATTTTCATCGAATCTTCCATTGGGTTTAAACGGGAGTAATGAGCTTTTATTTAAAACAAATAGGCATCCATTATTTTGAAACCGCAACTGTTGAACATGTGTATCTGACAAACGCAACAGTCTCAGTGCAATGTAAACGGTTCGATGCGTTTTGAAATGCGTCAATCATAAATACGTATCTCGATGAATCATTCTCAATCCCAAAAATTCGTTTATCATCATCATCAAATAAATAATGTGCCCATTAATTTTTAAATAGCATTCAATTATAGATAGAGTCTATACTATATTTATCAACATTTGTATGTTGTGCAGATGTAGTCCCGAATTCGTAATCCAAGTTTTCAAAAATTAACTTGCTCATGTTAATATTATTTGTGGACAATTGCGATGGTAACCTCAGTGTATCCAAAATCTGTATGCTACTAAAACACAATAAAATCATGATGTCTCTATAATCCAGGAACAATGGATTGTTTAAATCTATATGAATTATTTAAAAATCTCAGCATGACGCTAACTTGTAGACAATTCGTGAAATATTCAAATTTTACTTTCTAAAAAATGTTTATTTACGCAAAAACATGTACGCACAATTTTTTTAAAAATATGTTTTAATGCAACAGAATCTTCAGTTTCCATATGTGTGTACCTAGTCCAGTCATTCATTTTTTTGACTGGAAATGTTGCAAAATTTTGTTTTATTTTAAAGGGCTAGCAGCCATAATTGAGGGATGTGCAGAAATAAGGAAGCAGTTAATTTTTTCATGTTTTAGGGAGATTAAAAAAACCGTTTTAAAATTTTTATTTTTGGATTTTTATTTCTTCTTTTTCTTTTCTTTTGCATATCATAACACAGGTACCTACCTATGAATATAGGTCGTTTCGGACCCCTTTCTTCATTTTCTGAGTGATGGGGGGAGAATTGCGCCGTGTACTAATTAACATTAGGATGACTGACTTGAAACCATGATGAAAGCAGGGAATCGAGGACGCGAGATCTACTTCTCCTGGCATTGGTCCATCCTTCCGAAGTATGGTCAAGTGGCCAATATGTCCCTTTTGCCAGATATGTAGTGCATTTAATCGAATCGCAAAGCACTTGGCCTGTTGTCTCGTAAGGAGCTCCGTCGGGAGCCAATTCAATAGCATAAACAGTGCCTTTGTCGAGGTAGTGCGTAAGACCCCGGTGATTGCAATAGCTGCAATCCATCTGACTCTGTTTAGCAGGTTTGCATTGGATGTTTTCGCAATAGTTGGCCACCAAACAACTACGCCGTACAGAAAGATTGGTTCCACTATCGCCGTATAGAGTCATGATACGATTTTGGGTTTCAATTCCCACTTTTTCTCAATGGCTCTTTTGCAGCAGTCGATTGCGCATGACGCTTTTCGCGTTCTTTCTTCTATGTTCGCTTTCCACGCGAGCTTGGAGTCCAGAATTAGACCCAAATACTTAACTTGATGAGACGGTATGAGGTTTATCTCATCGAGTTTGGGTGGGAGGAATTTTGTGCCTTTTTGTGAAGAGCATAAATTCCGTTTTCTGCGGATTATTCTTTAGATCACACTCTTTGCACCACTGGGTAAGAACAAGGTATATAAACTAGACATGGTAGTCTATTCCCGATTCCCAAATGCGTTCACTACTGCGCATGTACGTCACTGAGGCCAGAAGTCGCCGAAAAGTGCCCAGTAGGAATAGCATCAACACTTTTTGGAAAACATGTTCCGCCCAGTAGGAAAGGGAAAATGGCAAGTGATGTTGGAAATAAGCTTTATTGTTGCTGCTATTGCACCCACGCACCGAACAAGTCACCATCGTCACTTCACTTGTCTTTCGTTTACACGTTTCCCACGCAATGCACCGACTATCCGCCGCCGGTTTCCGCCATTTATACATTTTGAATTGTGGCATCTCGTTTTCTTTCGCCTTGCCAGATGTGCACCCTATGTTTTGTTCATTTGGCAGCCCAAATTTTTTGGCCAAAATGACGCACGTAAGGCCAGCTGTGCGCATAGGTTTACCATGTCTAGTTTATATACCTTGGGGTAAGAATACTCAGGGCAAAGTTAGTGAAGAGAAAAATCTCTTCACACGATTTTGCTATTGCAACATCATTGGCATAAGCTACGACTTTACAGCCAGTCGCTTCTATTTTTGACAGGAGCTTGTCCATCACTAAGTTCCAGAGAAGGGATGATAGCATCCCATCTTGTGGGGTACCTCTGCACGTCCTCTTTCTTAAGGTGCTATCGACAAATCATACAAATGATTACAATCTTTTTTATCCCTGTACAGCATCGATGTTTGATTCGAACTCTAACTCCCTATTTGATTTGGAAAAATTTCATTTTGAAAGGAAAATGCTATAATAAATTGATTGGACCTCATAATAAATTTACACCATTTCAATTTCCCTCTTTAGCAGTTCATAACACCTCACCTCAGTATTATCATTTGATACAGGATCTTGATGGAATTCTCTTAATTCGCTTCAGGAACTTTACCAATTCTCGGAAGCTTTTGGTTTCAGTTTTTAAAATGCGAGTTTGTTAAGGCAATAGATGCAAATCGATCATCATGTTCAAATTCAGTCATAATCGAGGTGGTAACGTTTATGTACTTCAAAATCTTTATGTCTGGATTAAGAGGACTGTCGCACAACAACCTTTGCCTGTATTTGTCGACTCATTCAAGAATATATTTGTTTAATGCTTTCTACCACTTTGTCCAGGAAACATTTTTCATGTTGCTTCCCGGTTAAGAACGACTTAAAGATGATTATCAGTAGCTGATGTCCAATTCTTGCCGAATCGTATCGATCGATATGTCCACCTGTTTTTTCTATAATTTCCAATAAATTTATTTTAAGATGATGTTGACATCTTTACTCGTCTGATGTGCCCTCGAAGTTGTTACAAGTTTTCCTATCAAAGATTTCTGGTGGCTGAAAACCTACCCATTTTTGCTTCCCCGATGATGCAGAAGATTTCGTACGTTTGGTAGCAGCATTTAGGTTGATTTTTTTCCCTGAGGTTGGAAAACTAAAAATACTGCCTTCAACAACAGCCTTGTGACAAATTGAATCAGAGCCCATCGGTGCCTTCGTAAAAAATCGTGCATTAATTACATTTATACATTAGTTTTTAAACTCACTATATCTGAGTTAACAGGCTAAATCATAACCACTTTCCTCGTAGGAGAACATGCTGCACACTTTTGAACATTTACCAAGATCTTCTCAAAAATCATCACTTGCATGTAAATTTTCAATATTAAAGACAATTTTTATTGATTAATATTTGCATAAAGTGATTAAAAGTAATAAGTTTGCACATATGCAATTAATAAAAATATTCTTACAATAAAATTTCTAAAGTATGCAATTTTAACATCCAATTTTTCATGTATAATTTCAAATAATTGGGCATTCTACATTAAAAACAGATTGTCCTGGAATATACAATGTAAATATATTGGGAAAACGAAATAGTGTTATTGAATCACATGATAGTTTCACAATTTCAATATTTACCAAAAATTTTCATCATTTCTAAACATTAACCTAATGGAGTATAAATCTTAACACCGAAATACACATGCTTTTATATGATAAAATGTTTATATAAAGATATACATATATATATACTTTATCAAAAAGACATTGTTCTTTCAATTTAGCTCTTCTCTCCTAATATAATAAGTATGAAGATACGAGTTTTACTTTTGCTTTAAATCACATTTATTTTGCTGCAACAAATATTTTTTTTTTTGGTTTGTTTTTATTTTATTTATTATTTATTTATTTTTAATATTTATAAACTGCGTGCAATTAGTTCAACATTCAAACTGTAGAACGTATATGTTTGACAAGTGATTATTTATTTTCTGTTTGCGTTAATAATAATAATAATAATAGTTGAATTATCAAGTTTACGATTTAAAGAATAATGTTTATCAACTTTGCGATTATTGATAGTCAATATTTTCAGTGATGAATGAATGAAATGAAGAAGCTATTAATATGATGTGGTGGAAATAAATGGCGCCAATTTGAAATCAAATGTGTTCCTTTTTGTTTCACATTGAATTAATTACATGTGTGTTAAAGTATAAAATTTGAAGCCCAAGCTATTAAGAAAGTCGCAAAGTTCCAACGTATTTCTGAATTATTAATTTAATTTAAATTAATTGTTTGATAAAGCATAAAACCTGTTAAAAACATCTTTAATTTTTTAGTCCATTTTTCTACATATGTGATAAGTTAAATTTTTGCTTATGTTTGAATTCCATTTGAAACGTTTTGTATATTATTTGTTTGTGTTTTTTAGTTTTAAATTAGTTGTGGTTGCAAATGGCCGAATATAGCAGAAGATGAAGAACAAACTCGTGTAATTTTACGTGCAAATAGTGAAGAGAATTTTTTTGAAAAATTATCCTAGTTTTACTTTCTTTTTGCTTGCTAAATATTACATGCAATTGATTTCCCAAGAATAAATTTGGCACTTTTATGCAATTAGTGCTCGAACTCCTTCAAGTTGTGGCATTTTTTTGGGATTCCATTAAAGTAAATTACACTATGGTGCTTTCAAAGTTAATTGTTATTATTGCTTTCTAATATTGTTTAATCCATGATGAGTTGATGGAATAATCTGCTTATGATATATTTAATTGGAAACGATTTTATCAAAATAGATTGATGTATTTCTGGGCAAGCATTTCAAAGAAGTCAATTTTAAAGATCTTGACTTGTGTCCTATCTTGTTTTAAGTGACGACATACATATTTATTCTGTTTTTATGTTTCAATTTCACGACATTAAATTGCTAATAAAAAAATACAGAACATGATTTTAACTGGCCAAAAATATAATCTTTTTTCACTGAATTTAAATTTTTTCGAGTTGAATTCAAATGAAATAAATTTATATATTCTCAAAATTTGTTGTGCTGATGTTTACGCAAAATTTGGCACACTAAGCAATTGTGTTCAAAGTAATAACAAATCAACTATGTAAACTCAAAAGGAATATTCAATACACTTCGAAAAAGTTATGTTATCTCGCAATTTAAGATGTTCATTTAAGAATTGTTCAGAGTACTTAAAGATGTTGAGCTACTCGGGCTTGAATATGATGTTGTCGTGGCGATTGTGGTTGTCTTCGGCATCGGTTGAACGATCTGGTAATATTTTTGAAAACTGTATCCGAACAGTTCAAAATCCAAAGCGTAAATCCTGACAAGATCGTCCAATGTTTTGCGATCAATTTGTGAAAAATATCTGAAAATTGAGTACATTTTAAATTGAAACGGTGTGTGCCGCATACTTACTTTTCAACTAAAGAGCTCGTATTTTCCGACGCTCGATTCGATATCTTTTTCGTGTATTGTTTTCGTAATTTTCCCAAGAGTAAGGGTTCCAATCCAGCTTGTCGTATTATATATTCCGTATCACGTTGTAGTGTTTCAACTTTTGCTATTATAGTGTAATTAATACTGCACGGTGTACAAAATTTATAAAAAGGACTCCAATGTTCGTTAAATTGTTTCCTATTTTTATAGCTTCGTATTAAAAATAGAAGAAATTCTTTAAATGTTGGTCCGGTATTGTGTTGTTGTGGTTTTTGTTGGTGCATACTTTGTTGCTTTTTTAATTCACTATCATCACGAAATTGTCGAACTATTTGCATACCTAAATGTTTATAATATTTATTGCGGCATCCTTCTAATTTGTCCCTGTATGCCGATAAAAGTCTTTCGAATGGTTCGCGAACAATTAAAAATGTTACGGAATTAAAAAGTGATTCAATTAATTCATCCAATTTTGGCCGTGGAAATCGTTGGCGAGCTAAAAACATTGGTTCCTTTTTAGTCCTTTGTAAATATTTTATATCATAACCGCCTGAAATGGTAAAGGTAAAGGTAAAGTTGGATTGATGTGATAAAATTATTTCGTTATCAAGTTAATTTTTTTCTCCTTAAAGTAACGTAACTGAGGGAATTTCTTAGAGCTTGTGCAGTTCAGAAAATGAATGTGTGACGACTAACGATAAATATTCTATTGTACTGTCTATCTTTGGTAGCATAGTTTTCGCAGCAATCGTGATTTTGATCGTTATCGTGTTCTAAATTACCCCCGGAACGTAATTTGGAGAAAATCACGGATCAAAACAAACTACAGTGCCCGAAATTCGTTTAGCTGCATCATATTTGTTTCATTTAGCCAAGCAAGTATAGCCAAAAGAAAATAAATGATTATACCAATACTTAGTACACATAAATTTATTTCAAATCAGATACAATTTATTTATGAAAAAATAACATGTCAAGATAAAATAAAAGAAAGTGATATTTTACGATGAAAAAAAAAATGCAAAATCATTCAAAATAAAGAGATAGTATACAGTACTTGGCCAATGAATTATACTCAAACCAATCATTAGCATATTAGCCTTAAAAATTTTCAGTTGACAATAATATACAGCATGTTTTTTTAGTTTTTATTGAATATTTTTCAATTCATTCAATGTAGTATTTAAAGAAAAGGACATTCAAATATAAATAAAAATTAGTATTTCGTCCAACTACCTCGATTTTTCACTAAATCTCTTACACGAATTTCCATACTTTTTATGTTATTTTCTGCAGTTTTTTTGATTAGATCATCATGAAACCATACTTCTTTAATAGAATTAATTAATTCTGCTTTATTGCGATTAATTTTTTTTGAAACTTGTTTTTTTAATACTGCCCATACATTCTCGATGGGATTCATGTCCGGTGAATTCCCTGGCCAAGGTAAAACCTTAATATTATTTTCACTTTGGAATTTTTTCACGCATTTAGCAGTGTGCGCCGTCCTGCATAAATATATATTGGTCCTTTTCTTCGAACCAATTTGCCACTTGAGGAAGAAAAACATCCTTTAGAACTCTCAGATACTGTTCGGAGTTCATGGTACCTTCGACAAAATATAATGCTCCGAGTCCTTTCCCAGAAATCACACCCCATATCATGACTGCTATTGGGTACTTTACCCTTTGCTCAACACATTGAGGCAACAGTCTTTCACTTGGTCTCCTTCTTACATAAATTGCTTGCTCTTCAGTCACTTCGATTCGGCATTCATCAGAGAAGCAAACCTGTGAGATGTTTCAATTACAAATATTTAATATCCTTTAGTTAAAAAAAAATATGCTTACATTTTCCCAGTCAGATGTTGAGAAGTGTTTATGCGTCTTTGTCCAAGCCAGTCTTTTCTTTATCATTGCAGGAGTTAACTTCGGTTTTTTGGTTATCCTCCTGCAGTCCAAATGCGCTTCTTTCATCCGACGTCTTAGAGTGCGCTCTGAAATTTCAACGCCCTGTTCCGAAACCATTTTATGGACCACTTTTATTGGACTCTTTCTGTTCCTTTCAACAATTGAAACAACCTTCCTGTCATGTCGTGGTGGTGTTTTTCGTACACTTTTGCAATGCTCCCTCTTGTCCAATCGAATATCTACTCCATTATCCACCTTTTTTTTATAGTTTTTACTGACGATGGTGAAATATTGCACATTTCAGCAATTTTCCGTTGCGAAAAAGTCTATTTCTTTAATAAATTTGCCACGATTCCTTTTGTGTCACTAGAAATGTCCTTTTTTCTCCCATTATGACCGGATTTTTTACTACTACACACTAAGCACTTTTAAAAAAATATTAAGTTTAAGTTTTTACCAAAATGTCCGTTAAAATCATTATTCTTACACTGTCTTCACTCACAAGAACCATTTAAATGTTAAAAGGACCTTTTAACACTCGCTTATATACAGAACGGAAATCTTAACATGTCCATAAAATAAGAGTACCTGCAAATTTCTCTAGAATAATATGAATTAAGATAATAAAAACAAGGTAATAAATGCATAGAAAAACAGCCAGGGTATTTACTGCTCTTAAAATAAGGAAATACCCACAAGGGACTTGTACCTGTGGTCATTATTGTTTCATTTCGAAGAAAAATACTTTGAGTATAATTCATTGGTCAGGTACTGCAGATATACAAGTTATTTAGTATTTAGGGCTACCACCTTTGTTTGCAATAGTCGCGAAAATTTTGCCCGGCATTGAGCTCACTAGAGTGTCGATCGTGTCCTTGGTGATGTTGTCCCAGGAAGTATTTATAGTATCCTTTAAGGATTTGGTGTTTTTGTATTGCTGGTTATTTTGATAAATCTGCCGTGCCATTATAACCCACAAATTCTCAATTGGGTTTAAATCAGGGCTGCATGCAGCACACTTGATTAATTTAATGTCATGAGATGAAAAACATTCCCTTATTCTGTTACTCACATGCACAGCTGTATTATCCTGCTGGAAAACGAATTCCCGGTTCTCAACAACATCCTCTACGTATGGTATAAGAGGTGCTTCTAACATTTCACTTTACTTTTCTGAATTAGTACGGGTGGATAAAAAAAAGTTTTGTCTTTCCGTTAGAAGAAAATCTAGCCCACACCATCAAGGAACCTCCTACAAAATTTCTGCTCATTCTTGTATGATGTTCGTGTCGCAGATCGTGCCAATAGCAGCTCAAGCCATCTGGGCTATCTAAACTAAATTTCTTTTCATCAGAAAATATAGCAGTTTCCCTTTTTTTGCCAAAATACATATAAGACCGATAAAACTCTAAACTAGCTACTTTATGATGATGTCTTAATGCAGGTTTTCTTGCTGGTTTTTTGGTAAACTAAGTTGGCATCACTGTATAAAACTTGACAGACACGTCGTGTGCTTACTGGCAGCTGTAATTTAGCTTTCACTTGTGACACCGTCAATTTATTTGTTGTTGCTTCTCTCCAAACTAGCCTTTTTTTACTTTCGCTAAGTTTTGCCTTTCGTACTAGCTTTTTTCCCATAACTGTCACATTTTTTGATAAAATTCCTGATCGCACGTTCACTGCGATTAATCTCCGTTGCTACCTTTTGATTTGATTCCCTTATTACCTTTAACACACGAATAATCCTTTTTCCTTCGCTGCTCAAATACTTTCCCTTGGGCATTTTACACACTTTATCTAAATGAAAAGAAACAGTTCGCCATTTTATACAAAAGACAACAAACACATGAATTACCGTTACAAAAGTTCATATTTTTCAGTAAATCTTTACTTAGATTCTTAAAATACCAATACGGCTAAACGAATTTCCGACCAGAAAAGTGCACGACACTGGCGTAGTATTTTAGTGCCTGAACATAAGTCCACTTTCAACAAAACAATATGTGTTAAATAATTGCAGGAAATACCCCTTAACTATCAGCAGATGTTTAACAGGCCAGATATTATCTTCTTATCAACATGAAGTTTGTTAGGAATAGCTGAGTGCGACTAAACGAACTTCGTCCACTGTAATAATCGATGTTGACACGTGCGATAGATGTCACTAGTTGATCTTTTCGAATTCACCACTCCATTTGACAGGCTATGTCAACGAAATGCAATGGTCTTAACGTTGTTCACTACAGAAAAAATATATCGAACTCTAACAGTTGTGAATGCAAGAACTGGCTCAAATATATTTTCATAGACTTCTCCTTTGGTTTTCAAGGGGAACAAGACAGTTCTAAAATTATCTTCATTTATAAGAGCTTTAGAAAATTTTCAGGTATCCATATTTTGAACCGCAACCGTTTATCTTAACGCAGTGTAAACGATTCGAAGCATTTCGAAATGCGTCTATCATAAATGGGTTTTTTGAGGGCAATGTAAATGGACTATTAAATTTGGCTGGATAATTACAGACAGTAGTCGTCTATAGAGCTGCAATATTTGAAAATGAATAACACCTTCTTTAGGAAGAGTATATGGGAACTAAATTTTCTCGGTAGGAATAAAGATGACACTCCCAGTAGGAACAATGAAAAATTCAATCAGGAAAGTATCGTTGAAATTTCAACGAGGCATTTTATCATTCATGTGACATGTGTTGCAAGGCGAGGTGCAAAACGAAACAATTTGGACAAGCGGAAGAGCATATCATGTCTTGTCTATATACTTAGGCTAGAATCAACTGTATCAATCATTAACCAGTTTGAACATGTGAACTATAGTCTATTTCCACTGCAACGAAATTAACAAAGTTTTGGCTCCATTCGTGATTATGATCGTTATTGGCTTCAAAACTATATATATTTTTTAATACATTTCCAAATTATCTCCATAACGTAATTTGGACAAAATCACGAATCGAAACAAGGTTGTCGTTGATGTTGCTATATGTATGCACTAGATGTCACGAGTTGATATTCATTTGTAGCGACCGAACTGAAATCCCCCTAAATCGTATTAGATTAGTATACAAGGTATCGCCTCAAATGTTGATTATGATTGATTTTGATTTTGATAGTAAATTCAGGCTTTAAAGGTTATTGAATCTCATGTTATGTTAACGGTGCGAATGCTAGGAAATATCGAACCGAACTGGTTTCACCTGCCTGCAATCACCAACACCTTTAGTCTTCGAGAAGCTGAATATGCTCTTCCAAACGATGCTTAACTATAGTTGCCTTGTCCTTGCAGAAAAGGTCCATGAGGTCTTTCAGGCGTAATTTTTTCTTGACTTCAAACATGAAATTTGAAACCTCATAAGAACATCGATGAATATATAGAAGTTTTATTGAAGGCAAATTTTTATTTAATTGTTACACTGAGCTTATTAATGACGTATATAGGTATACTGATGATTTATCATAAAAGCATCGGGAAAAATTAAAGCAATTTTCTTGTCATTATCATTTTCCTCGACCTCTAGCAATAAATAACTCTCAAAGCTATGTACTCATGTAAACTTCAAGGTCATACTTTCACGAATAAGCTAGCAATCGTGATTTTAAGTTTCTTGTGAGAAATACAAAATCTTACAATCCTTTTCTTTGAGTTACCTTATTCCGACTAAGCTTACTCTTTTATCTAGACAAAGAGACTTATAAGATATGCATTTCTCAGCCGTGCTGATGAAATTTTCTCATAAAGACTAGACATAAGCATAAAATTACCACATATTCATTTGGGTCAAGAGGATTCTCAAGTAGATTTTGCGAGTGAAGGATAAGGATAATGATGATGCAAATTTAGATTATGCACTTATGCATCCTGAACACAGTCAAGTTCTGATACAATTTCTTTTTTAGACAAAACCACTTACCTAAAATGTTAAAATTATATAACCAGGTACTGCTTGCTGCTTTGAAGATGGGACACCATACTAAATTGTGTCCCGGTGACAGGAAAAATTCCCATGCATGCGGTGGGTAAATTCCGGTAATATTTTCAGTAATGCACACATCCAACAAATGAGATTTGCGTAATGATAGTTCATGCTCGATGGTGCTATGCAACTCTTCTGAGTACTCGTAAATTGGATTAACAGTTGTCAATGTGTGTTTATTAGTTGTCTTCAAATCGTTCACTGCAACATATTTCGTCCCGAAAACGTTTCGTGCCCGTTTTGGTATGAATTTTTGATGAATCTAAAATTAAATTGAATTAGTCAGGAAATAATATACTAGAATACTCAAACATTGCAATAATATGATTTTTAACAATAGTACCAAAAACAAAATAGTATAAAGTCTACTTTAATTTATTTATTTATTTATTCTAAATTCATCTAACAGACTAATAGCCCAATTACAAGATAAAATGAAGCCAAAAATAAAAAAATAAAAGATAAAAAATAACACGCTCTTAAGTCTACGCTTAAAGCTAATTAATGAAGTAGGAAACGGACCAAGTCGCAGTTCATTATGAAGTCTAGGGAGACGCAACATTGGCGAATTGAAATAAAGTTCAGTCCGAGCATATGGTATGACAAAAATATTGTCGTACCTAGTAGGACGTAACGAAGTACGATACTCTAAGTATTCGGGAAGGATAGAGTTTAATTGACGGTGGTGAAGTCGAAACAGAAAACATTCATCCAAGAGGAGTCTACGGGAATTCAATGTAGGTAGTTGAAGCTTGGCAAGTCGATCAACATAGGGTGTGTATGGAATATTAAATTTAAAAAAAAGGAAACGAGTAAATTTGCGTTGGACGGATTCTAACAAAAGGTCCAAAAATTGATGATGTGGTGACCAAACCTGAGAACAGTATTCAAGGATGGGTCTAACGAGGCTAGTGTATAAGCGCACGGAGGAAGAAATGTCAGTAAACATGTGCGAGTGCCTTAGTACAAACCCAGAGACTCGAGAAGCACGCGTGGTGATCGCCGCAATATGAGCCTCAAATTTTAGTTTCGGGTCAAAAGTCACTCCTAAATCTTTAATTTGGAAGACAGAAGTTAGCGGGAGATTCTGTAAGGTGTAAATATGACTGAGTGGATTCGGTTTTAAGGAGAAAGACATTGTGTGGCATTTCAGGATATTAAGAGGGAGATTATTATCAAGACTCCACATGTAGACAGCATCCAGATCGGATTGAAGAGCAAGACAATCCTCTTGAGATCGAATAATTCTGTAAATCTTTAAATCATCAGCGTACAAAAGACACTGAGACTCTACAACTAGAGGGAGATCATTGATAAAAAGAAGGAATAGAAGAGGGCCAAGAATAGATCCCTGAGGAACACCGGAGGGAGGATAAAATGGAGAGGAGAAAGCACCACATAGGCTAACACGGCATGATCGGCCGCTGATGTAAGACATAAGCCAAGATAACAACTGACCAGTCAAGCCGAAGTGAACCAACTTATGATGTAGGATAAAATGATTAACCGTGTCAAAGGCTTTACTGAAATCAGTATACACAACATCAACTTGTAAATGATTGTCGAGAGCCTTTGCGACTGTGTGGGTCAGTTCAAGGAGGTTCGAGTTGGTTGAGCGGTTAGGAAGGAACCCGTGCTGAGCAGGTGACAGCTTACAGAAAAGGGATTGAAAAATTTTATTGTAAACTATACGTTCGAGAAGCTTGGGAAAACATGATAGTAGAGAAATGGGGCGGTAATTTGAAGCATTTAATGGGGAACCAGATTTAAGCACTGGAAAAATATTAGCTTGTTTCCAAACATTAGGAAAGGAGCCAGAGGATAAACTAGCATTGAAAATGAAAGAGAGAGGAATGGCCAGAGATGAAGATACTGATTTGACGAAGACATTGGGAATAAGAGTTCGTTATTTACTTTAAACATAACTGACGACTTGAAAGTAATTAAAACGTTATTTAGTTCAGCTATGAAAACTATTTTTTTAGACTTGAAATTTTCAATTGAAAATAACTATATTCGACGATGTATGTCTGGCAAAAACTTGTCAATGTATACGAATGCTTATACTTGAAAAAGATTCACGTGCTAAATTATATAACACTCACCTCTTCTTTGAATATGTTTCCACCCTTATTTATCTCGTAGGCTTGTAATGATTCCCGCAATAAAAATGTAAAATAGAAAATAATAAGTGATACAGCACCGATAAATTTTAGATAAAGACTAGGGCGTCGTTTCGAACAGAATGTTTTAAGCATTCTTGTTGTTTTTGTCTACTTGTAAATGGCTTGATAATTTTCAAAAAAATTTCGAATGCTACTTATGTATGGTATGATTTTTTGCGTCGTTTTTTCATTCTAGATGATTGTTCACTTTATGCACCTTGGCAATTTTAGCACATGGTTTATTTAAGATCGATGATCTATTAGAAACACTTCGATGAACACTGCAAAAGAAAAGAAGTTTTTTTGAAATACATTTTACTGTATCAAAACATGTTTTTGAAGATATTCAATATGAACTATTTCGAAGATAAGAGTTTAGACTGAAATTAGAAACTTGAAAGAATAATTTTTGGTTTGATTCCACACATAAATTTTAATGGCTCTAATGAAATATTATTTGCATGTGTATTTTAGAATTGCCTGAATCTATCATTTCAACTGTCAATCATATTATATATAAAATTGAACATATACCTAATGTAGTGGAGACGTCCTGATTTGAATACGACTAAAATTTTATTTTAAAATGAATTAAAATTCAATATTTACAATAATTTACAGAACAAAATACACTTTATTGTTAGAAATTAATTAGAAGCATATTATCAATGTATTTTACTGGCTTAGTGAGCCATGTCTGCAGAAAACGGAGGTTATGCTCTTCACATGAAGGTACAAAATTCCACGATTTGTCCCACCTAAACTTGATGAAAAAACCATCTCAACCCATCTCATCAGGTTAAATATTTAGGTCTATCCCGAGTAGGGAGGACTGGACCACAGAAACAGGTGAGATACAGGAATCGATCGAAATCTACACGGATGGATCCAAAATGGATGGAAGAGTTGGTTGTAGCGTGTTCTCAAAACAGCTAGGCCTCCCGATCACCAGACCACTGCAGTGTCTTTCAGGCAGAGATCATTGCGATTTACGAAGCAGTAAGCTGAGAAACTAGAAAATTTCCATAAGAAATTTAAACATCTTTTCTGACAGTCAAGCTGCTATCCAATCACTATCCAGCGTGCATACCTCGTCCAAAATTGCAATGGAATGCCGCTCACAACTGAACGTGATGTCGCTTCACTGTGAAGTGATTCTACACTGGATACCGGGACATAGTGATATACCGGGAAACTGTGAAGCAGATGCCCTAGCGAGAGCTGCTTGCACTGATCTTCAGGACTATACACTTACTCCCCAAGTCGGCCAACCTCTAGTCTCCATAAAGCTAGGATTCAAGCAGTACTACTTGGAGGCTGCAAACCAACCCAGACATGTCTTGTGTCTGCTATGTAGATCTTTCAAACTATTTTTGATGAAATCTCTGCCTATTGCAACTCTTTCAACCTTCAAATTTAATTATATATGGTAATTACAAGTTTCTCCCCACCTATTCAAGTAAACGTATTATTCATTACTTGTCGCCAAATATTATCCCCTCCCAGTCTAGCAAAAATCTTAAACGGAGATTAAATATCAACTCTTCAGCTATCTTGAAGATCATATAGTATTTAGCTACGACAGCATACACAACAATAAAAGCTGTGCAAAGCGATATAGTGCATTTACAGGGGAAAAAATTAAAAAAACATTTGTCCCTATAGTCAGGTACAGAGACGTACCCTCTATAGAGCTGATTTGAGTTACCGGGGTAATTAAGGATTTTTCTGCAAACCTTTTTGTGAAATTTTATTGCTCCTGACCTCAAGGATCCTTTTTTATTGCCGTGTTTATCGTAAGTAGTAATTTTTCTTAGAACATTTTATACGCACTACCTGAAAAATCATAATTTTTTCGAAGGTTATCCTAGAGAACTTTTGTGCTTCTTCGTTATGGCTTTGAATAGGATACAAACAAGGATTCAAATCCAAACTCTTGGCGAAATAGGAAAATCCGTTTCAGAAATATCCAGGACACTAGGCGTGGACAGGAAGACCGTACGATTATGGGTAGAAAGAAGGAAAGGCGATACACAGGACAAAAGACGTGCCGGTAGACCGACAACTCTTTCACCTACAACAAAAAATAAAAATAAGGAAGATGGTGGAAAACAAGACAGGCATTGGGACAAGGACAGCGACCAAAATGATAAATCAATCTGAAAATTACGAACGACGGCGAAAGATAACGTCTCGATCAACGGTTCAACGGTACATTAAATCGACGAATTGGGGAAGACATGCTTCCGTGAGACGAGTAAAGTCACTTGTTAATGCAAAGAATGTCACAGATAGACTTAACTTTTGTAGAAGGTTGCAAAGCGAAGGATTCTGTGAAGACAGTGCTCTTGGAAGGTCTAAGAGAGCTAACGTACTTTTTACGGATGAATCCCGATTGTTTTGCACCCAATGCCAAATAGGCAAAATATGAGAGTTAGAACAAGTGATCCAAGCACTATTAAGCCCATACAAAAGCCGAAATTTGACCTCAAGATAATGGTTGCAGGAGAAATCAGCTCAGGTGGAAAGTCGAGACTTCATGTTGTCGAGGAAAAAACAACCGTAGATGGATCCTTTTACCGAAACAACATTTTACCAGCTTACGCAGCATGCCTGGATGACAGAAGACAGTTTCCAGATAAAAATTTGGTAACTCTTATGCAAGATGGGACACGAGCGCATACAGCAAAGGAAACATTGGCACTGGCAAAATCGATGTTTTCCACTGTTTGGGAAGATTGGCCTGGGAACTCTCCTGACCTTAACCCAATCGAACATGTTTGGGCTAGACTTCAAGAGAGTGTATTTAGACATCCGATGCCGAAGAATAGACGACAATTAATTGCAAGAGTACAGCAAGAATAGAGCAGCTACACCGAGGACGAATTAGAAAATTTATGTGATAGCTTTGGACGACGTATTTTAGAATGTATAGATAATAATGGTAGACATACGCATTATTAGTGAAAAGAATAATAATCTGTATTATGTTAGCATCACAAATAAATTTGAACTTCTGTTTTATGTTTGTTGGTTTGCTTTTTATAACAAAAGATTTGTGGGGAGAAACTTTTGGGCCGCTCTGTAGATGCAAATGTCTGATTCACTTGAAGCACAATTTTTAACTTCCCAGTATATGGGAAGTTCTTGTAATCGCCTCGAAAATCGAAATTGAAATTTTCAACATTTCTTTACGTTTTGAGGTCTATAGAGTATATATAAAGTGTTTTTAGAAAGGGAGATGTATGTGTGTGTGTGTGTGTGTACGTACGTACGTACGTACGTACGTTCGTGGACACTTTTTTCTACGAGCATAACTCACGTAAACAAAGTCGTATCAACTTTGTTGAGGTGTCAATCGAAGCGCCTTTGCAATTTCAAGAGCTGATTAGTTTTTGGGATACTTCGGTCGGGGGGGTTTGTTGTTTTGCCCCTTTGAAGGTCATTTCTGTCATGCATTATATCTCGCGAACGAAACATACGATTTCCTCAATCAAGGTGTCAATCGACGCGTATTAACATTTATGTGATTCTATCAAGTTTTTAAAAAATTTCCTGCAGCCGTTTTTTAATTTTTTAAAAAAAAGTGCAAAAAATTAGGTTTTTTTTAATAAACAATAAATTTTTAACCTGATTTACGGGAGACAGTATTCAATTTTTATAAAATTTATTTACTTGAATCAGTGTTTGTGAAAACAACATTAAAACTTTTTCTCATTATCATGTAAAAAATTAAATAAAAAATAAAAAATCCTTAACAGGCATCATGATCTTCAAGGTTATTTCTGTCATGCGTTATATCTCGCGAACCAAACATACAAATTACATTGTCAAGATGTCAATCAACGCGTATTGAAATTTTCGTGAATTTCTTGAATTTAAAAAAAAAACGTTGCAGCCGTTTTTTAATTTAAGAAAAAAAAGTGCAAAAAATTAGGTTTTTTTTAATAAACAATAAATTTTTAACCTGATTTACGGCAGACAGTATTCAATTTTTATAAAATTTATATACTTCAAACAATGTTTGAAAAAACGTCATCAAAACTTTTTCTCATAAAAGCAAGAAACATTAAATAAAAAATAAAAAATCATTAACAGTCATCATGATATTCAAGGTCAGTTCTTCCATTCACTATATCTCACGAACCAGATTTAAAATTTGCATTATTAGGGAATCAATCGACGTGTTTTAACATGTTTTTGATTATTTTAACATTATAAAAATCCGTTTCAGCGGTTGTTTTAATTTAATAGAAGAAAATGCAAAAACTTAGGGTTTTTTTCATAAAAAATATTTTTCAACCTGATTTGCACAACACAGTAATAAATGTTTATAAAATTTATACATTCCTATCAGTTTTTGAAGAGAAACCAGCAAAACTTTTTTCATGACGCTGAAAAAAATTCAATTAAAAATAAAAAATCATTCAAAGTTACCATATGAAAAGGGTTCTTCCGAATGATATTACCATATATCTTTTATTCTAAAGACTTTGTTGTAAAGTCAATCAAAGTTTTAAAATGTTTGGATAATGTGAGCAGATTTTTAATAGTTTTTGCAGTCTTTTCATAAAAATAAGCGGCTTAAATTTTAAAAACCATCAAAATTTCAATCAAATTTGCATTTGTGGTAATCAATCATCATCACTCATCCACTAAAAGCCTTGCGTAATCAATGGATGCTCCCGTAGATGATATGATTAATATTTACTCATTCCTGTTACTACTATGAATACCTCTCATTATTATTATTTAAAGTAGTACTATTTTCAAAATTATTATTGTGTTTAATATTTTTAATGTTTATCTAGATATTACTGGGAAGTTGACCGTGTGGACCTCAAGGGTCGCACTTCGCGGCTTGTTGTTTCAAGGCTTTGGTTCAGTGGTAAAGTAGAAATTTGTCGAGCCATTCGCTCTTACCGCTGTTCTATTGAATGTCCTCTCAAATCGGCCTAAAGCACTTTAGTTCTATGTTAGATCCTTAAGGTCCTTCTCGGTCATCTCTAGCTCTGTTCGCTGACGCAATAGCTTCGCCTTATCTACTATTAACTTCAATGATACATTTGTTTCCTACTTTTCCTCAACGTTTTCTTACCATTATCCAGCCCCCTTTATTCCTGATGAAAGTTCTTCTAATGATCGCGATTTCTTCAATCAGTTCATAACCATTAAGTAATATCGGTTATAGATTCCTTGGAACGCAATGTTGATGCTGATCGTAATAGCATTTCTATTTTTTTTAGATCTTTATCTTCATTGTTTACTCATTGTTTTCTTATTTTAATTCAAGCTTGTCTTCAGGTTCTTTCCCTAATTGCCGAAAAATGTCCAATATCTGGTCTTTAAGCTTTTTCTAAAATTCTTGAGCGTATTGTTCACTCATGTCTCTTCGCGGACATGGTCATGTTATGGTCCTTGAGCAACACGGTTTCCTTTCTAATCGCTCCACTACCTCTAATCTACTTGTTATTCCAAATACTTTTATCGTAGCCCTTGATGATCTCAGGTTGATATCATTTACACAGACTTTTCCGAGGCTTTCAACACTGTTGGCCACTTTATACCTTCCCTTATCTTGTGGTTGAATTCTACTTGTTCTCAAAGTCCTGTAGTGTTTTCGTTTGTCAAACTATTTTGCTCCATTCGATCCCCGATCATTCTCTTCATTAATGACCTTCCTTCCATGTTTGATTCCTTCTGCCCTCTTTATGCTGATGATCTCAAGTTCTTTACAGTGATTTGATCTCTTGAAAACTGCAAAGTTCTTCAAAAATATTTAGTCTAGAATTGTTGGTGTAAACTAACACTATCACTATAACACTAACAGTATCTTCCTTAATATTTCTAAATGCAAAAGGTAAACTGTTCAGCCTGTACCAGCTCTGGCCTCTACTATAGAAGAAATTGATGAAACAGTTAATGAGGGGGGCAATACTCAAAATCTTATATTATTTATTGCATGCATTCTATTCTGAAACATGCATCCCAATTGAGTCGCTTCACGACGAATATCTAATTTATCTTTTTAAATCTGTGGGTGAACTTATCCCAGTTTATTTTCTTTAAATTTAAAATGCCTTATAATGAACGTCTCCCGGTTCTTTGCTCACCATTTTGAACTTCGGGAAGAATTTGACTATATACATGTGAACTCTATAAGTTGTGTTATATTCCACTAACTTTTTACAGAGTCATTTGTCTGAAGCATTTTTGGCGCCCTATAATGTGATTGTTTTGATTTAATTTTCACATATTGTTACATTCTCTGCATGCGTAAACTTGCAGACAACCAGCTGAAGGCCCCACCAATTTGAGCGCACTTCAATCGAAATTCCACGAAATTATGCATTCTGCAAAGAATGGCGCAACGTTGAGCGCATAGTGGCGGTCCCGACTAAATTTCTTTTCCAATCGTCTGGTTCACCGAGTTGTAGATGAGACGGGAAAAGAGGAAAAAGAGAAAATTTGGATTCCCATCGAAAGTCCTATACACGACATGCTGCCACTCTGTCGAGGAGATCAACACAATTGATTATTTTACTTCACATTGCTGTTTTTTTAACTTCATAACGTTCTTTCATGCTAACAATATTTTTGATTTGTGGAATTGCAATTGGATGAAGGTGTTTTGCTAAACTGGGTATGAGGGAAATTAGTTAAAAATATCCAATGGATTCGAATATATAATATGCAAATAAATAGAAATAGAGAAGAATTGTATAGTAGGTTCACGGCATACAAATATTTTGTACTGGTATTCTTCGTTTTCAAATAACCCAAAAAAGTTATGCTATTTTTTGAATCTGGCAGATAACTTGCACACAGTCATGGTGAAAAACGATTGCGTCTGATTAAGGCTTAAATTCAGTGCGAATGCAAAACTTGTATCACACTGTAGATTACGGACGCAGTAGTTAGCATATATGTACATAGGTAGGTCAATACCACTTGAAATTGTCGAATCATTTTTTTCGTTGGCCTAAGGACAAATTTTTCTCTTTCTCGCATTTTGATCAGCGAAATATGAAGGCTTAAAGTATACCTAGCAAAAAATTAACCTTTTTGATGAAAGTGATAGAAAAATGTTTTCTACATCAAATACTTTGAAGGAATCCAAACCTTCAGCAACAGATGAATCCTTTTCTTCTCTTTTCTTCAGCTAAGAAAGATCTTAAAATATTTGGATGAAAGACATTATCACGTCAAAAAAAGTTCGTCCTTTTATAATTGAATAGAAGATTGTGTCAGACTTCATAAATGAAAATGTCCAAATTTACATTCGATTTTTAAAACAATCTAAAATGTAACTCAAAGGAAAATGGTAGACAATGTTCAGGCGCTTGACTGAAACTTCATTTCAAAATATAATCAAAAAGAAAATATTCATGGAAATTATATTTATACTATATTAACATACTAGATGCTGCTTAATGAGTTTTCCGCAATGCATTATTTTTTAACGTGCTAATATAATTCCAAAATCAAGGAAATCGTTATCGACTATGTGGGTACATATGCCTGATGCAGCCATTGTGTATACAATCCTCATAAATTCTGCCGAAAATTAACTCACATAATGATGAATATTTTAATTTTCTCGGCTATTTGATATACCGACCACAATGGCATACTCAATTCCCTTGTTTATCATATTACACCAAATGAATAGGCCAATAAAGACCTAAAGATTGACGTCAATTCCATGGTGTGGACCTTGCTTATTTCCGTTCGGGGAGGAATAACGATGACATCATATGGCTGGGAAGATAAGACACGAGTATGATGAAATGAGGGATATGGAAACCAATCGAGGAGATTAGATGTTCCTCAGAGGATTATCATGCAAAAAGGTTTAATGAGAAAATTCTTCTATTTTCCATGCTTCTTTATTACGTAGATATTAGTCTTTAATATTAAAGTTCACATACGTCTTGATGATAAATTTACTCTGCATTTGTACGTCTTTTCTACCTAGTTACTAGATAAATGCATTTCAAGCTACCTAAAGCTTTTCATGCGATATTACACCAAAATACTGAAACGAATCGAATTGAATCCAACATTACATGTACTTTCGCAATGGACACAATCATTCTTCCACAATGCACTCTCATTAAAAGTTCAAATATCATAGACTTTAAGCCCATTTTATCACTCACCTCCTTTTGTATGGCTTGCGAACGCTTGAAAACAACGTGCGTTCATCGTTATCCTGTTTGCTCCTCGTCACTTCTTGAAAAAGTGAGAGGCTTCTTCCTTTCGCCGTGACGTATGTATGTAAACGATAGGTGGTTGGTAGGTAGCTGGGGTGGAAGCCTTATAGTGTTAGTGGTGTACGTATCTCTAACACCGTACTGGATGGGAGCAGGCTCAAAAGATAAACTGCTAACAACGAAACGAGTACGAAAACAACACCTTGTTGAATGCTTCACACAAAAACATTTTCTTGCCTAATTGGTGACACTGTAAAACGTATTACACTTGAACTCTAATATGGTAGCCAAGTGCCCAAAGGACGAACACAATGGAAAACAATAATTCGTGATGAACTCACAAAGTGGGAAATTTTCCTTATGCACTTGACGTTGAAAGAATTGTAATCTACACGGGCAAGTACATCCTTGATTGTTTCGCAAAAGTGGCAGTGAGTGGGAATGGAGATTTCCGGTTAGTTCAACTCGTGGAACAAGAGTCACATACCGGGTTTTTCCACGTCTTGACTTTGGTGCGATGTGTGATGCTTGGAAAAATCTACAGTTCACCTAAGAATGCTGTCTAGAAGCTTGTAAAAGAATTTTGTACACGGCAACGAACCACACTACGAAAGGATACTTGTGAAAATGAGCAAGTTGGCGAAGGGCGGGCTCTATATGAACGAAAACATTGCTTTGCCTTCGTGCCGCCCCTCAAATTGAGCGAAAATCCTTGTTGCTTTCAAGGTGGTGGTGCTTCATGATTGTACTGAACTTGCGAAAAGTTTTGTACGGTTTTGTTTTGGCATTGCAAATTCAATGATTATTGGGAAGGGTGTTCATTCTATTACGATAAAATGAACATACGAAGCTGCAAAATAGTCCAGCAATTTCTACCTTTTAAAACTCTTCTACAGATGTATTTTATTTTTTTAAATAACCTCATTTTTGTAATTGGTCTGAAAATCGAAATTTTCAACATACTCGTATCTTCAAGTTTTAAAGTCTGAGGAGTAACTTAAAAGTAATTTTACAAAGAGGTCAGACTGTGTGCGTGTACGTAACTGTGTGGTCATTTTTTTCTAGAACGATATCTCACGAAGGCCAAGTCTGATTAATTTTGTTAAAATGTTCATCGAAGCGTCTCAGTAATAACCTAAGCTGATTAGAATTTGGTAAGATTCAGTTTGGCAGTTTTTCGTGTTGAAGCATCGAAGTGTAAAAAATGATATTTAAAAATAATCTTCAAATCTAATTTGCACTCCTGGTAACCGACAATTTTAAAAATCAGACGCTACATAAAGTTCTGCCGTGCACATTTCATGCTACCAATTTCTGCTGGAAATGCACTCAATCCAATTTTCTGTGATGGGTTCCTAGTGATTCTCTGAGCACTCCTAGACATTCCCACAATTTATTTTTGGGTGTATTCCCCTTTGACAGTAATTTAGCCTTGGCAAGCTCCTTTTTCGGAGGGTTTTTGTATTTTCTTCGCAGCCTTTTGTTTATGTTGCCTCCCATAATGTGAACTGCTTAAAATTTCAGACCTCGTGCTTCTGCTGCTATAAGTCCGCAAGGTCGAGGGGTGATCAAAAAGTAATGAGAAGAACAATAAAAGACGGTGATGACAGTTACAAAAATAATTTATTTTTCTACATAGTCTCCTAACAAGCCAATACATTTAGTCCATCTTTTTTCTAAACCCAGGATTCCCTGAGAAATTATTTTTTTTGTCTTGACCCTTCCAAAACGTTTCAACAGCGGCCATCACTTCACTATTGTCTTCAAATTTTTTGCCTCGAAGGTGTTGCTTGAGACGAGGAAAAAGACAGAAGTCACTGGCAGCTAGATCTGGCGAATAGGGTGGGTGTTCCAGCAGTTCGAATCCCGTTTCTTGAATGGCAGCCATCGCAACTGCGGCTTTGTGAGCCGGAGCGTCTTGGTGAACCAACACTCCAGCTCGCAGTTTGCCGCGTCTTTTTGCCTTGATGACTTCCCGCAATCTTCGTATTTGGTCTGCATAGTAAGTGCCCGAAATAGTGGCTCCCTTTTCCACATATTTCACCATAATTATTCCTTCGGCGTCCCAAAAAACGGACGCCATAACCTTTCCCGCCGAACTTGACACTTTGAACTTGCGGTGTTGGTGAGGAGGCTCGCTTCCAAGTCATCGATTGTTGTTTGGTTTCAGGATCAAAATGGTAGATCCAGGTCTCGTCCATGGTCACGAAACGTGACAGAAATTTTTTCCGATCTGCTTGGAACTTTTGGAGATTCACCCTTGAAATATTGACTTGTTTTTTCTTGTGCTCGTCGGTTAACATTCGCGGTACCCAATGCCCAGAGACCTTTTTCAACTGCAATTCGTTCACAAGGATTGTTCGAACGCTACCGTATGAGATCTCCGCGACCTCAGCTACATGTCTGACGGTCACTCTTCGATCTGCCAACACAACATCTTCGACCTTTTTCATGTTATCTTCAGTGTGGGACGAAGATGGGCGTCCTTCGCGGTGTTCATCTTCAGTGGTTGTTCTTCCCAGCTTAAACTCCTTGGCCCAGCGTGCAACTGTGGAATATGGAGGAGCAGAGTTCCCCAATGTTTCCTCTAAGTCGCTGTGTATGTCTTTGGTAGACATTTTTTTCAAACAGAGGTACTTAATGACTGCTCTAATTTCGTTTTTCTCCATTTTGATGTTATCTCTTCGCCGGTTCGTATTCAACTGAATGTCCCTCCCGTGAATCGTAGTCTATTTATATGATTTTTACATGCTGACCTAGTGAGTCTATAAGCAAGCGAAAAAAAATTTTGTTGGATTTTTATGCGGACTGGAAATAACCGTTTCTCATTACTTTTTGATCACCCCTCGTATATAGAGAAATTTTTGTAATTGGTCTGAAAATTTAAATTTTCAACATATCTTCACGTTTTAAGGTCTTCGAAGTAATTTAAAAGTAATTTTATAAAGAAAGCTGTATTTGTGCGTGCACGTGACTGCTTGGCCATTTTTTCTAAAACGACATCTCACGAAGGCTAATCTTATCAATTTTTTTGAGATGTCCATCGAAGCGTTTTAACAAAGACCAAAGCTGATTAGATTTTGGTAAGAGACCGTATGGCAGTTTTTTTGTGTTGACGCATCCACGGTCATTTGTATCACGCACGATATCTCACAAACAAAACGTTGTAAACATCGTTGAAGCGTCAGTCAAAGCGTATGAACATTCTTATGAGCCCATTAAATTTAATGAAGCTGTTTTTAATTTATAAAAAAATGCAAATAATTCGGTTAAAAATAAAATGATTTCCCAATAACTTAATTCCTATTTATTATCAACATTGATTGCAGTAGTTAAAGTAACTAATCTATTTTATGGTCCATTACGAACTATAAATTAACTTATGAATAAACCCATACGATCAAATCATCCACTTTTTAAAATTGCTAACCAATGGGGCTTCATTTTTCAATCTTCAAATCAAAAATCAGACGTTACATCGAGTTCTGTCGTGCACATTTCATGCTACCAATTTCTGCAGGAAATGCACTCAATCCAATATTCTCTAATGGGTTCCTAGTGAATCTCTGACCACTCTAGACGTTCCCACAATTTATTTTTGGGTGTATTTGCCTTTGGCAGTGATTTAGCCTTGACAAGCTCCTTTTTCGAAGTGTTTTTGTCTTTTGTTCGCAGCTTCTTGTTTATGTTGCTTCCCATAAGGTGAACTGCTTAAAATTTCAGACCTCTTGCTTCTGCTGCTATGAGTTTGCAAGGTACATATATGATTTTGGATGCGGTGTAAAACCCATTCCTTTGACAGAATGTGAAGTTGATGCAGTTGACTCGGTGCTATGCGAATCCGCATCCATTTTACAACCAGCAGCCTTTCCATCGCATAGCTTCTTTGCTTCTTCTAAAAAAAAAATTCTATTGGAAAAAGCTCATTTTCCATTTCATTTTCAATGTTCTCTGTCGCTTCTGGTGTGCTTGTTGGAAAAAGGTCAATTTGTTCACATAGCTTGTGTGCTTCTTCTAACATCTCATTTTCTATTGATAGCAACTATCGTTCACTTCCATTTTCGATGATCTTTACTTCGTGATTGTTCTTGAAACTCAAATCTCCTTCAGTTGACGTCTTGGTCCTTTCAATATTTTCACTTGCTGACAGCCTGTCTGTAACGCTGCTCGCGAAGAAGACGACATCAGAGAATATATTATTATTATCCCTGTCACTTTGAGTTTTTCAATGGCATTGGCAACCGTAGCAGTTTTTTCAAAAGCAGGTCTGAATATCATGGATATGTTCGACCTGGATGGTATCTCATCCAGTTTTCGCAATATAGTATATAGTACTTTTTAAGAAGACTGAACATACATCAATGTATCGGCTGTATTTTGTAGCTGCCATGCGGTGGCCCTGAAAGGATTATAATATGATTTTGTCGACAAAAGTCTACAGCTGAAAGCGTGCAATGAGCAGTGGCTGTTCTTCAGTTGGCATCGCATTATCTTGAAAATAATTAAGCCAGTCAAGAAACAAATTGGTGTTGGAAATCACCCCGATGGCAGATGGAGGAGCATTATCCAGAAGTTCCACCTGCATGCTCTTTCTCTTGTATATAAAAACTGGTGGAACGTACTGTCCACTAGTACTCATTGCACACACTTCTGTTAAATTTTGGCCTCTTTCAGCACTGAAAAGCTTATTGACACATCACTTCCCTATTGCGAATATGACTTTTGGTGGCCTGTTGGGAACAGAGGAAAATCCAGACTCCATTCGAAATATTTTATTCGGTTGAAACGCCAGGGGAAGTAGACCTTGCTTCCTCGATTCCCTGCTTTCATCATGGTTTCAAGTCCGTCATCCTAAGCAGGGATGACTGGGCAATAGAAAGAGGTGGGATGCAGGAATCGGTTGACATGTATCCTGATAGTTCGAAAATGGATGGAAAAGTTGGCTGTGGCGTTTTCTCAAAACAGCTAGGCATGAAACTATCCTTCAGGCTTCCAGACCGCTGCAGTGTTTTTTCAGGCCGAGGTCATCGCAATACATAAGGCGGTAGACTGGCTGAGAAATCAGAAAATTTCCATAAGAAAGCTGAATATTTTCTGTGACAGTCAAGCTGCTATTCAAGCATTATCCAACGTGTACACTTCATCCATGATTGTAATGGAATGCCGTACATAACTGAACGTGATGTCACTTCACTGTGAAGTGATTCTACACTGCGTGCCGGGACATAGTGATATATCGGGAAACTATGAAGCGGATGCCTTAACGAGAGCTGTGACTGATCTCCAGGAGTATACACTCACATCCCAAGTCGGCCCACCTCTAGCTTCCATAAAGCTGCGATTTATGCAACCCGGTTGCAGGAGGAAACCCTGCAGGACAACCTGGCAAATTTGGCAAGCACTGAGTTCCAGACGGAGGGGGATACTTTGGTAAAATAATTATTGTTTCATATACATAGATCAGGTATCTGTCAGAATACCCACAAATAACTAATTTGTTATATTAACGGAGTCAGTTTTGATTCGCATTTGTTTGTGACTTATGATGAAATAGTTTTGCTTGAAATTTTTTACCAACGAACAAGTTTTTAAGGAATTACGAGAGAAATTAGGAGAAGGTGCTGCGCCATATTCTATAGTGGCTCGTTGGTGTGCAGAGATTAACCTTGGAAGGACAACGGTGAAAGATGATCCGCGTTCCGATTGCCCTTTGAGGTCACTCACTCAAGAAATTGTCAAAATAGATGAAAAATTTGTTTTGGAAGACGGTGGTGCAGCAGTCCGATTTTAATTATTTATTCAACACATTTAACAGAACATTCCAGTTATAAAATGTGGGAAAAATAGATATAGAAAAATGACTTAAAAGATAAATTAGAGCTTAATTAAATAAAACATTTTGCAAAAGTCTTTTATAAACTACGAGGCTAGAGGGAAAATATCCAAGCTGCAGTCTATCGTGAGTCCTGGGTAAACGGAGCAGCGGAGAGTGATAATAGACATCCGTTCTAGCAAAGGTCAATATAAAAACATCTGTTGACCGAGAGGGTCTAGTGGATTGCCGTTGTGAAGCAAAATTATCAATGTTCACAGCCATATAATTATGATACAGCTTGTAAAGAAAGCATAGATCAAGATATGTCCTGCGCGATGATAAGGAGGGTATGTTGAAAAGTGAAAGGCGTTCTTTGTAGGGTGTATAAGGAATGTTAAACTTAAAAAGGAGGAGGCGGGTAAATTTACGCTGGACAGATTCAATAAGGTTAATAAGAGATTCAAAATAAGGAGACCAAATTTGGGATGCGTATTCCAGTATAGAACGAACAATACTTACAAACAAATGGACTGCTGAATGTGGATTGGTAAAAATAAGAGAATGTCTTAATACAAACCCCGACAGTTTTGAAGATCTGGAGACAATATCACGAATGTGAGCGTCAAACTTTAGTTTAGGATCGAAGATGACACCAAGGTCTTTCACTTGATCAACCTTTTTTAAAGGAACAGAGTCGATAATATACGCAATGGAGATGGGAGAGGTTTTAAGGGAGAAGGTCAAAGTGTGGCACTTGGGAATGTTAAGGGAGAGAGAATTAGCTTGGCACCAGGAACTCAGTGAGTTTAGATCATCTTGAAGAGCTTCACAGTCCTCAAGATTACGAATCACTCTAAAAATATTTAGATCATTTGCATAAAGAAGGCAGGAAGATTTAAATAAAGGAGGAAAATCATTTATGTAAAGACTGAAATGAAGAGGACCCAGGATGGAACCTTGTGGTACACCCGATTGAGGATAAAAGGGATAAGAACGCGTACCTAAAACAGAAACTTGGAAAACCCTTGAAGACAAATAGGAAGACAGCCACAATAGAAGGGAATCAGAAATGCCAAAGTGCTCCAGCTTGCGACATAGAATTAGGTGATCAATAGTGTCGAAAGCCTTAGAAAAATCAGTATAAATGCTATCAACCTTTAGATGATTATCGAGCGATGAAGCAACAGTGTTAAGAAAGACGAGTAGACTTGAAGTTGTGGAACGATTAGGAAGGAAACCATGTTACTCAGGAACAATAACATGCCCTAATGCCGTATTGAGATGTGTGTGAACTAAACGCTGAAGAATTTTAGGAAAGGCAGATAAGAGAAAAATAGGGCGATAGTTCGTCACGGAGGAAGGATCACCAGATTTGAGAATCGGAAGGATGTTGGCTGCCCCCCAACACTGTGGAAAAATTCCATAGGATAAGCTCAAATTAAAGATGATGGCAAGAGTAGTACACAGGGAAGAGGATAAGGATTTAATGAAAAAATTAGGAATGCCATCAGGACCTGTACCAACATTGGGATCCAAGGAATCCATAACAGATTTTACCAAGAGAGGGTTAATAAATATGGACGATATCACCGAGTTTCGAGAACTCATGCTGGGAAAGAAGTATGAGGGCAAGGAAGATGAAAAAGTTGATGAAAAGTATGAGGCAAGGAGGTTGTTGATGTCAACAGGAGAAGAGGCATATTTATTGTCCCAATGCATGGAACTAGAAATAGATGAAGAGGATCTAAGGGATCTGATATACGACCAGAACGGTTTAGGATGCTGAAGAGTTAAAGATTTTAATTGGGAGTGTACATAGCATAGAAAAAGGTATCTGTGCGTTGGGTACCATGAATGCTTACGAACGCACAATAGCAAATGCGACTCAAGGTTTCGAAGAGGTCATTGGAATTGGTTCCACAAGATCCTGATCGTTTTTTTGCCTCGATTCGTAGAATGGATGAAACATGTCTTCATCATTACGAACAAAACAGCAATTAATGATATGGAAAAGATCATCATCTCCAACCCTAAAGAAACTTAAAACACTTTCGTCTGCCGGCAAGATCATGGGTTTCTCTTTTTGGAACAGCCAAGGAGTTATAATGATTGAATACCTTGATAATGGTGCCACTTTAACAAGAAAGGTGTACGTAGAACAAATAAATAAAAACGTCAAGAAATCTGTAAAAAACGACGAGGAAAATTCGCGGAAAAAAGTTATGTTTCATCAGGATAACGCACCGGCACACAAGTTTGCAGATACCAGGGTAGCAATCCAAGAAGCTGACTTTGAGATTCTCGAGCATCCGCCATATTCACCGGAGTAAGCCCCCAGTGATTTTTACTTATTTCTGCGTTTGAAAGACCATTTGAGAGGCACAACAGTTGAAGACGACGGAGAAGTGAAAACCGCCGTAAACGATTTTTTAGATGCCCAAGATGATGATTTTTTTGAAAGGGAAATTTTGAGTCTAGAAAAAGATATATTAACTGTATTAACCTAAAGGGTGATTACGCAGAAAAAAATTATGTTCAACTAAACATCTTCCAACCTAACTGTTCTCATCAATTTTTGAACGCCTCTCATACTTAGTAGGAAAATTTGCAAGACAGACTATTCGTTTGCGTATCCTATTTTATCCGTAGTACGAAATCGTGTACAATATTGTACCTAAACTTCCATCACTACATCATTTGCGAATATTTTGAACCGAAAGGCGAAAATCAATGTGACATGCGTGCTCAAGGATGGAGCTTTTCGCGGTATTTCTCCTTCGTGCAATTTCCCGCCTGGCATACGAAAACACATCCAATGTAAATGGCGAAATCTCTGTATGTTCCCGACGATTTCACAAGCCGTATACAAATCATGCAATTTTAAAGAATCCCATCGGCACGTAATGGTGATGTACCAGTGTTTTGCATTCAGCAACTTTATCTAGGCTGCAATCAAACGGGGGACGACGGTTCGAAGGATGAACTTGTCGAAAGATGTGACTGAAGGACCAACGAACGGTTATACACATGTTGTAAAATGTAAATGGATCGTATAAAGATACATCAGTGATCTGGAGTGTTTGAAGCGATAGGTTGCTCCTTGGCGCCAACAAGATGTGCTTCAAAGCTTCGTTTGTATGTGGAGTTGTTCCCGCGGTCTATTTCCATTTCTACTTTTTCCCATGAACAAGGAATGGATGGATCCGGGGTATCTGACGATAATTATTACATGAGTGAGAGATGTAAGAAGATAGAGGATGTAATTTATTCCTTGAGGGCTTTCTAGAAAATTATAAGTAGGATAGTGTGGAGGTTGAGATGTATTCGGTGGGAGACGCGATGAATGTGAATTCTGTAGTGACATAATTTAATTACAACATCAAGGAACTCGTTTGAAAATCTTGCCCTGTTGAATTTATTTCTATAGAGCGATTTACATAAAAAATTGATACATATTGCTGTAAGGCTAAAATCTTTGTGAAATTTTATGTGCTGGAGATACAAGTATGTCTCGAATCTTAAAATTAACGTTGATTATTGAAAATGCCTTAAAGTAGATATCATGCAAGAAACTCTAAAAGAGGTGCTTAATGGGTTGTGATAACGTAATCATCTCAACTCAAAATCAAGATAATGTTGTGCCACTGCTCAACAATTGCTCCGTAATGAGTTTTTAACACGTAACGTTTTTCCTTATACATTATTTTCAAAGAATGTTATATCATATTCTTTCATATAGTATGATTCGCACTGGTTATCTGAAGAACCAGTCAACCAGACTTAAGACTAGCTCTTGTATATATTCGCACATGCATCCTTTTCTTAAAATGTAGTAACTTGGAAGTATCTTTTAATTGTAATTTAATAACAATGGGTGTTACCGTCCTCCTTTTCTCTTATTGCTGCCCAATTTCTATATCTAAATGGCAATTTACCGTGTAAAATCTTAGACCCGAACAACGTCTCGAAATGGTGCAAATTTATTTCCGAAATTTGCGTTCTCTTCATCAAACTTATAGAGCACTTTGTACAATTTATTGTGCGCATAATCGTCCATCTGAGTAGCTCATACATAATATGATGAAAAGGTCGATGTCCACGTATACTCCATTGAACAATGTTCATCAAAGACGAGCTTGCACAGTGCGTACCGAGGCAGCTATCGCTGCTGTAGAGGGTAGTGTTACCAAGAAATGAAAATAGGCAACAATGTAGACAACAACAGTACATTAGTACCATAGTATAATCTACACATACCAATGTAAAATACTTCATTTTTCATACTTTACCTAAATTAAAGAGTCGCTATTAAACTACCATCGAGATCAAACGTGTCTTTCTTATCAAGAATTTAGCAAAGTGGTCCGTCGAACCTAATAACTAGTCCGTGGAAACATGTCGGTAAAATCGCAAGCGTTGGAAAATCCGAGAAAAACCTCGAAATAAAAGCGCGAGTTCTCGGGAGTTTGACAGATATTGAGCAGCGTCTCGACAGGTACAAAACAGACATTTTAAATAAAATCCATTTCTTTCTTTTCGGGAAATATACGAAAGCGAATCTGATAAAAAAGAATTTAAGACAGTTTGGTGATTTTAAATTTGATAGCGAAAAGGAATTCACTGATCATATTCAAGCAGTGAGTGAATCATTGAATTTAAATGATTTAAGATCGATTGCCACATTTTTCAAGTGTGACAAGGAATGTGAAGAAAGTGTGGATGTGCGTACCATTACAAACATAATAGTAGCCGCCATAAAACGGGAACTCATGCCCCAAAGGCCTACGGTATTAAATGTTCGTAGTGGTGTAAAATCAACAAAATCTTTCTCCCCACGACGTACACTAAAACCGGCAACGCAGCTAAGAATCGAAATCCTCCAACTGAGAGATGAAGCTCTTTCAAGAGAAATGGAAATAGCAAGTCTTGAGGAGGAAATTCGTGTGTTTAAAGCGGCGGAAAGCGCTGAAGACAAAATAGATTTGCTGTCAAAAGAGGGAGCACTGAACATTGCGCGAAAAATGCTAAGTGTAATTAACTCTCGAATTGAGAACAAAAGGGAACTGATCGAAATGTTGTCACAAAATGACCTTAACGAAGCTGCGAGCAGCGAAGATGACGAATTAAGTGTGGAAAAAGAATCGCAAAAATCAACTGCTAAGTGGGTTGAAAACGTCGCGAATACCGCAAATGAAAGAAATAAAGAAATTGAAGTGTTGAATAAATCCTTGAACAATTTATTGTCACGCCAAACAGTGAGTGCATTGGTAAAATTTGACGGCTCGTCGTGTCTAAAGTGGCCAATTTTTCTGAACCAATACGAATCCTCAAGTGAACTTTGTGGTTTTTCTGATCGCGAAAATGTGTTGCGGCTTGATAGTGCATTGATCGGTGCGGCAAGACAAAGTGTCGAACTGTTATTAAGTACCGCGAGAAGACCGGACGAGATAATAGAAATTCTCGGAACTAAATACGGTCGGCCAGAATCAATTGTTACGGAAATAACAAAAACAATGTCGAAAGTTGAAAAAATAACAAATGCCAATTCCTTTATGGAGGTAAGTTGCCTTGCCCGTAACATGGCTGTGGTGGTGAATGAGAATTTGACCAAATACATTGATGAACGACAAGTACTTTCAATGTTTTTGAAGAAAATGCCTGATCATCTGTTAATGCAATGGGGTGCGCATCTTATATCGCGAAAAATCGAACGTCATGAAGAGTCACTGAAACAGTTCGCAGATTGGACCAAAGAAATGGCAGAAATAACATCGCGAATCTTTCACGTGGATAATGATGATTTCAATTCGAAGTTTCAAACCGCATCCTGTTCACCGAAACGAATAATTTGTACAGTTTGCAAAATTAGCGAACACGGGCTAGATAAATGCCCTGTGTTCAAAAACTCAGACTTCAAAAAGCGGTGGAAATTAGCTGAAAATAGTAGAGTCTGCTTTTGTTGTCTTCAAGTACATCGAGGAATATGCACGAAACGACAACAGTGTAAAACCAATGGATGTGAAAAGTATCACCATCCAATGCTTCACAAAAGCGTACCAAATGCTCCAGTTCTTTCCGTAACCGCAGAAGAAGACAAAAGTATGCTGAAAATGGTAATCATTGACTTAAAAGGACCCAAAGGAGTTATAGAGGTGAAAGCTATCTTAGATGAAGGCAGTACAACTACCTTGTTAGATGCATCACTAGCAAGAATTCTAGGACTTGAGGGGATACGACGACCTCTGTGTTGCCGTTTGGCAGGTGGAATCCATCACTATGACAGCAATTCACAAGTTGTACAGGCAGAGATCGCGAGCAAGGATAAAGATGCTAAATTTATACGTCTTCGAGAAATACGCACGGTAACAAATTTAAACATGCCAACCCAAAAATGTGACATTGCGAAATTGGTAAGAAAATATCCTTATATGCAGCCCGTTAATCCATCAATTGGAAACGATACTCAACCAATGCTATTGATTGGGCAAAATAATGCAAATCTGATTGTTTCAAGACAAATAATCCATCCTCAAGAAGGAGCACCAATTCTATCTAAGACTACTCTTGGGTGGACGATCCACGGAACATTATCTTCATCAGGAGGAAATAACAATCCGGAGTTGGCATTGCTTTGCTGCAACAACGATGAAAACCTTCATCAGGAAGTAAAACGATACTTCACGTTGGAGAACTTTGGCGTCAGTGTTCCCAAAAACTTTAGGCAACATAGCGCCGACGAAAAACGTGCGATTGAAATAGCAACGAATTCCATCAAGTTACAAAAAAAACCGATACGAGGTTGCCATACCATGGAAAAGCAACGATTTTGAATTTCCAGACTCAAAATTGATGGCGTTCGAAAGAAGATTGCTAACTGATAAAACTAAGCGAGAGGCATATAAAAACGAAATGCAAAAGTTAATTACTAAAGGCTACGCAATACCAGTAACACGCGAAGAGCTCGATACAGCAAAACGTGTTTGGTACCTGCCACATTTTGCAGTTACAAACCCAAACAAACCGGGAAAAATCCGTATCGTATTTGATGCTGCAGCCAAAGTAAAAGGGCTGTCACTTAATGATTTCATTTTACCTGGATCGGATTTGTTAATCCCCTTGTTTAAAATCTTGTGTCAATTTCGCCTATACAAAATTGCATTCACCGGCGACATATGTGAAATGTTTAACAGGGTGGAAATAAAAGACGCGGACACCTACGCTCAATGTTTTATTTGGGAAAAACATGTGTATCGAATGAAGGCGACGATATTTGGAATGGTCTCATCACCTTTTCTAGCACATTTTGTTAAGAATTATAATGCAAACGCACACATAAACACGTATCAAGCAGCATGCGAGGCAATATTAGGAAAGCATTATGTAGATGATTACATAGACGGAGCAAACAACGTTGAAGATGCAGTTAAAATGATAGAGAATGTTATCTACGTACATTCGAAAGCTGGTTTTGAAATTCGAGGTTTCATTTCAAATTCAGAAGAAGTACGACGGAGATTACCTGCTGAATCACTGTCTAGTACATCAACACTGCAATTTGACGAATCAGAGCAGCAACAGCAGCGAGTACTTGGAATGTTATGGGACTCTAGTGATGACACATTTTCGTTTAGTCTCAACTTCAACAAAATCAATAGATCGATTACGTCGGGAGAGATTATTCCCACAAAAAGGCAAGTCCTCAGGACAGTTATGTCCGTTTTTGATCCGCTTGGAATTCTTTCACCCATCATCATCAAAGCAAAAATATTGCTCCAACACATTTGGCGTTCTGGGATCGGTTGGGATGATTACATAACCAACACAATGATGGAAAAATGGAAACTATGGCTTCGTGAATTAGAAGAAGTAAAGCTTCTGAAAATACCAAGGCACGTACAAATCACCCTCGAGAGTGTTGAAATACACACATTCAACGACGCGAGTGAAAGCGCATATGCTACAGCAGTATACGCTCGTGTAAAACATCGTGACGAACACATAACGACACTTCTAGCGGCTAAAGCACGAGTCTCTCCATTAAAATCATTAACAATCCCCAAATTGGAATTACTGGCAGCTGTAGCTGGATCCAGATTAACCGCAGAAGTTTCAAACGCATTAAACATACAAAATGCAAAAAAATATTACTGGACGGATTCTACTACGGTCCTCAATTGGATAAATTCCTCCAGTAAACTCATTTCGTTCGTAGCCGTAAGAGTTGGAGAAATCCTCGAAGCCTCTGAAGCAAAAGAATGGTTTTGGATTCCATCAGAGCTAAATTGCGCGGATATATGTACCAGAGATATTCCAATCAGACAACTAACACTGGAAAGCACGTGGTTTAAAGGTCCAGATTTCCTGTACAAGAGTGAAGACGGATGGCCGGATCAAAAAGGTAGAATCAACTCCGATAGCACCAATATTGAATTATTGAATCTAGTGCAAGCTAATACCGACAAAATGCTTCTACCAGTCATTAAATCATATTACTCATGGATAAGACTACTTCGTACAACCAGTTGGATTAAAAGGTTTTTCCATAATGCAAGAAATACAACAGAAACTCGAACTACTGGAGAGTTGACACCAGAAGAAATAGCTTGGAGTGAGAAACAGTGGCAAAAGTATGTGCAGCAAACTTTCTATCCAAAAGATCTAAAAAATACACTAGATCAGAAATCAAACAAGAATGGAAAACTGACAAACCAGACTCTTATATTAGACAAGCATGGAATTTTACGAGTTAGTGGGAGAATCGATAACGCTGACCAAATCATAGTTGAAAGGAACCCAGTTGTTTTGGATGGAAGCAGCACATACGTTGAACTTATGGTAAAGCACTATCACATCCGCTACAGTCACCAAGGAACAGAGATTATAATAAACGAACTAAAAAGAAAATATTGGATACCGCGAATTCGATCTGTAGTCAAAAAGATAATTTTCAAATGTTGGTTCTGCAAAAAACGTAAGGTGAAATCACTTCAGCCACAAATGGGTATACTTCCCAAAGAACGGTTGTTATTCAACGAAAAGCCATTCACTGCGACAGGCATCGATTTTTTTGGACCGTTTCAAGTTCGGGTTGGGAGAAGAACCGAAAAACGTTATGGAGCCTTATTCACTTGTATGACAGTTCGCGCTATACATGTCGAAATTGCATTTTCGTTGTCAACCGACGCATGCATTATGGCAATGAGAAGATTTCTTGCTAGGCGCGGCAACGTAAAAACATTTTGGACGGATAATGGAACAAACTTGCGTGGCGCTAGTCGTGAACTATTGGAAGCCTACGAGAAATTAGACAAAAAGCGTCTACAATCAGAAGCAGCAGCACATAAAATTGCATGGAAATTTATTCCACCACAATCTTCGCACATGGGTGGTTCCTGGGAACGTCTAATAGGATGCTTCAAACGTGCGTTAACGGCGATAATGAAAGATAGGCACCCATCAGACGAAGTCCTGGCAACTGTCTTTGCCGAAGCGGAATATATCGTGAACAGCAGACCACTGACCTACGTGTCAAATGATTCTGTAGACAAACCCAGCATCACACCAAACGACATACTAATTGGGCGTGATTCATATGTTCGGGCTCCTGGCGAATTCACAGATACAGATCTGATACTTCGTAGACAATGGCGAGTAGCGCAGGCCTTAACTGACCTATTTTGGAGGCGGTGGTTGAAAGAATATTTACCCACGTTGATTGGAAGGAAAAAATGGATCTTAAAGGAACCTCATGTAAAAGTCGGAGAAATCGTTATTGTCAATGACCTGCAATCGCCGAGGGGAGAGTGGCCAATTGGCGTTGTCGAAAGGGTGCTTCCTGGAAAAGACCAAGTAGTTCGCAGAGTAGAAGTGAGAACCAACACAGGAGTATACCTTCGTCCGGCGGTGAAAGTGCACCGTTTAAATGTCTGTGTTGACCAGGTGGAGTCAACACGGGGGGCAGAATGTTACCAAGAAATGAAAATAGGCAACAGTACATTAGTACCATAGTATAATCTACACATACCAATGTAAAATACTTCATTTTTCATACTTTACCTAAATTAAAGAGTCGCTATTAAACTACCATCGAGATCAAACGTGTCTTTCTTATCAAGAATTTAACAGGTAGTGTGACTGAGGATCCAAATTTATCAATCTCAACAACTTGGCGTCTGCCCGTCCACTACGTGAAAAATTTTGAGGAAAGATCTTGGACTGCCTTATAAAATCCAACTCGTGGAACTCCTTGCATTCCCATATATTATACTGTGTTTATCACAATCTTTCCTTTGACGCCTCTGCACCCCTATCGGGTCTAAGGCTCGTGGAACTCCTTACATTCACACACATTGTACTGTACTTATCACGCTAAGATATTAATAAAAATCATTATATTAAATTCTCATCCTCTGTTTTACTGCCTGAACCTCCGAAAGAAAAGTAACAGAATATTAATCTGCTACATAATTGGCGGCAATTAAAGCCATTGGACGATCGGTTGCATCGTACGCTTGGTGAATGTGCTGAGAATGACTTGGAAGTTGAACTGCATGTTTAATGTCAAATCATTTTCACCGATGAGGCTCATTTCTGGCTTCATAGGTTCGTAAATAAGCAAAATTGGTGTAAGGATAATTCTCAAGAGACTTTAGAAGCTCTATTACATCCCAAAAAGGTTTACATGCCGGTGACAACAAGATGACGCAACATGCCAACCTTTCTGTGCCCAAAATTCACGCCTCTAAAATCGCACGCGGCACCAATTATGTGGGCATGCACCTCATGTTGAAGGCGTCAGGACCTGATTCAAAAATATAATTTAGAAAAATATCCAGTTCCAAAAATATTTATTGAAATCACCACCAAAGATGGAATATTTCACCTTTTTTAGATGCACCAAATCTGGGACAGCTTAAGGGCGAGGCTGCCGCCCGGATCACCGGAAATGTGCCGCCGTCAATTGAAAACGATGTTAATTTTTGATTATTTTTGATGAACTTTTTCAAATTGTTGAAACAAAAGGCGCTGGGATATAAATCGGAAGGGGCAGTTATGAATGCAAAAGAAATTGCTGAAATTTTTGACATTGGGACAGAATTTCAGGGTGAAATACAAAAACACCTTATAAACATATAGCGTAAATTTGATTATGAGCATGATTTGTTTAACTGCGCACACATCTCGTGGATACACTCTTTAATGAATATTTAGATCTGGAATCAGCACTAAATTAGAAAGATTGTGATATTTATGAAAGCAAACTAAGTCAACACGTGGTGCTCCTATGGCACCCTTGCATGTCCTAAAATGATGGACCTTGGATGCAACATTCTCCGATTCGAATCCTCAACACTACATTGACATTTCATCGATCGTACCGACTTTTTCATATTACGCCTGAACGTAGTACGATGCATTACAGTTCACGTTTCAAAACCTGTACTCTAATATGTCGGAAACTCTTGACTAAAATTAAAAATAAATAATTGGGGAATTGCGAACCGAACTCGTGCACTGTACTGTGTATGGATATGGATAACACGAAAACAAACTCTATGGAAAACCCTAAAAGAAACACAACACAAAACATATCGAAGAACTGTAAATTTGGCGCCCTTCTCGAAGTGTTGACTCCAGTCAAAAACAATTTTAAAAAATGTGGTCGAAGTGCGAATCTTGAGGCCCACACGACTAACTTCCCAGTGGGGTGAATAAAAAAGCTATAATTTGTTTTTATTATCAATTACTATTATTAATAATTATTATTCTAAATTATTATAATTAATAATTATTATTCTAAATTATTATAATTACTTTTTTTTTATCTAATCATAAAAGCTTTGGTAGAGGAAGACGGCTCCTCCACCTGGCCGTCCTCTACCAAAGCCTCGGCAACTTCGTCCTCCTCTTTGTTCACCTCCTCGTCATTCTCCTCCTCGTCATTCTCCTTGTCGTCCTCGTCTTCCATCTCGGCCCCAGGATCCACATCCATTATTGAGGGTATTCAATTATTATTAATAATAATCATTCGTTATTAAGAATGTTTGACCGTTACTGAATAGTTATAATTGTGTTTATATTGACAATATCAAATTACATTTGATTGTTATTAACAATATTAAATTATTTATAACAATATCCAATTATTATCTGCATTAGCGTCACACATACCAGACCTCATAATATAAGTTTGGAATTCTATAAATTAATCTTGATTTGTTTTTAAATAACATTTTTTACAACATTGATCAAAATTTTGCTAAAACACACAATAATAATAATATTACTATAAAGGTATTTGGGATCTGCACGAATTAATAGTGCGTTTCTTTCAACAGTTTCAAAATAGGCAATTTTTAGTCGTTTTTTCATCTTAAATAAAAAACGGTTTAACCGATTTTGCTAAAAACTCATTCCGATTTAAGTTACGTAATAACGCGTCGAATAAAATCAGTCCCACGTCAATACGATCTTTGGTTCTCGCGATAACCGAGACGAAAAATAATTGCGAACGCACATACGTACATACATATACACACAGACATCTCTCTAAAAACAATGGATTTGGATTCTAGAGACCTTAAAACGTGGAGATATGTGAAAATTTAGGATTCGCAAAATCGACCCCATTACAATAATTTCCTATAGGGAACTGGGAAGTTAAAAACTACTTTTGCTCGGCTAAAAAATCTGTTCCCAGCGATACCTCATAGGCATAGTAGACTTATGATAATATCCCTTTTCTCTGTTTATGCTTCACTAAATAACTTTTTCAATGCTTTTCATTTTATCATTTCGGGGCCAAAGGTTTACATATTATATGTTAATTTCAAGTCGATACCTTATTTCGTTTAGGAGTTAGAAGTCTGTGACGCACAATCGGTCAAAGTTGCCACAACAATAGGATTTCGTTAGATTATGGTACGAAACCCTAAAAACTATTAAAACAATGTTAAATTTAAAGAATTTAGCGGAATTTTTCTCTGGATGTACTTTGTCTATTTATTTTTTTTATCTGTAGTCCACGATTGCTGACAAATTTTAATAGCGGATATTTTTGTAGCCGTACAGGATATTTGTGTTTAGGATATTTTTTTCATCGAATATTTTTGTGCAGATATTTTGGCATCGGATCAATAATCCTGTACCCAATTTGAAATTTTTCAGTTGCGTGGATAGGACACTTTAGAACGATCCAGACGAACGATTCCCACGGCGTGTGCTAGTGAGTTATTTCAGAAGCCGTGGAAAGAATAAGAAAATTCTCAATTAGTGACATAATTAATGATCTGATATGATAACTCGTTATACCTTATACTGAGGTCTTTTTCTTTTTTAGTACGTGCTAAGCAATGTCCAAATTTCACCAATGTTTGTACTAAGTTATGTCCATAGATAAAAAGAATGGCATTTGTGTGAAACTTCAATCATTTAACATTGTGCCCATAATGTAATATTTTTGTTTCCGCTAACATAATATTTTTGTTTATAGCTTCACGACGACATTTTGAAATAGCTTTTCGCATGTTCGATCTGAATGGTGACGGAGATGTCGACTGTGAGGAGTTTGAAATGGTAGCGACTTTAATAAGGCAGCAAACCAGTATCGGTAACCGACACAGAGACCATGCGAACACAGGAAACACATTCAAGGCAAGTGCTATCCAACTTTTGTATGAACTTGATATACAAACACTTTTTTAATTTGATTTGGTTTCTATTTGGTTTTCTATTTATTTAATCATTGACCATGTGTAGTGATACCTGTAATGTTCATAACAAACAAATGAACTCCGCTATTGTAGATTATTGAACATACTCTCTTCGATTTACAGGGTGTCAACTCCGCCCTGACAACCTTCTTCTTTGGCAAGAGTCTCGACAAAAAGCTGACTATCGAGAAATTCTTAGAATTTCAACACCAACTGCAACGGGAGATCCTATCGCTCGAATTCAAACGTAAGAAACCGGACGAAAATGGCTACATCACGGAAGCAGACTTTGCAGAATTACTACTGGCTTATGCCGGCTACACGGAAAAGAAAAAGGCCAAAAAGCTGAAGAGAGTGAAAAGGAAGTTCCGCGATCACGGTACCGGTGTTTCAAAGGAAGACTACTTGGATTTCTTTCACTTTTTGAACAACATCAACGATGTGGACACGGCATTAACATTTTACCATATAGCAGGCGCTTCTATTGATCAAGCAACCCTCAAGCACGTGGCCAAAACGGTTGCCCATGTGAATCTCTCTGACCATATGATCGACGTAGTCTTCACTATTTTCGATGAGAACAGTAAGTAGACATGTAGTCCGGGTGGCAGCTTAAATTATAGATGAAATACATAAATGTTGATAGACGTCTCCAACAAATCGTTTCAAGAATTTTTCTTCCGCCTATTTACAGTGGACGGACAGCTTAGTAACCGGGAATTTGTAGCCGTGATGAAAAACAGACTGTTGCGAGGTCTCGAAAAGCCTAAGGACACGGGATTTGTTAAGTTAATTCATTCGATCCTGAAATGCGCCAAAGAAACTAAGCCAGTTCTGCTTGATATCTGAATTGGAAGGATTCATTGTAGATTGTTGCCAATATGCTGGTGATAACGTGTCATACCAAGTCAGTCAGAGTTCAGGATTAATGTTACAGGAAAATATGCAATACATACACTGCTACTGTGTTATTTATTTCGTTTGTAAATGTTGATGTAAACGTACACATGCTTGCTATAAGATTTTTAAATACTTCGTACCGTTTGTGTGTTCCGTTAAGTTTTAAGATTTTCTCTAAAGTTGTATTTTTGCTTTTGATCAGTGTCTCACAAATAAAATCAATAATCAAATAAGATGGATTTTTGTCGATCAACCTGGAAAGTGGATGAAATTATTTATTTGGATATTTGTAGACTGAAATAATACTCTAACCAGATGCTTTAGACGTTTGGAAAGATGGAATGCACCGGGCACTAATACTCGTAAGAATTTCCCCCGAGTTGGATTATTCATTATTCGTTTGACTTGAGTGTCACCCCTAGTTATTATAGAAGTAATCAAGGCACGTGAATCAAGGGCTTGAGTCACCATTTTTGGCATGCATCATAGTTGCAATCAACTGCAATAATATTAATCAATATTCAATGATATATGTACATCATTACATTTATAATTACTATTTGATACCTTTTCAATTTCCAAGAATTCAATCATTGTTAACGTAGCACAAACATATTCCGAACTAATTTTATTGTAGAGGTGTAACCGCTGTTAGTAGAACTTATTTACTTATAAAATTGAGACACCCAAAAAATTTCCTTTTATGCTACTTTATTTTTAAATTAATTCCAAACAAATTGTTTCGTTCACTACTTGAGGACTTCATCGGTGATGAATGGGTTCATTCCCTAATTCTACCCCGAGATATTAATACAAACATTTTCAAAAATCTACGGATGAAATTACATCTTCTAATGAGTTTAAGGGTTGAAGACTGGTTACGGATTAACTTAATTACTATGCTCGTGTTTTAACAATTTAAACAACCAGGTAGAGCCGTTACCTGAATCGGTGTTCAGCATGTCTTGCCTTCTTCGTTTGAAAATTTCCACACTTTCGGCCGTGTCGAGCTTCCTGTTGTCCAAGTTCATTCTGCCGTAATTTAATCGTCCTCTTGCACCATGTGCTCTGCTACTCTTGACCTGTAGTGAGTTATTCTGTGATCTTATGATCAGAAAATATTTATTAAAACCAAAGAAAGTAAAATGCTCTCAATGGCGGCAACAAAATCACACATTGACTTTTATTTTTGACATGTTCATTTCTCTTATGACTAGTGACATCTAGTGATCAAAGCAGTAAAATATTGAATTTCAATATTTTCGAGGTTACACAATATTTTCGAGGTTACAATTCCACCCTTTTTCTCTCAAGTTACTTGCTTCCTTTATGTGCTCACTGAAACAAACTCCAAGAGATCTTTTCGTCTGTCCGATGTAACTCTTATCGCATTGAGAGCATGATATTTCGAAAATTTCGCTTTTGCCCATCTTATATGAAGAGTCCTTTGTCGTACTTAAGAAATTTTCTAGTTTTGTTGTTCTGCTCGTGTAAATAAGATCGATGTTGTGCTTCTTCATCGCGTTTCTCATTTCCCCGTTATTTGCGAGTAGTAGTTCATCACTAAACGCTTTGGATGGGTTGTTCCGCTATCAGGTTGAATATTTTGGGTGTCTCAATTTTATGAATAATTTTATTGTCAATCTTGTAAACAATGAAATGCTGTGGAGAATTTTTAAAAGCAAGCAGTAATAAGTATACCTCACGATTGAAACCCCATTTATTTATTTTTTGGAATACAAGTTTCATAATTCTACTAAGCTTTCACTAACACTTAAACAAATACCGCGTGTATAATGCATAAAATAAATTGCCGAATAACTAGTCTAAATATTAGAAAGGTCAAAGTGATTTTAAGAGTGCCGTCAGACGAATGCAAAAGACCTCATGGAGAGATTTTTGTTAGTCAATTGAGAAAATGGTGAAAGTATCTGGACTCGGGAAGGTTATGAACCTTCAAGCATGAGTTTGAGTTGAAAAAACAGTACAATTAACGAGCCAGCGGTCCGCTTAAAGATGTGCCACACGTACACTTGTATTGCGGTTCCTAATCCTTCTAGGTTTCGCGACCGTTCTTACTATATGCTTGAATTTCCAGAATTTTGTTGCTTTCCGTTGTCAGGAAATTCGATCTTATCCTTTGTTCTTACCTGTGACTTTTCTCCCTTCCAAACTGTCCTTCCAGCCATCACTCTTTCAGGACCCTGGTGAGTCAGTCTTCCTTTGACAGTGAGTCAGTCTTGTTAACTTCCCAGTATATGGGAAGTTCTTGTAATCGCCTCAAAAATCGAAATTGAAATTTTCAACATTTCCTTACGTTTTGAGGTCTTCAGAGTATATTTTAAGTGTTTTTAGAAAGAAGTATGTGTGTATGTATGTACGTTTGTGCGTTCGTGGAAAGTTTTTGCTACGAACATAACTCGCGTAAACAAAGTCGTATCGACTTCGTTGAGGTGTCAATTGAAGCGTCTTTACAATTTTAAGAGCTGATTAGTTTTTGGGACATTTAGGTCGGGGGGTTTGTTGTTTTGCCCCTTTGAAGGTCATTTCCGTCATGTGCTATATCTCGCGAACAAACTATAGGCTTTGCATCGTTAAAGTGTAAATCGACACGTATTGACATTAACGTGATTCTATCAAATTTTTTAAAAAAATTTCGGAGCCGTTTTTTAATTTAAGAAGAAAAAAGTGCAAAAAATTAGATTTTTTTCATAAACAATAAATTTTTAATCTTATTTGCGAAACGCAGTAATCAACATTTATAAAATTTATATATTTCAAACAGATTTGCAAAAAAAATCTGCAAAAGTTTTTCTCGTGATCACGTAAAAAATGAAATTAACAATAAAAAATCATTAAAAGTCATCATGATTTTCAAGATCATTTTTATCATTCACTATATCTCACGCACCATATATGATATTTGCATCATTGAGGTGTCACTCCACGTGTATTAACTTTTTTGTGATGTTTTTAACTTTATAAAGAAATTCTTTCAGCCGTTTTTTTAATTTAATAAAAGAAAATGGGAAAACAATTTTTTTTCATAAAATAATTTGCGCTCTTATTTTTCCATGTGATGTTCTTTATGGGCGCGTTTAAGAAATTAGTGAATTTTTTTACGTATTGATCAGCATGGAAATTAATGAAACAACATTTTTTAGGCACCCCATAATGACGTCGCGGGTTTTCGTAAACGGAAAAATGACAGTATATCCAGCTGGGAAATGTTAATTACTCATCATAATACATATCCAAACACTTAATACACGCTACATTAAAATTTAAAAAAAAACTCCCGAAATATTTTTCGGGATCCGCCCCTGGTCAACGTGAATGATTTTGTGTACATTGTTCAGCCTCCTTACATGGAAATAGAACAAAAAACGTTTTCTAACGAGAATATTCGAATTTTTTCCAACAGCTCTTCCTTTTTCCTTTTTTTAATTTAAACTATGGTTTACTTGTTTAATTAAGCGATTTTCATTATTAAAATTCACATTTGAATGATAAAATTCAATTTTCCTGTACTTTTTGGTGTTTTTCACTGATTTTTAAACAGTTGGCGAAGTTACTCTGTTTTTCAGGTAACTTTGCAGATACCGTTTTTCTCGCAAATACAAAATAAAAATGCTCAATAAAGTTTCCAAGTTAACACATATTCTTAGATTAGAAATCCAGGCTAATAATTTGAGACGGGTTTGAAGTATTTTTGAACGATTCTAGGAGACACAAGATTGGTAGGAAGAAAAAAATTGTCCCGTTTTACGGTATTTAACTTTCAAGATCTAATATCATATTGTATCCTTGGAAAATTTGATTCCAATTCTTCTGAATACATCTATGAAAAACGACGGACTTTGCAGTGAATTTTAATATTCATCACGCTAACTTTAATCGTATAAAATTGTAAAATTTAACTTTTCTATTATTGAAACACACTCAACTAGAAAAAAAGCCATACAAATTTTCTAATTTGAACTGGAGAAATAATTACAAAATTTTCATATTTGACTGGAATTTTTTTCTGAGTAAAGCACCACGCATTTTACAGTTTTCATTAATTTGTGTACCAAACTTCGCATACATTGCTGAAGATCTCTGAATCTTTATTGTAAAATAACATATAGCAAACCAACGTCTCTGTTCCACTCGTGATCATTCATTACATTCACGTTACAGTCACGCTAAATCCACGCTGTCGTGTGGATGCTTGCAGTAAAGAATATAATATCGATGTATAGTACCTGAGAGGGTTGTAGGTCCACGCATAAGAGCCACGAATGAAGCACACACCTACTATTAATTATAATTTTTTTAAAATTTTGCTCGAAAGAAGCACATGCGATCTAGCGAAATCTAAATAGTTTTTATGTTTTACGACGTTTATTATAAGTTTTAAATGTCCGATCACTTGACAAAGTAAAAGTTGACTGCGACATATAGCCATAGCATAGGTCATAAATAGCAATGGCACTGAAGCCTAAAGTGTATCGAACAAACAGTACGGGAGCTGAGCAAATAAATATTTATCTGTATCATTTCTGCCAGAATTTTCCAAGAACTAGGGGAAAAAATGAGGAACTAACACTATGTGTGTTAAATAGAGCAGAGCGTATGGTCTCAAAGCTTGAAGCATGTTTGTCCAGTTTTGGATTACTTAGTTATACATAGCTTTTGGTCCATTTGACGCCGTTCTCAACGGTTTCTACCTAATGTAGAATAGCGCTTCTTGTGTTTTAATCAAACATACATTACTGAATATTATCATTCATTTATGAGTTTAAACCACTTTTTGTTTAAACAATTGTGTCAAGCATGAAACATGATCAAATGGGAAGTTGGGTATGGAACTCAAAGTGAGTTTCTGGTACATTCACCTCATGCTAACATATCCCGAATTGGACCTGAATTATAGCGTACACACAATATTTTTTAATGGTACAGATGTTGATGAACAAACAATCTTCTCACTAACTAGGCATCATAATTTACCTTCCCAGAGTTACCTATTACAATTTCGTTTGCGTTTATTCTTTTATTACATCATCGTTGGTTCAGCATCGTTCATTTATTCGAGCACTAATACAGATTTTTTCTTTAATAACTTCAACTTGTATTAAAGAAATCGAGAATAACTCTTACATCTACAAATTGCGTACTGTATTTTGGATTTTTAAATGTAGCTTATGTCAAAGAAATGAATTTACATAAATAAGGGAAAAATTGGAAGAAACTTTCTTATAAGCTATGATTATAATATTCTTGCAAAACCAATCGCATCACTCAAACGCCAGCAAACCTTGTCTCAACCAAAACTCGTACAACAGCATCTTAATAATCCAGCCTTTGCAAAGACTCTTGTTACGGCGTTGCTACTACACCGCAGCCGACCCTGGCCACGGTTTTGGGCAATCCCACCCGGCTTCACCCGCGAAGAGGGGTGTGGGAAATATATTTGAAAGAAAAGGGCGCCACCCGTTTCTGCGCCAGGACTTCCCTGTCCGCGAACCCTGAAACGGGAATAGGATCCGCACCGACCAAACCACCGAACGAAGAGGGATTTTCCGCACGAAAACAAAAGGTCGAAAGCAAGGAACCGACGCGATTGTTCACTCTGCCACTTTGCCGAGCCAAGTCAAATTTAATTCACACAAAATCTTATTTAACTTCAATGCACTATATTACTTTAAACAACCTGACTCGCCCTAACTATACTTAAATCTACTTACAATTTTGTGTTTTTCCTTATTCCTATACCAGCTGATCGATAAACTTCGTTGAATAGGAAAAACGGCCTCCAAACGACTCTTCAATAGTGCACATATGCCCTTTCGTCACCAGACGCCGATCAACACGAAAAGAAGGACTTCGTTGAACCAGAAAACGGCCTCCACACGACTCTCCAACTGTGTACGTCCGCACTTCGTCACCAGACTCGATCAGCACCCGAAAGCAAAAAGCCCCGTCAGCTGTACCTTCGGTCCTATAAATGGGATCTCCCGGTCTCGTTTTTACCGCGTCCGGTTGTCAATGCCCACTCAGCTGGGTAGCTGACCTCATCGCAGCTTTCAAAAGCTTTGGGACCGGTTTTGTCGACGCACGTCAGCTGTTGCTTGAGTGACGTGATTGGAGTGCTGGTGGAATACTCGTGGCACTCGTTAACCATGGTGAATTGCCAGTGCCAATGGTTGTGGGTATCACTGGCGCATAGGGAACTCCATTGGGCGCATCGTAGACCGCGCGGAGCCTGTGTTTGTTGGCAACTTATCTGCAGGGTCTGTGACGTTGTCAGGAACACTCTCCATAACAAACTTACTACCTACTTAGTTATCTTATCTAATATCCTTACATCCTACATCTCCTCTACATTTATATAATTCAACTTCTACTCCCTACCATATAATTAAAACCTCTACTTCCTACAATATAATTCATTAATAACAATATAATTCAATACTAACACTATAATTCATTGATAACAAAATATTTCATTAATTGGCTTGATTGGGTGAAGTGGCGAACGTAACATGATCAATTTTCTTTAAGAACGGCGTTTACCCGCACGGTGGTTTGTGATCTTCAAGGACAGGGCAGACCCCCATTTTGCCCTTATGGGTTGTGGGTCGACCACGTTGCGTGGCGAACGTAACACTCTTCAGTGACAGCACCTGAAGAGGATGCCATCCGACACGGCGAAACCACACTTCCACCTATTGGATATTGTTATAAGTAATTTAATATTGGATTTAGGAACTGGGGGACTTACGATATGGGAGATTTAGGATCTGGGAGATTTAGGATCGGGGAGATTTCGGATCTGGGAGATTTTTGATCCGGGGGATTTTTGATCTGGGGGATTTTTGATCTGGGGGACTTAGGATCTGGGGGATTTAGGATATGGGGCATTTAGGATCTGAGGGATTTGGGATCTGGGAGATTTTTGAGCTGGTGGATTCAGAATCTGGGGGATTTAGGATCTGGGAGATTTTTGATCTAGGGATTTTTATCTGGGGGTTTTTTGATCTGGGGGATTTTTGATTTTGGGGATTTTGGATCTGAGAGATTTGGAATGTGAGGGATTTTTTATCTGAGGGATTTTGGATCTGGGGGTTTAGTATCTGGGGGATTTAGAATCTGGGGGATTTTGAATCTGGTGTATTTAGGATCTGGGGGATTTAGGATCCGGGAGATTAAGGGTCTGGGAGATTTTTGATCCGGGGGATTTTTGATCTGGGGGATTCTGGATCTGAGGGATTTGGGACTTTTCGATTACCAGCTAAATTTTCACAAATTTCGAATTCATAGAATAAACCGCGATGGAATAACAATAATAATTACAAATGATTTTAAAATTTTCACATTCGAATCCAAGGCACTAACACCGACTAATGCTGAACAATTATTAAACAATAGCTGTGTAGGATGTGTATCTAGCCTAACTAGATACACTAGATAAACTAAAGCTAAACAAAAATCGACATTTTTCAGGTTCGAAAGTCGTGAACATTTCGACTGAAATGCACCACATGTACTCAAAACGCACCGTATGCACGAAATGCACCTCATGTTCGACTGAAATGCACCACATGTACTCATTGTTGGAAATTTTCCACAATTTTGCACCTCGGTGAAATTTCGAACATGTGGTGCAAGAAGTCGAATCGTAATGACAGAACTCTTCCGTAGATTCACACCTGTCCCAAGGACGGCCACCAAACGAACCGTTTTGTAGGACAGCCATAAAACCGATTGAACACAATCGAGGTTATGTGGTTTTATTGCTAACCATTTGACATTCGCCAACCGAAAGACTTATCGAATTGTTTAAATCGCGGTCGTGTGCACTTAAAAGGAAATGTGACATACGCCCGGTGACTTCACCAGACAAATTAAAAGTCACAATTAATATCTGGAAGAATTTAATGAGAATTCGCAATTAAAATGGTCATGGAGGCGATAAGTTTGGGATTTGCGTTCGTAATGGCCGGGGCTATTCTGTTCCTGCTGGTCTACTATGTAAATATGCTCGTTATTTGTTTCCTTCTAGTCCGAAGTAATGCTTCACGTGTTCCTTCTTCCGTGCTGATCATTATTGTTTAAAGGTTTTAACCCTGTCGGACCTGGAAAGCGATTATCTCAACGCCCACGAATGCTGTTCCAACCTGAACTTTTGGGTGATTCCGCACTTCGCAGTGCACTTGATAGCCACTTTCCTCCTGATGCTCGGCTGCCATTGGTTGCTGTTCTTCTTCAACGTTCCGATGGTTGCGTGGCTGGGATATGAACTGTTTCGGCAGCCCTCGGGCAGTCTGGGCGTGTATGACCCGGCCGAAATCCACAACAGTGGCAGGATTAAGAATCACTTGAAGAATTGCATGATACGAATTGGCTACTATCTAATAATGTTCTTCGTATACCTCTATTGGTAAGTATATTGCTCGAAGTCTAATTAGCTGCAGGCCTCATTGGCTTCCTTTGATTCACAGTGTGATTGCGGCATTGCTAAAAGGTGATCCAATTCGACGCCACGAAGAGGGTCAAATCGTCTCTCATTTCTAAGGATGACGATTAGTTGCATCGTATTTATTCTAGTCTTTCAGTCGCCGGAACTTTTAAAAATACTTTCCTTTTAATTTCTAACATTTGTTCTATTTTGTTCCAATTTTTTGGGTCTTCTGACTTTCGACGTCGGCACAAATATTTCAGATTATAATTCGAATAATATTCTTTACATCAAAGGACGTAAATACCACGAATAGGCTTTTTAATATTTAAATAACAAAAATCAATCAAAAACGAGTTCCATAAAAAAATGTAAGGTATTTTAACAATATTAGTCTGCATAACAATTTACCAATTCTACCAGAAAATGTAGTGTTTATACTTTTTATTACATGTATTGCAATTTATTTAAGATATATGGAGCCTCTAAAATGCATTTGACGGGTATACCGAGGCTTGGATGAAGTGTTCGCTGTCTTCCGAACGTTAACAGTCTTCATTTTATGTAATTAATCAATGTAACCTAAATATAATTTATTTCGTTGAATTTTCGCGTCACTTATTCTGGCGAATGTATAACGGATATGGCCAGTGTTTGAGTGACTGAAATTTTTCATATATATTTCAAGTACGATAAGAATAAAGCAATCAGAACAAACAAAACTATGGCTTATTTGAAAATGGCTTCACATTTTTCTAATAAGTAATGCTCGTACTTATGCGAACACTAGTAAATAAAAATAAGACACCTGCACGAATGGAATCCAAATAAAACTTTGATTCTTCGGGTTTTAATCAACGTTGGGAGGTGGAAATCTTCAAAAGATACCGATCAGCTCCTGCCTCTCGGCATGCCACCGACTAAAACCACCTCCATTTTCTACAATCACTCTCTCCATCAAATATTAGTAATTCTCCGTATTTAAAATTTTCGAAATCGTATATAGTGACATCGGATATAATGACGAATTGCATATAGTGACCAAAAGTTAGCGTACTGTTTGGCTAGCTACAAATAAAGTTGGAACAGTGCCGGATTAAGCCTTCGTGAGGCCTGGGGCTAAAAGTAAAATGGGGCCCTATGATTACGCAACAGCATCCCAAGAACATTAAGTAACCCACGTAGCCTATCATAAATCAAGTAGTCCAGTAGGAAAGAGAGCTTGAAAGCAGATATACATCCTAAGTAAAAAAAACAAGCCGCGAGGTGCGACCCTTGAGGTCCACACGGTCAACTTCCCAGTAATATCTACATAAACATCAACAACATTACAACAATGAGAGGTATTCATAGCAGTACCATGAATGAGTTAATATGAGTCATATCGTCTACGGGAGGGTCCATTGATTACGTAAGGTTTTTGGTCGATGAGGACAGATTGAATATTCACGCGGATCAATCGGTGGGGGCCTTTTTGGTCTTGAAAATTTTTGTTGGTTTTCAAAATTTAAGCATTTTTTTTAATTAAAAGACTATAAAAACTATTAAAAATCTGCTCAAATTATGCAAATACCTTAAAACTTTGATTGAATTTACAACATTTTCTTCAGAATAAAAGATATAAAGTAATGTCATCCGTATGAACCATCTTTACATAGTAACTTTGAATGATTTTTTTATTTTTAATTTAGTTTTTTCATAATCATGAAATAAAATTTTGCCGGTTTCTCTCCAAAAAGTGATAAGAATGTATAAATTTTATAAACTGGATCACTGTGCTGTGCGAATCAAGTTAAAAAATATTTTTTATGAAAAAAACCATAATTTTTCGCATTTTCTTCTATTAAATTAAAAGGACGGCTAAAACGAATTTTTATAATGTTAAAAACTTCACAAAGATGTTAATACACGTCAATTAACACCTTAATGATGCAAATATTATATCTGGTTCGTGAGATAAAGTGAATGATAAAAATGACCTTGAAAATCATGATGACTTTTAATGATTTGTTATTTTTTATTTACTTTTTTACGTAATCATGAGAAAAAGTTTTGATGACGTTTTTGCAAGCATTGTTTAAAGTACATAAATTTTATAAACATTGATTACTAAGACTTGACAATAAGGTTAAAAATTTATTGTTTTTGAAAAAAAAAACTAATTTTTCGCACTTTTTTTCCTTAAATTAAAAAACGGCCCAGACGATTTTTTTAAAAATTTGATAGATTCACACAAATGTTAATACGCATCGATTGACATATTAACTATGCAAATCGTATGTTTGGTTCGCGAGATATAGCGCATGACAGAAATGACCTTCAAAGGGTCAAAACAACAAACCCCCCCGACCGAAGTATCCCAAAAACTAATCAGCTCTTGAGATTGCAAAGACGCTTCGATTGACACCTCAATCAAGTCGATCGGACTTTGTTTACGTGAGTTATGCTCGTAGAAAAAAGTGTCCACGAACGTACAGACGTACGTACGGACTTTGTTTACGTGAGTTATGCTCGTAGAAAAAACTGTCCACGAACGTACAGACGTACGTACGTACGTACACACACACACACATATACGTCTCCCTTTCTAAAAACACTTTATATATACTCTATAGACCTCAAAACGTAAAGAAATGTTGAAAATTTCAATTTCAATTTTCGAGGCGATTATAAGAACTTCCCATATACTGGGAAGTTAATAAAATAATTTTTACGTTGCACGAATAGAACAAATAATTTTTATTACAGCAAATTAACAATTAAAAATACTTTTTTCTTGATTTCAATTTAGCGACGACAATCTATAATCAGTCATTGTAGATCTATACATATTCTCAACGCGTTTTAAGACAAAAAACGTCTCCGTTTCGCAGTTAGCAATCGGAATCGTTAATAATAATCTAAAGGCTACGAAAACACTTGAAAAAATTTGTTGCATATCAAAATTAACAATGCAATCTAATACCTTTAATGAATCGAGAATATTTCTATTAATTTTAGAGGACTCTGAGCTGGTGAATTTATTTTCCGGTTGATCTTTCAGTAACGGAATGAACTGCCTAAATTCATCCAATAAATTTACATCTAAATCCCCATCGTAAATTTTAACTGGCTCATTCGTTTTAATCCGCAGTTCGTCTTCTTCTATCGATAATAACCGTTGTAAAAAAACCAAAAATACTAATTATATAAGCGTAGGCCTCGCTCCTTTTCTTCAATTCAACCACCAAATTGGTGTTCTATTATTGAATAAAAAGACTCTACTCTAAATTTACCAGACCCAGATAAAGTACTTTGTTGCGTACTTCCATCTGTTAATTTTTTAATAATTTTTCTTTTCGTTGAGTCTGAATAATCCGATTTCTCAATACTACCAAGGTTTTTAGCATTTTCTTCAAATTCGTGGAACTTTTCTCGAATGCTCTTCACAAAAAACCACCAATAAATCGAACATTTGACTGGCTGTTATTAAATCAACACCTACTTTTTGTCAACTCAAATCGATTTAAAATAGAATTCCACAAAACACAAAATGTAACAATTTTCTATTTTAATAATATTTTTTTCTTAAAACGGAGGCTTCTCGACTCACCTCTCGTTTTTAGTCGTCATCATTTTCTAATGTTTCTATGCTTTATAAATGCCTTCGAAGTTATTGCATAACGCTTCGCAAGGATCTGATTTTCGAGACCATCTTGTTACAGATAAACTTTTCACATTGGCTCCTTCATTTTTTAGAATATCCCACCTGTGCGTTGAAGCACTAAAAACAATGTGTACAGCTGTTGCAAAATTCCAAAAAAGTTAGCTGCGGTCAAACATTCATCGCCAACTAAGTTCAATGAGTGTCCAGTGCAAGGAACATAAAATGCTAACTCGTTTTTTTCTTTGATGCAGGCTTGTAGTCCGTTATACTTGCCAGACATATTTCGAGCATTGTCGTATGACTGTGCTCGACAGTTTTCAATTTTGATGTTGTGCTCATCTAGCAAGTGCAGTACGTTGTCAGACATTGATCGACCTTGATGGCTTTTTATTTGAAGAAAAGTAAAAAAATCGTTCGTGGACTTGGTTATGAAGCACATATCTATAAACTACTGATAATTGATCCACATTTGTTATATCAGGCGTTGAATCTAAAACTAGTCCCCAGTATTTAGTATTTTCCAACTGTTGGAAACTACTACCGCCTATAATAACATCGCATAAGATGACATATCGGTTAATGTGACACACTTTTTCGAGGAAAATATCGTTTATAGTAACTACAGCTGATAAACGCTACGAGTTTGGTGATTTTATTTGTCTTTCCCAGGTTTTCATTTGTTTTCAGACCAAACAGTAGAGTCGTTCACAAGAATTTCTTGCGTGTTGTGAAAGCCTTATCCAAAACGGATTTTTAATGGCGTCACGTAAACACTTCACCATTGAGGAAAAGGCTCATATTATTAGGCGGTTAGAAAACAGTGAAACTAATAAGGACATTGTCAGAGAACTAAATGTCGGACATTCCACAATATCTGAGATATGGAAAAATCGAGAAAAAATTAAAGAAAAATTTGAACCAAGCAGCATCAAATTAAAGCGAATTCGGCCGAGTAATCACCAGGACATTGACGAAGCGCTGCTTAAATGGTTCACCCTTCAGCGGACAAACAATGTTCCTGCTAAGTGGACCGATACTGCAAACAAAAGCTAATTTTTTCGCTCAAAAATTTGAAAAACTGGAAGCTATTACATCATCATGGATACAACATGTTCGCCAGCGACACAATATTACGTATGGTAAAGTTAGTGGGGAAGCTGCTGGTGCTCCTCTAGGTGTGTCTCAAGACTGGCTGGAAAATGTATAAATTTTTTTATAAATTGACACCCGACAAAACAATGCGATTTAAGGGAGAAAGTGTTCAGGTGGAAAGTTGTCTAAAGATCGATTAACTGTGCAGCAAATATGACTGGCTCAAAAAAGGAAAGAGTGCTAGACCACGATGTTTCCAAAACGTTAAGTCACTTCCAGTAATTTACGAAAATAATAAAAAAGCCTGGATGACAGGAGAAATTTTTACTTTATAGCTTCGAAGATGGGATAATCAATTAAAAGTGGAAAGTGATAAAATTTTATTATTAGTTGACAACTGTCCTGCGCACCCACATGTAAACAATCTCACTTGTATCAAATTAGTCTTTATGCCTCCAAATACGTTTTACAGCACATGGACCAGGGTGTAATAAGGTCTTTGAAAGTCAACTATCGGAAGCGTCTAATATTGCAAATAATTCAAGATAATGAAGAAGGAAAAACAACAATAACTTGATGCAATAACAATGCTTCACAGGGCATGGGATCAAGTTTCTTCCTTGGCAATTAAAAATTGTTTCCGACATGCGGGACTTCCAGGTGAAACTGAGATCCCATTCGAACTTCAAGAGGAGTCAACAGTGGGGAAGCCGTTTGGAAAACCAGGAGTTGATGCAGAAAAGATTGGATGAATACGAAGAAATTGACCAACAGTTGGAAGCCTATGAAACCCCAGATGACAACAGCACAATAGCATCGATTGGAAATGAGGCAAACAATGAAGAAGATGATCCTGAGGGAAATATCCAGTGTAACGTATGTAATGTATGTGATGAAATTATTGTTGCGTCATCGTGCAAAATGTTTATTGCACGTGAAGCGCGTGGTAGGCCAAGTGATGGGCGTCTTCTTCTATAATTCTCTAAAGTTATAATCTTCTTCTCACTAGAAAGAAGTTATACTCGGAAAGGATAACAATATATATATATGAGGGGGACCTACCGGCATTCCGAAGATTGCCACATGTTTGGCGCAGTCCAAAAGAACAGGCGGCCGATATTTCTAATATTGTAATTGCCGAAATTTAAGGCAACTTGTAGTCTGCCAAACTTTCCAAGGCAGACTTTGCTCAAACGTTCCTTTCAATCACCTTGCCGATATGAAAGCAAGGGTTGCCGATTAAAACTAGCAACTTTGTCTGGCTATGGAACAATTCTGATCGAGTGCTAGCCTCGTTCCTTCCTTTTATTCACAAATTTCTTTGTACATTAAATTTGCTTGTTCTAGAAAATTCCTACTCTAGTTTTAAATCTACTTACCATAAGCAATCGAACGCGATTCAAATAGGTTCCCACGGAATTCGTCGCTTGCAATATTGCTTGCATTGCATTGACCCAATTTTACTTTTGCTTATTCTGTGTTCAATGCTCTACTAAGAGTTTCTCACGGTAAATTTAGATTGACATGTGGGTTCGAGAATGTGCTTAATAGAGAGCTTACTGAAATTTGTGTGGGACATCACAAAAGCTTGTGTGGGACATAGTTGTGTATTGGCTAGTTCCAGGTTTGGAACTGGGAATACACTACACCAGGATGATATAAACCCACATACATTGTTGCAAGTTTGTCAATCAATGAACACAATGCAAATTTTTGAACGTGTCAAACAATGTTACTGATCAAAATAAATTAATTATTTTCCAGCTCGACAATTCATTGCACAAACTTTACTACAAATCAAAGTGTAAAAAACAGACAAAAATCACAGATTTTTTCAAGCAATAAAACTTTTTTATGAAGATTTTTCCTGTGTAAAAGTGACGAATTTAATTTTTGTTGGAAAACCTTAAATAAAAATTGTGATCCCAACACTTTATGTACATACATATGTACATATATGCATTAATAAACAAAGGTACATACTTCATTTACTGTCTCTTGTTTCAGAATAGTATTTTAACTAAATATTGAATAGAATGACTACCGCATTTGCATGGCCCCTTGAAGGTCGTTATAACCGATTTTCACTGTAGTACTTTCCTGACGATAAGAATCGATATAAGAGATAGTACCAAATTTGTAAGTTTGAGTATCCTTTTAGTTAGATTAATAGTTCACACGATATGTTTATGAATTATTTCATGTTGATTACATGTTTGGCTTTGACTTTAGTGGAGCTGATTGTACTTGTAACTTACTTCGAAAGTTGATCCTGAAAGAGATATTTTTTCAGTATCGTTTAAATGGAAGTTGGGTTCGCTATGATTTTAATAAAAGTTGAAAAGGCAGCTTTTCGACCAAGATACCTCTCGAAATTTCATTTGGGGCCGTTTTTTTGTTATCAGTTCTTTAAATCAGTTTAAACCTGAATTGGCCGATGCTACGTCTGACAACAGGCGAAAAGTCCTGCAATATCAAAATCTTATTTCAAAATTCATTTATTTAGGAGGTAGAGGTTTTTTCCTTTTTTTTTGTAAGTGGAAGGAAAAGCAAAAGGGTAATTCTTTTTGAGGATGTTTTTAAGCATGTTTTGATGTTTAAAAAAATTGTTTGTTAAAAAATATTACACAATGGCTGCCCAACAGCCGATTCTGCGGGTCGGTTTTTTGGAGGGGCTCCGCGATACGCAGTAGAAGTGCACCAAAAATTAAAGTGGTACAAAATAAAAAAAAACTTAAGTTACATTAGTTAATATATAACAGACACTACTCCTTATTGTGTCTGTGAGACACAGTGTAACACTGAAGAAGGACACAACTAATGTCCGAAATATATTTGTTATAAATAAAGAATTTTGAAATCGTGTATAAGGAAACTTTATTGATTTACATTAGTTAAGCTATAGAAATACGTGGGGGATTTGGAAAATATTCAATATTGTTAAATTGGCGAGCATTTGGAAAAAAGTTCATTTTATAACCAAAAAACGGGCACTTATTTGTACCTAAATAATCGAAATATTAACTTATCGAAAATCGGCTACTTATTTCTATACGAAATGATGTTTTAAAGATGTGTTATTAATTCTGAGCGAAAAAAAAAAACAGAAAATTGTTTGAGTTATGCTGCGTGCCGATTTGAAAAAAACGTGTTTCGAGAAAACGGGTTTCAAGTTTTGACTTCGCTCAACATCAAAAAGCCCAGTACTAACATACTTTGTGTTCAACATCCTTGAAAATGTTTCTAACAACATCTATTAGTGTATCAGAGAAGCTAGATATCGAACGGTAAAAGATAATGCAGTACGTGATGAGCAGATTTCGTATTTTGCGCAGGTAGTCGTTTCGAAGCAGTCGAGAGGGGTTGAGAAAGAGCTCGAAATTTCAATGAAAACGATTTCTGGCAGATATAAAACCGTTTGTCTCTTATTCTAGAGGGTTCAAATGATTTTTTAAGCCAATAAAAATAAAATCGATTTTTTGAATGTTCTACTGTGGTGTAACACCTTAAGTAGACAAAAATAATAATGTTGTAAAAACATATCAGTAATGTGTCGGAAAACCCTTCTGCTTAACAACCTCTTGTAGGTGATTCGACATTGTCGTTATAAGTCTGCTGGATCTCTTCACATGTATGGATGCCTAAGCTTTCACCGTTTCGAATAATTTTTCCACCTTTGTGAAATTTCTTGCTGTTATAGCTTTTTTTATGTCTCCCCACAAATGCTATATTCGATTCAAGTCGGGACTTGTTAATGTCCGAAACGGCGACTCTTTTGATCCCCAGAAACTTCCTTGTGTGTCGTGCTGTATGTTTGGGATCGTCGTGATGAAACTTTTATATAATAGAAAGATTCTCGCCAGCCCATGGTAACATGATTTTCTCTGAGATGTCGACGTACTCTGCCTTGGATAATATTCTTTCTATACGGTGTATTGGTCCAACACTAAACCACAAGACACACCCCCATATTTTGATAAAACCACTTCCGTTCTTACCAGTTGAAGTGCCTCGAAGATCGAATTCCTTACTTCTTCTAACATGTTTCTTGCAATTAGGGCCAATTCTATTTATTTTTATTTTGTCGCTATACAGGATTAATTTTTTCAGGATAAATGTTTCCCCCGAATAGTTGTCGTTACCAGAGGCTTCTTCCTGGCTTTCGTGTCTTGTAATGCGGGCTCCACAAGAGGTCTTCTGAATGTTCTCATCAAAATAGCGCTACTTTCCCCGAAAAGTTGGCGATGAATTTCGACAGCTGATCCTGTTAAGCTCCGTTTCGATGTGCGGACAATTTATCTATGCATACTATGAGTTGTGGTTCAGGCTCTTTAAGCCTGGAGAATATCTTGGACAGTCCTGCGGTTTTCCACGTGTTTCAGTGCTCTGTAAACCGTTTTTATGGAACACTCTAGGCGGCCGGCAAAATGTCGTTATAACAAGCCTAACTCTCTCGAGTTTGCAATTTTCTGACTTCATCGCGAATATCATCGCGAATCCGTTCCAAAAGAAATCGGGCAAGACAATGTCACGTACTCCATGTCAAGAGGGTTAAGAGAAAGCATCTTCAGCTGTTCGACTTGAATCCGTTGCCGACCTTGGAACGTACCAATACGATTATTTTGATTGCATTGTTGCTAATGGCGTCATAAGTAAAGTTTACTTCGACTTTCATAAAAAATCGCCATCAAGCTCGTAAAAATTAAATACATTTTATCAAGAATTTATCTACAACTGCCGTTGTAGAAGTCGAACGTCACATCCGCCCATTTAAATTGAAACAATAACTTTCGGAACGTACCCTAATCATAGACGTTTCATTTGTTGCGCGCTGTTGAGATTTTGTTGCATAACTCTCTCGCTGCCAGACACAATTCCGTCGTCATATTTTTGCAATGAAACTCTCTTAAATATTCAGATGCGTCTCTTCAAAATGGTGATACGCGCTCGCGATATCTCAATTCAGCCGCATCGGACTGCAGCTGATTTGCTGAATACTCACCGTCGTCGGCTGGCGGATTTTATTTGCATACCCGCGAATTTTCCACTTTTCTTCCGGAAAAAGTGGTAAATTTTTCGTTTTGCCTTCGCTGAGCTGATTATCACGTTTTCCCGCTGACTGCTTCACCTTTCCTATGCTCACATGGCTAATTATTTGTACAATTCGTGATTGTACGATAGAAACGCATATGGAGTGCCATATGATATCTGCCATTCGTCATATGATCAGGTGGTTTACGCGTTACGTCGTTGCCATACCCTATGGATATTATTTTCGTTTATCGTGTGGAAAAATGCGTTACAAAGTGGTTGCCGGATTTTAATGATAAAATTTCGAATTAAACATATATGCCATTCGTTTTTGTGAAATCGAATAAGCGGAAAAATGAAAATTCTTCCTGGCGTGGACAAGCTCATAAATGTTAGTAATTTATTCATCTTCACCAAATACTATGTGTGTTTGTTTCTAAAAAAAGAAAACTTCTTTTTAATTTTGTCTATGTTTATTTGGATTCGCAATTTCTTTTGTGAAAAATAGATGAGGAAATATTTCATTTTTGGTTCCTAACTAACAATTTAAGTCAGTTTGTATCGTGCAATAATAAGTCTATCATATTTCTTGCAACTGTGTAACTGGAATTTTTGTTCAGTATTATTAACGATAAACAATAAACAAAAAGTGTTTATTTTTGAAATTGCTGCGAATCAATTTCTAGACAAAGCTTAATAAGCCACTTAAGAAACAATATAATATAAAGAATAAAATAAGAACTCTGAATTTGACTTTGAAAGTATGTAACAGATTATTTAAAGCAATGATCTCCTCCGTGTTATTAAACTCTGCTCCCACATAGACCCTTTCGGTAGTCTACTCTGTTTTTGTAGTGTCTGATCTAGGTTACCCATGAATATTTTCGCTTCATCCAGCTGCTTGTAGAATTCTCCTCTGAAAACAAAACAGTTTTCTTCTAGGCACAGAACTAATAAAACAGGTGAAAAAACAATGAAAGAATCCAAAAACATAGTTTGAAATGACGTAAATAGACTACGTGCGCAAAATCTCACGATTCCACGAATAAAAGGACAGCCGAAAATCCACAAACCAGGTAAGGAAATGAGAGAAATTATTGCAGCAGAAAAGTCGCTGGCGATAGAGATCGGAAGATATTTGGTAAAGAAATTCAAGGTTTAGTTCATTTCAGTTAAAAACAGCAAAGAGTTTACAAAAAAAACTAAAGGAAATCGCAAAACTAGAGAGTTTAGATAGATTAATCTCTTTCGACGTCAAAGCACTGTATCCGAGCATACCAATTAAAGAAGCCATCAGTATATTGGAAGACTGGCTTAGGCAACAAAACGAAGAAGTATCAAAACAGGAGATGAAAGCATACATGAGAATGTCAAAAATATACCTAGAAGAAAACTACTTTACTTTTAGAGGAGAATTCTACAAGCAGCTGGGTGGAGCACCTATGGGAATTCCCCTGACAGCTTTTATTAGTGAAATTTTCATGGGCGACCTAGAAGAAAGAAGGGTAAACTACCGAGAAGATGGATGGATGGATACGTAGACGACTGCTTTGCCATTGTAAAAGAAGCAAAATAAGAAAAGACGCGCAAGGACCCAAGTAATGCCCACAAAAACATAAAATCACATACGAAACTGAAGTAGAAGGAAGATTACCATTCTTAGACATACTGGATACTAGAGAAAACATAGGTACGGTAGAAATATACAGGAAGCCAACAAACACAATGCGAGTTATACCAAACAAATTGAACCACAGCAGACAGCACAAAAGCAGCATTGCATCGTCTGATACACCGAATGCTGACGATCCCAATGGAGAAAGAAAAAGAACAGAAACATATTTTAAAAATAACAAAAATCAATGGGTACGACGAAAATGATATTTTAAAGCTAATAAAAACGAAAGAAAGGAGCCTGGCAACACTATCACGAAGAAGCTAGCAAAAAAAACCGCGGATCTGGTGTACACTACTAGAAGACACCAACTTGAAAAGAAGCGAGGAAACGCAAAAGATCCTATCAAAAAACGAGAAAAATTTGGAGTCTACGAGATAAGCTGCAACGACTGCAACAAGAAGCACATAGAAAAAACGAGAAGATCTCTAGCTATCAGATCTAAGGAGCACATAAGCGAAGCAATCAGGATACAAAGCAACACCGCAGCAGAATTCCGATCAAAAGTAGCACATGATAAAAGAAAACCATAACTTCAGCATCGAGAACACAAAAATAGAAAGCATTATGAACAGCAGGCAACTGGATGTAGAGGAAAGCATCGTCATCGACAAAAACCAAAAAAACACAGCTTCTAAACGCAGACCAAGGAAACGGACATTCTTGGCTCTTGAAATACTTGGGTCACAAAAGAAAACAAGAAGGAGCATTGTAATAGATAAATAAAAATAGAGTGGTATAAATATAAAAGAAAAGACACTTGTTTCTTTTGTTATACGATTTCGATTTTATTATTACCAAATGCACATTTCAGACATTAGTTATGTCCTTCTTCAGTGTACTACTATGATATAATTAAAATTAGGATAATATCCAAAAAGCAGTTACTTAGAATTAGGATATGATCAAAGTAGATACTAAATACTTATGTATATTAAAGAATGAAATATGCATGGAAAATTTCAGTCGTGTACAAAACACTGAAGAAGGTTGCAAGTAGCAGCCGAAATACGTATATGAGAAAATATATATTCTTTTTGGTAAAAAGCAAACACACGACTTTTCAATAATTTAAACACTACCAACGTCCGCTCTGAAAAACAAAACACCCAAATATATTAGACATTTATTAAATTTGCCTAGCAGCACCCTGGTTTTTCCCTAAGGTAAGAAACAGGATGTATTTCTATGCAAACATGAATTTTTAAATTAGTACCCATTAGTAATCATCGACAGAAAAAGCAAGCTGGGTCAAGACAGCTACGCAAAAATGAGCTTATCTAAAATTCGGGAACTTGCTTTGAATACAAAGGTCGAAATAAGATATAATTGGTTCCTACACATTAAATACCACTTCTGTGATAAAATTCTTGCAGGCAATATGTCAATCGAATTGAATTTTGATGCACTAAGACGGGAAAAAGTTTCATTAATTGAAAAATTTGAAAAACTGCACGCCATTAATTATTTACACCTGACTGGTTGAGATAGGACAGCGAATCAAGCATCTAAATCCTCTTCTTGGAAATGAGAATAAATGTGTAGCTGAAGCTAATTAACGAAATAAATAATAGAATAATTCTGAACAAATACCAAAATTTAGAATTCCAACAAATAACTACTGTGAATTCTGCGGAAACACTTGCTCAATTTTTTTACAGAATAGCAGATCGCAGCTATTGCCCGAACTACCTTTACAACCTCTTCACTGTTGTTTTGAAAAATGTCAATGAGAAAGAAGTACGCAAATTAATCAAATTTTTGGACTCCATTGTATAAAAACGTGTTATCGTTTAAAACAAAATCTATCTTGAATACAGGGTAATTTTTCAAGGTAGATTTTTTGAAAAGTTAGAATCCAAACATAAAAAGAATTGTAATATTAACATAAACGTTATAAGAAAACGTGAAGCGGATAACGAAAAAATGCGTTTGACGGAAGGGTTTCTTTGGAATGTTCTTTTCATATTGAAGTTATTTATAATAAAATAATAAATATAGTGTTTTGTATACGAAATTTACTGTTCTTTTTGATTTTCAAATCTGATTCAAAATTTAATTTTCTTAGTGCTAAACCGGAAGCAAATATTTCAAATATTTTTTTAATATTTAAGGTCTTGAATTAATAATGAGCGTTTTTTTCGAAATTTGCGGATTTATTTAACGAAAACGTTTACAAATATATTATTATATATTATATCTTTCTGACAATTTTCGGATACTAGCTCGAAAGAACGACTCGTCTTTCGAAATAATCCAATCATCGGCCCATTTTTTTGCACAGTGAACTTCTGAACAGGTCATGTGTCATCGACCGTGTAAAGTTTGGTTTTGAAAATGCAAAATATTATGAATTTTAAGATTTTTATTATAAAATAGAATGTTACCAGTAAAGCTAAAGTGACTGCGTAATCGCAATCTTATTTGTACAGCGCTAGGCGCCTATTTATCCCTCACTAAGTTCGACTGCGTGTTCGCAATCTTGTTATGATTCAAGAATCTCAGGACGAGCCGCGATAATGCGCAGACTATAGTCAAGAAATTAATGAACGATTTCCTTACTATCTAGATGTCTTTTATACAAATTTTCTATGCACTGAACTTACCAACTAATTAATAAATCAATTCCATTCTCGACACATCCACTTGAGGACTATTGCTATTGCTAAGCAGATGCAATCCCTTTTCTCCTAGTCATAAATTCTTCCTAGTTCACATGGATTGTCAACAGACCACCCACAACACAGGTTCACACTGCGAACGATCATTTGCAGCCGTGTCAATACTCATATTGCATCTTGGCGTGTGCCATATGTTATTCAATTTTATGTTGCAGTAAATTATGTAAATTATGATGTTACGTTACTTGATTCAATTTTATGTTGCAGTAATTTATGACGTTACCTTACTTGATTCAATTTTATGTTATGACGTGGTGAGATAAGATACGTAAATTATGATGTTACGTTACTTGATTCAATTTTATGTTGTAGTAATTTATGACGTAGTAAGATACGTAGTAAGATACACTACACGCAGTGAGATACACTACAACCGGAACAAGTAATAGTCGGAAGGAGCGATGGCTGGAGAATACGGCGGGTGGGGTAGGACTTTCCATTTAAGTGTTTGTAAGTAGGTCGTGACCGGTTTCGCCACAAGTGGCCGAGCGGTGTCATGCTGCAAAATCACTTTATCGTGCCTTTCTTCGAATTCCGGCCATTTTTGCTTCAGTGCGTGGCTCAAACGCATGAGTTGAGCCCGATAGTGTTCCCTCGTGATAGTTTAATTTGGCTTGCACAGCTCGTAATAGATCACGCCGCGCTGGTCCCACCAAATACAGAGTATAAGCCAAGGCCATGAATATTTGACTTTGCGAAGGATGTTGATGGCTGGCCGGGCAGAACCCAGGACTTTTTGCGCTTAGGGTTGTCATAATGAATCCATTTTTCATCGCCAGTCACCATGCGATGCAAGTTGCCCTTCCTTTTTTGGCGTTCGAGGAGAAGCTCACAAACAAAAATCGCAATTCGACGTCGCGCGGCTTCAACTCGTATGACTCATCCACTCCCAATGAATCTGACAACTCCTGGCATTGGTCTACATGAATAAATGATTCCAATTCTTCGTCTTCAAACTTTTTGGGTTGACTCGGCCGTTTCTTGTCTTCGAGCACAAAAAAAAAACACTTTTAAAGCAACCAAACCACCTCCGACACGACTGTTCAGATCAAGCATGCGCGCCATAAACTTTCACCGAGATTCGATGACTTTCGGCTGCAATTTTCTTCATATTAAAGTAATGAAGAAGAACTCCCCGCAAAAACGTTTTATCTGGTACGAAATTCGACATGTTCGAAGTAATATTCAGTACTGTTGTTTACGTTTCAACCAAATAACACAAACTACCGAAGACGGTCATTCACTATAGATGTTAGCGGGAAAACGTTGGAAACTGGAATATTGGTTCATACACCATAGCGGCATCTTGTGTTAAACGCTCATTATTAATTCAAGTACCACAAAGTACCAAGTACCCGTTTTTTTACTGCAAAATGAAGCTTTTCGTTTATAGATTTTGCTGCAAATTGCAGACTGGGATCTGAATTAGTTTAGGAGATAAATTAATCAGAGTTCGTACGTGTCGCTTTGAGCGTGATACCTGCCGTTTGTTAAAGGCTGTTGATGATGTGAAAATACATTAAAACCTTGATTTAAAACGTTGGTGTAATTTCAATATTTATAGTGTTGATTCAGTTTTTAACTTCCCAGTATATGGGAAGTTCTTGTAATCGCCTCGAAAATCGAAATTGAAATTTTCAACTTTTCTTTACGTTTTGAGGTCTATAGAGTATATATAAAGTGTTTTTAGAAAGGGAGATGTATGCGCGCGTGTGTGTACGTACGTACGTTCGTGGATACTTTTTCTACGAGCATAACTCACGTAAACATAGTCGTATCGACTTTGTTGGGTGTCAATCGAAGCGTTTTTGCAGTATTAAAAGCTGATTAGTTTTAGGGATACTTCGGTCAGGGGGTATGTTGTTTTGCCACTTTGAAGGTCATTTCTGTCATGCGTTATATCTCGCGAACCAAACATACGATTTGCATGGTAAAGATGTCAATCGGCGCGTATTAATATTTATGTGAATCTGTGGGATTTTGAAAAAAATCGTTGAAGCCATTTTTAAATTTAAGAAAAAAAGTTCAAAATATTAGGTTTTTTTCATAAGCACTAAATTATTTACCTGATTTACGGAATACAGTAATCAATTTTCATAAAATGTATATATTTCAAGCAATGCTTGAAAAAACACCATCAAAACTTTCTCTCATGATAATAAGAAACATGAAATATAAAATAAAAAATCAATAACAGTTATCATGATCTTCAAGGTCATTTCTTCCATTCACTATATCTCACGAACCAGATATAATATTTGCATCATTAAGTTGTCAATCGAGGTGTTTTAACATCTTTTTGATTATTGATTTGATTTGCACAACCCAGCAATAAATGTTTATAAAAGTTATACATTCCTATCAGTTTTTGAAGAAAAACCAGGAAAGCTTTTTTCATGATTCTGAAAAAAACTCAATTAAAAATAAAAAACCATTCAAAGTTACCATATGAAAGGAGTCCTTCCGAATGATATTGTCATATATCTTTTATTCTAAAGACTTTGTTGTAAAGTCAGTCAAAGTTTTATAATGTTTCGATAATTTGAGCAGATTTTTAATAGTTTTTACAGTCTTTTAATTAAAAAAAAACGGCTTAAATTTTGAAAACCATCAAAATTTCAATTAAATTTGCATTTGTGATAATCAATCATCATCACTCATCCACCAAAATCCCTACGTAATCAATGGATGCTCTCGTAGGTGATATGATTAATATTAACTCATTCTTGTTACTGCTATGAATACCTCTCATTATTATTATTTAAAGTAGTATTATTTGAAAAACTAGTATTGCATGTAATATTTTTAATGTTCATCTAGATATTACTGGGCTAGTTTATTACGCGGCTTGTTATAGTTTATTTCAATATGAAAATAAAATTTCAAAAAAACTCTGCCACCAATCAGATGAATTCTATGGAGTCCCATATCTTAAAAAGTAATCTACAAATAAAAAAAAACATTATGTAAAAGCGTTCATATCTCCTGGAAGTACAAATATGCCCAATATGACAAATTTCATTTCGTTGGCTGCTGCACGTGAAATGCCCCTATATGTAACGCATACATTACTATACATTTACTATTATTAAACATATAAATTATTTTCATACAAAATTAAGGACATACACCCTTTGTAAAATGCTGATGTATTTATTGATACCGTAAATTAAGAATATAAGGAACTGCTAATACCTTCCTCGAAGATTTTCTCAGTAAACAGCTTTCAAAAAGTCAGCTGAAAAGCTTTATCCTCTGTACAGCTGGCAGTGCCAAAGTAACGTCAACTTTCGCGAGCTCTCGGTCCACGTTTCGGATGGAATTTGATTTCCGAAGGTCGTGTTTGCGCACTGGCTGTTTGTGTACAATGTGGTCTCGTCGCCGCCCGCCAGCTCAAAGTGATTCTGCAAATCGGCGAGTGAAGACATGTCGGGTTCACGCGTGGTGCCGTGCCTCCCGTTCGCCTCAGAATTGTGAATTCCTGCTTGCGGGCCGTCGACAGGAGTCGGTGCGAAGTCAAGGTGCTCCGTGTGCGAATTGACAATTAATCGTGGTGCGAGTCCCGCGACAAGTGTTTCTTTCCCCTGGCGAATTTGGCCGTCGTGGTTGTGTGCTTGGGATTTTCGCGAGGCGGGAGCATCTCATCTCGTCGCGGTGCGAAAGATTCGCGCCCGTCATCTTCATTTGGGATTCGTGCGGGACGCGGAGCCCGAGCCCAGGCTGATTTGCGCCCGGGACAGGGGAAGACTTAACGCAGGTGTCGCTCGGCGGTGTGTACGCATCCTTTTCGCATTCCCTGGCCATTTGTTGCGGCCCCACCCGCGGGTGCTGATTTGGCGTGAGACCCGATAATCGCGGTGTGAATTGGAGCCCCCGACGGCGCGCCCGGCGCAGCAACTAGAGCGCGTTGCAGCCTGTTGCAGGCCTTCGTCCTTGTGCAGTGTGTGTACGTGCATGCCACCCCCGACGGGATCGGCCGCGGAATCCTCCCGGGACATCCAACAGGACGCCCGGCAGTAGGCGGGACGGATTGTGCGATTGTGGAAATTGGCCCGAGAAATTTGGTGCTGTGTTGAGTGTCGCCTGTGGTAATCCTGCCTCATGATGGTCCTGGTCTTGACGGAGCAACCAATTTCCATTCAGGGTAATTAGAAATTCAAATTGAGAGTTGATTTGCATGAATGCTTCCCGATTGAAGTTCCACACTGCGAGATCCAGCATCGCAACGAAGACCTGCTGCATCTTTGCGAGGAAGCCTCTATTTCCCGCTGCCGCTGCTTGTGATTCCATCCTTGGCTTCCGGCAGTGAAGCGTTCAAATTGCACCATTCGAGGAATTATCGACGAATGGAAAACGATTCGTCCGCGAATTCCCTAAGGGGTTCGCAACACCACCCCTCGCAAGGACGAGTCAGCTTGCAAAAAGTTTCGTTCCTATGCAGGAACACTCAAACGCACATGGATTTCCGACCCATATGGTTGATTCCAGGATGGCGGGCTCTGCCTGGTGCAATTGGTGCATCCTGCCGAGTATTGCCTGCAATTTTCTGAAGGTTTCTATGCATGTATTCCCGACAGGCGAAAGTGTGAGGAATCCGCATTTCGGAGAGATAGAGCGGTCAAGCACGTGTGCTCGAGTTTGTGCCAAGCCAAGCGACCTTGTGAGCTTGCAAAAAATTGTTCCAAAGTTTCTTCGCGAAAGAATTGGCAAAAAACTTTATTTCTTTCGTTTCTGAAGTAGTTTTACAGTTTTGATGAAAGTTTTGAAACTGGAGCAACAAAGAAATACGAGTCATGCAAAGATTTGTAATATTTGGAAGGATGACGACGCCACAACAAAGTTGTCGTAGGGCAAATTGTCAAAGCAACAAAGAAAATAATAAAAACAAGCCGCGAGGTGCGACCCTTGAGTTCCACACGGTCAACTTCCCAGTAATGACAATATAAATATTGAAAATATTAAACACAATAATAATTTTAAAAATAGTACTACTTTAACCCTAAACCCGTGTTTGGGGCACTGAGGGCGTTTTCGTGTTTAGGGGCACTGTATGCCCCCAAATTCTACAACAGAGGAATGCGGTACAAAGCGCAAAACAAGAATTCCCAGGAGATCTGGTGGTCAGCTCCAAGTGAGAGTGAAACCAGAAGGACGATGGTTTCCAGACAAAATAGAAAAAACCATGTGGCCACGTGCAGCGAAACCTTCACAAAGAAAGCAGATGGTTTCAAAAGTCTTCTTTCACCTTCAATAGTAGAGGTTATTATATTGGAAACAAATAGAAAAGCTAAGCGAGAAATTGGAGAGAACCGACGTTTGGAAAAGCCAAGACAAGCGCGAAAATAGTATGACACTGACAAAGAACAAGTTTATGCATACATTGCTATTCTGCTCTATACCGCAGCAGAAAAATCATCTAGCGTTGAAGCGAAAAACCTTTTCCATGTTTCACACATGCCATTTTACAGAGCAAAACGATTTGAGCAGCTTAGCAGGTTTATCCGTTTTGATGATTCACGCACCAGGCAATTTCGTCTGCAGGATGACAAATTGGCAGCTTTTCAGCATGTTTGGAGTTTATTCCAGAAAAACCTTACCCAATATTATACACCATCCAAAGAACTAACGGTAGACGAACAGCTTGTTACAACGCGTGGTAGATGTGGTTTTAGGCAATACATTCCGAGCAAGCCAGGAAAATATGGAATAAAAATCTTCTGGGTAGTTGATGCTTCCACAAACTATCATTTACAAGGAGAAATATATCTAGGAACGCAGCCTGTGCACCAGAGGGCAAAAAATGTAGGGTATGATATAGTACTACGTTTATATAACCGTTACTAAGATGTTGGTTACAACGTTACAATGGACAATTTTTTCACTGGGGTACCTTTGGCAGTGGAAATGCATAAAAGAAATACAACTCTCATCGGCACAATAAGATCCAACAAACCCCAAGTTACCGAAACAGTTTTTAGATTCATTGAAAGTAAAACGTCGAGAAGCATATTCTTCGGATTGCATGAGTTTGGTGAGCTACGTATCAAATACGAAAAAAGCGTTTTACTTTTGTCAACAGCCCATGCTGATGAAGCAATAGGTCCTGCAACGAGGAAGCCTCAGATAATAATGGACTACAATTGTACTAAAGGTGGCGTTGATACGCTCGACCAGATGATATGCATCTACACTTGTAAGCGAAAAACTAACCGTTGGCCCATGACTTTATTTTTCAATGTGATCGATGCAGCAGCTTTAGGTCCTATCGAATTTATACAATAAATAACCCTTCTAAAAGTGCAAATAAAAAAAATCAAACGAAGATCTTCTTGAAAGAGTTATCCACTGAATTAGCTAGTAGTCACATTGAAAACAGATGTAAACGAGTACATTGAAAAATTCTGTAAATATAGCTATGGCAAGGGAAAGAATACTGGGGCACAGTGTGCCCCACAACACGAAAACTAACATTTTCTATGAACACGGTTTTAGGGTTAAATAATAATAATGAGAGGTATGCATAGCCGTAACAGGAATGAGTTATTATTAATCATATCATCTACGGGAGCATCCATTGATTACGTAAGGCTTTTGGTGGATGGGGGCCGGATTGGTTTGATTGAATATTTACGCGGATCAATCGGTGGGTGGTGTGAGTAGGTTACAAAGCCTTTTCTACGTTATTTGTTATTTTCAAATCGATGCTTGAAGGACAAAAGAGCGCCAGCAAAAATTGATGCAGTTGAAGAGATTTTGTCGCGTGATGGTCGTTTTGAATATGACTTCAGCATAATCACTGAATTTATATTTTTTCACGATTTTACATCAATGAGGTTAATAATTAATTCATATTTTCTATTTTTCTTGAAAATTTTTGAATATGCAGTCAAAAATCGGTTTAATTGCATATAAAAAGTGAAATGTATTACAAACGATGAAGGAAGTAATTGAAATCATACGATTACTAAAGAATGAAACTACATTTTTTTATTCGATGAAAGCTTTTCCAAGCATATGATCTTGCAAAGTATTGACTACAGAACATTTTACTATTCAAAGCGTTGATTACCGCAAATGGAAATTTGATTGAAATTTTGTTAGTTTTCAAAATTTAAGCAGTTTTTTTTAATTAAAAGACTATAGAAACTATTAAAAATCTGCTCAAATAATGCAAATATTTTAAAACTTTGATTGAATTTACAACAATTTTGTTAGAATAAAAGATATAAAGTAATATCATTCGTATGAACCCTCTTTACATGGTAACTTTGAATGATTTTTTATTTTTAATTTAGCTTTTTTCATTATCATGGAAGAAAATTTTGCCGGTTTCTCTCCAAAAACTGATAAGAACGTATAAATTTTATAAACATTTATCACTGTGCTGTTCAAGTCAGTTTAAAAAAAAAATTTTTATGAAAAAAACCATAATTTTTCGCATTTTCTTTTATTAAATTAAAAAAAACGACTCAAAAGAATTTTATTAATGTTAAAAACTTCACAAAGATGTTAATACACGTCAACTGACACCATAATGATGTAAATATTATATCTGGTTCGTGATATAGTGAATGATAAAAATGACCTTGAAAATCATGATGACTTTTAATGATTTTTTATTTTTAATTTAATTTTTTACGTAATCATGAGAAAAAGTTTTGATGGTGTTTCTACAAATATTGGTTGAAGTATTGGGTCTATAACTTAATTCGCGCGGTTTTTTTCAAAATTTGAACGTTTATTTAAGAAAAAAATTGTACAATAGTATTATTCAAAGTATTGCCCATCTGAAGCTATGACCTTTTCCCATATTTCTGGGAATTTGTGGATCCCATCCCAAAAGAACTGCGCCGGCTTGGCAGCCAAGAATGAATCAAGCCAAGTTTTGATATCCTGCTCTGATGTGAACCGTATTCCAGTGAGGGCGTTCTGCATCGATCGGAACAAATGGTAGTCAGAAGGGGCAAGGTCTGGGCTATAAGGCGGGTGGGGTAAAACTTCCCATCCATTGTTTTCCAAATAGTTCTTAACCGGAAAAGCAACGTGGGGCCGAGCGTTGTCATGATGGAAAATTATTGCCTCGTGTCTGGTCGCATCTTTGAATAGAGAGAACCAAGGAAACGAAATCGCTAAAGAGAATTGAAGCAATTAGCGACCATCGTAGAGCGAGACAGAAAATCACGCAAAATGCACCAGTGCCGTAGGTGAAAATCGTTGATTCAAATGGGTTTCATTCAAAATCTATATTGAGTAAAGAAATTATTGGGAAATTAAACTCTTGAATTAACTACAGGAAGTACAACAAAAATTTATTTAATTAATTTATACATTTAAAATTGGAAAAGTAGCTTAAATAAAATAGACCAACATACATTCTCTGGTCCAGCCGATGTTCCAGGAATATTTCGATAATTTACTCCTTCACGTGCAGCGCGTATATCAAAGTTATCTATTTCCTAAAGAAAAATAATGATGACAATATTTTTTAAAGCTGAAAAAATCTACCTACCACATTTAATACCGCTTTCGGTACAGCATACGGCTTCAAATATTTCCGCCTTGCGCCCCTCAACATAACTGTCTCCTCGAAATGGAGCTCACACACTTTTCTATTTTGAAGCTTTGAGTCACCTCCTATTATATATTTTATATATATTTATATACCCCGCTTCAAAATGAAGCTCACAAATTTTTTTCTTCATGCGGGATCGTCTCCTTCAATTATTTCCATCCATTCGGAAGCCGGAGTTGGTGACGTTGGGAACTTGAAATGATATACAAAATGTTCAATGCCCCACTTCATTCTAGCGTTGCACCGACTCTGGACTGCTGAGCAGCACATGATTCGGTTTTGACAATTAGTTTGACCTAAATGTACAAAGCAATTGCTTAGCATCGCGCGTGAATTTTTCAACGAAAACATTGATTGCATGCAGATAAGTTGTGTTATTTCCATAAAACTGACTTTTAACTACTCACCGGAAAGATGAAACGCGACAAGATTTGCTTCCTAGCAAAGACTTGCAGCCAGGATAACAGCAACGCATTTTTGTAATTTACACAATAATTGTTCACAATTTCACTACTTATTCACTTAAACAACTTATAGTACAGCACTCTTTCTCAATTACACTACACTTTTCCAACTGAATGTTTTATTTCCACCGAGTATTTTACGAATTTACACAACGCGCCGAAAATAACCACTTGCAGCACCGAAGACAAAACGAGCAAAAGTACAATGCACCAATCGCGTAAAAGAGCGATGTCGTCATCCTGATTTCGGATTGGCTGGACGGCGATGCAGTGTGAGTGCTTTTTGGCATTTAGTTTGACTACTGCATAGCATCCGTGAAGAGCTTTTCAAGTATTGTACACCTTGCTGTGTGAGTAGTAAGCAGTATTGGTGCAATGTTTAGGTTGCGGGGCAAACAAGGGGCAACGTGGATTGATTATCGCTCTCTTCGGTAAATAAGTTGCGTATGTAGTGAAAATGCTTCACCGCCGCTTATAGGGCAGCATAGGCCATTTCGGTTCCTTATTCTCTCTATTCAAAGGGTCGCATATTCCGGGCGTTTTTCAGCTACTGCTCTCTTCAAACGGATTAATTGTGTTTGGTAGCGTGCTCCATTGATGGTTTCACCCGATTTTAGCAGCTCATAATACAGCACACCCCTTTGATCCCACCAAATACAAAGCATTACCTTCGCGCCATGGATATTCGGCTTTGCCGTTGATTTGGTTGGTTGGCCGGATTTCACATATGATTTTTTGCGCTTGGGGTTGTCGTAATGGATCCATTCTTCATCACCAGTAACAATCCGATGTGAAAATGACTTCCTTTTGTTGCGTTCCAGCAGCATTTTGGACATGCAAAACCGCCTTTCGACGTCTCTCGGCTTGAGTTCATGTGTAACCCAATTTCCTTGCTTTTGAATATATCCAGCTGCTTTTAAACGTTTTGAAATGGCTGCTTGAGTGACACCCAAAGATTCTGTGAGCTCTTCTTGTGTTCGGCAACAATCTTCATCGAGTAATGCTTCCAGTTCTTCATTTGCAAACTTTTTTGGCTTCCCAGGACGTTCATCGTCTTCCAAGCTAAAATCACCACTTTTAAATCGTGCAAACCACTTTTGGCAGGTTCGCTCAGCTAGAGCATGTTCACCATAAACTTCCACCAAAATACGATGACTTTCGGCAGCAGTTTTCTTCATATTACAGTAATGAAGAACAATTCCCCGCAAAAACACTTTTTCAGGATCAAAGTTCGACATATTTGAGTGAAAAAAAATTATTGTTGTTAACGCTTCAAATGAATGGCATACACTGAAAAGACGTACAATGACAGTAGCTTTCCAACGCAGGTTTGGAATATTGGAACGATGTAATATTATACAAGTTACGCCATATCTTAGCAAACCGCACGAATTAAGTTATAGACCCAATATATAAATTTTATAAACATTGATTATTATATTTCGCAAATCAGGTTAAAAATTTATTGTTTATGAAAAAAACCCTAAATTTTTCCACTTTTTTTTCTTAAATTAAAAAACGGCTGCAATTTTTTTCTTCAAAAACTTGATAGAATCACAAAAAAGTTAATACGCGTCGATTGACACTTAAACAATGCAAATCGTATGTTTGGTTCGCGAGATATAACGCAAGACAGAAATGACTTTCAAAGGGGCAAAACAACAAACCCTCCGACCGAAGTTTCCCAAAAACTAATCAGCTCTTAACCCGCCAGCGGTGACGCAAAATAATCTTACATAGTTAGTGACGTCGGTCTCAGAGACCAAAAATTTTGAGTGAAGATCAATCCAAAATAACACAATTTCTGTAAATGTAGCAAATTGAACTTAAAAAAGACAAGGTTAAAGTATAATAAAACACAACAAATTATTACACCACATCACGTTTATTAATAATAATAAAATTTCCCTGCAACACTAAAAAATTATGTTTTTTTTCATACACATATTTTTAAGTTTAAATCTAAATAATTTACATATCATTAATTTACTCAAAACAGCCTTGGATACAGTTTAAAGACTAAGCAATCTTCAAAAAAATTAAAATGTTTTAAGTCATTGAGCAAATAATAAGCCACAAAATTATTGGAACTTTCATTCACTTTCCACTGAAACTGTATTGCACAATATGGCTTATTGTAGTCGCAAATAAAAGGATTTCGGATGAAAATTGTGGATGATTATACAATATTATGTAAGGATCACATACGATGATGTTTGTGTCTGAAAGTCCTTTGTACATTTGGCTTGCGTTTTATTGCGGACCATATGTACTCGATACGTGTTTTCAAGTCCACCACAACAACAGGTACGCAAAATTATGCGCAAGTATTATTTTTAGACATTTGAGACACCATCCTTAATCAATGAATTTATAGGTAAAATTTGAGATACTACATTTGAATCATTTGCTGATCTGGTATAAACTTCCTCATATAAAAATGCCAGCCAATACATAGCATACTCAAGTGACCACACATGTAAAAAAAATACTCAATTGAATCATTTCACTTACGTAAATGGTGACGTCGGTCTGACGGACCGGTTTAGGGCTTATCTCTGGAATTCGCACTCACGTTACCGTTACTTGATCGACTATCAAGTGGAGATGTCCGATCAGGCAGCTTTGCAAAATTATAGCCAGAATCGACAAAGGATTAAGAAATTATTCTATGTTTTCTACGAAACCGGTCTCACAGACATATGCGTCACCGCTAGCGGGTTAAGATTGCAACGACGCTTCGATTGACACCCCATTGAAGTCGATACGACTTTATTTACGTGAGCTATGCTCGTAGAAAAAAACTCTCCGCGACGTACGTACACACACACACACACACACACATCTCCCTTTCTAAAAACACTTTATATATACTCTATAGACCTCAAAACGTAAAGAAATGTTGAAAATTTCAATTTCGATTTTCGAGGCGATTACAAGAACTTCCCATATACTGGCAAGTTAAAAATTGTTCGGTATATTGAAACGGCGTATGGGAACAATACAGTTTGCAAACAAGGACCAATTGTTTACAAACCTAAAAACCGAATGGGAAAATATTGACGTATCAATTTTAAACAAGCCGCGAAGTGCGACCCTTGAGGTCCACACGGTCAACTTCCCAGTAATATCTAGATGAACATTCAAAATATTAAACACAATAATAATTTTGAAAATAGTACTACTTTAAATTATAATAATGAGAGGTATTCATAGCAGTAACAGGAATGAGTTAATATTAATCATATCATCTACGGGAGCATCCATTGATTACGCAAGGCTTTTAGTGGATGAGTGATGATGATTGATTACCACAAATGCAAATTTGATTGAAATTTTGATGGTTTTTAAAATTTAAGCCACTTATTTTTATGAAAAGACTGCAAAAACTATTAAAAATCTGCTCAAATTATCCAAACATTTTAAAACTTTGATTGACTTTACAACAAAGTCTTTAGAATAAAACATATAAGGTAATATCATTCGGAAGAACCCTTTTCATATGGTAACTTTGAATGATTTTTTTATTTTTAATTGAATTTTTTTCAGAGTCATGAAAAAGTTTTGCTGGTTTCTCTTCAAAAACTGATAGGAATGTATAAATTTTATAAACATTTATTACTGTGTTGTGCAAATCAGGTTTCAAAAATATTTTTGATGAAAAAAACCCTAAGTTTTTGCACTTTCTTCTATTAAATTAAAACAACCGCTGAAACGGATTTTTACAATGTTAAAATAATCAAAAACATGTTAAAACACGTCGATTGACTCCCTAATAATGCAAATATTATATCTGGTTCGTGAGATATAGTGAATGGAAGAAATGACCTTGAAGATCATGATGACTGTTAATGATTTTTTATTTTTTATTTAATGTTTCTTGCTTTCATGAGAAAAAGTTTTGATGACGTTTTTTCAAACATTGCTTGAAGTATATAAATTTTATAAAAATTGAATACTGTCTTCCGTAAATCAGGTTAAAAAATTATTGTTTATTAAAAAAACCTAATTTTTTGCACTTTTTTTTCTTAAATTAAAAAACGACTCCAACGATCTTTTTTTTCAAAATTCGAGGAATTCACGAAAATTTCAATACGCGTTGATTGACACCTTGACAATGTAAATCGTATGTTTGGTTCGCGAGATATAACGCATGACAGAAATGACCTTGAAGATCATGATGCCTGTTAATGATTTTTTATTGTTTATTTAATTTTTTAGATGCTAATGAGAAAAAGTTTTGATGTTGTTTTTACAAGCATTGCTTGAAGTAAATAAATTTTATAAAAATTGAATACTATCTTCCGTAAATCAGGTTAAAAATTTATTGTTTATTAAAAAAACCTAATTTTTTTGCACTTTTTTTTAAAAAATTAAAAAACGGCTTCAAGAATTTTTTTAAAAACTTGATCGAATCACATAAATGTCAATACGCGTCGATTGACACCTTGATCAAGGAAATCGTATGTTTCGTTCGCGAGATATAACGCATGACAGAAATGACCTTCAAAGGGGCAAAACAACAAACCCCCCCGACCGAAGTATCCCAAAAACTAATCAGCTCTTAAGATTGCAAAGACGCTTCGATCGACACCCCATTGAAGTCGATACGACTTTGTTTACGTGAGCTATGCTCGTAGAAAAAAACTCTCCGCGACGTACGTACACACACACACACACACATACATCTCCCTTTCTAAAAACACTTTATATAGACTCTAAAGACCTCAAAACGTAAAGAAATGTTGAAAATTTCAATTTCGATTTTCGAGGCGATTACAAGAACTTCCCATATACTGGGAAGTTAATAAAGAGTTGGTAGGAACATTAGAATATAGTCACCTGATTGAAAATTTTCGAAGTAAAATTCCAGAAAAGTGTAATTTATTTAATTCGCACCCATATCTTAGTAGCAACAGTTATATTTTTGAATGTTTCTTTCTATCTTTGATGAGAACCCTCAAAAAATGGGCTGTTTTTATTTTGTCATATGATTTGTAATCTGAGGATTAGGCCTATTGGGGACACCTCATTAAAAAAAACGCCTACAAAAAGTCTACCTCATGCGTTACGTGGAAATGACGACAAATTTGCTTTAGAGCGCAGAGTTGCTTCCCTGCATGGGCTGCAAACAAGCTTAGCTAGCCCTGATTACGATAATACTCTGTCTGTGCTTGGTGACAGTTTCACTTTCCCACGGCATTCACTTCATTAGTTGCTTTCTTTTCTGGCCTGTAGGTATTGAAGGCGTTTCAATATATGTACTTGCAAACATGCATATACACTTTACGGTTCCAAGGAAATCTACAAATACAGTGTAGATTCTTTCACACGTCAAGCGCATAATTTTATAATTTGAATGAAAATATCTCGAATGATTCAAGTAAATGAAACCAGACATGCAATCGGGCTAAAGTCTGCCAGAATTATTTTTGGAGGACTCCAACTTTAACCGGTGAAAAAGCATGATTAAGTATGATTACATAATTATATCCTCATATCTACACCGAAGCACTAGTAAACGTACCTAGTTAAGACTTCAAAAATACGAACCCCCTCTTGTCAAAATCCTGGGTACGCTACTGAACATGCTAACGTGTAAATTAAAGAAAAAGAAAAAAAAAACTTTATATTTTTATTGCAATTTTCCCTTTCATTCCGACATGTAGTGAGTTGCTTAGATTTTGCACAGCACTGTACGTTAAGTCTTCAAAAAATTTCAAATAGCCGTAAATGTTGAATGCTAAATTGAAGAATTCTTCATCTGCTACGCTGCAGATAAATGTTAACAATTACAGCATTGTAATTAATGCTCCTACGTTCGTCGTCATACAAGCTGACTTAAATACGTATCCATTAAATGCTTCTAAGAGAAATTACACAGGCACCTACATAAGAATGAAATTTCAACGTGGAATACTATTTAATGTTTTATTTCCACTTGAACTAAACATGGCTGAAGTAAAGGTAATTGACTGCTATCTGAAGTGTTGACGAAGGAGTTTTAAAGTTAAAGTGTTGACGTCAAATATCGACACTCTCACTTCGAATCCGTTCGTTATTTTCTAGTTGAAATCTACTGTTTTCAGGTCGTTTAACTTGCACTTCAGGTGGCCATTAATTCCTTAAAAATTATCACATATTAAATTTCAATGGTCAATAATTTTATATGTGCGTCATAATCCATTTTTTTTATATGAAGTGGTGGCGAGTAAACTTAGAAGTTGTTGCGTAGAAATGGTTTTTCAATAAATAAGATTCGACTTTCTAACATAGTAAAAAGTTATAGAACAGTTTCTTCAGTTATACCGTTGTACCTCATTTATACAGGTGATGATCTCTTGAAGCGGAAAATTGAAAAGAAAATCATATTAGCTTTGGTCATGTCCAACATTTATTATCTACCAAAGTGGCGAGCTTTAAATAATCTCGTCAACTTCTGTTTGCTTAGATTGGCAGCACTTAAAATTGACCATTCTGCAAAATGAGTCAATTAGTTGTTTTATCGTCGGCATCTAAAGCGATTTTATACCATTTCTTGGTTGCTTACGGCCGGCCGCACTCTTTCGCACTGCCTCCACCTCACCTGTGTAATTGAACATGCACCTGTGCTGACATTGACCATCGTCTCAGCACGCTGCGAGCCATACACACACACACACATTTGCCAAGGAGGTGAGAAAGGTTAATTGATTTTTAAGGGCCGCGCGTTAGATTTTGTCATCACGCGAGCAGCGAAAGCGAGGGTGCAAATTGCTTGACCATGACCAAAGAACATTTAATCTTGCTGTAATTAAGATGGCATTAGTAAATACAATTACCATGAATACAATTGATAATGTTGTCATGCTGTGAATTGTAAATTAGCTGAGATTCGTGATTTAATTGATTTTATGATTTGTATTTAATTATTGAAAATCGTTTTGAAAAACTCAAATATGTAACCGCCATATTTTCATTGAAAACTTTCCAATCTAGAGATTCGTTGTCACAAAAAAAATTGTTCATTAATTTTTATCATTACGAAAATATTCGTTGAGCGAATGAAAAATTATAATTGCTATTTATTTTGGATTTAGTCATTTTCTGACGTTGCTTAAATTTTTCTTTATCATGTGGTTGAAACTGTCGTTGTCTCATTTTGGGTTGATTCACTTATAAACCTTCGGCGCGCGTAGTCGAATCGACCGCGCTTAGTACATTTTCGTTCCTATTATTATTAATACCCATCACATTTATTTCTCATTTCTAGTAGCCTGTCGCTATGTCATTGAGAAAATAGAGAATAAACCGTTGCTCGGGGCGCTCCCCCACCTCCACAGATCGCAATTGTTTTAGTCCCGGTTCAGTCATCGAAAAGACTACACGCGCCTGTCGTCGAAAAGGTTACGCGCGACGCTCAACGCGACATATCCTCGTTCACGCTCGTAGTAGTTCTTCGGCCATCATTCAATATTATCGAATTAAGCTTGGATTTTTTTTATATAAAATGAGTCGTGCACGGTTACCACAAAGTGCAATACTCGAGGAATTACTAAGAGAAGACGAAGAAGAGAGTGAATCAGAGCTCAGCGACCAAGGCTCTGAAACTTCCGACCACATCGTTGCAGAGGATCCTCGATCTGCTGAGGAATCAAACTGCTCGGACTCAGAAGTGGATGATTTGCCACTTTCAGAAATAAATAGCTGTTTTACAGGGCGCGATAAAGTAACGAAGTGGCAAAAATCTAACAATAACAGAGTGAGGCGTCAAGTTCAAAATATTCTCACGGAAGATGCGGGCACTCGCAGGAATGGTGTGGGGGTGACAACATTTACGCAAGCCTGAAGTTTATTCATTTCAGAGAATATTATTGAAAAAGTTGTTAGATATACCAACGAATTTATTCAAAAAAAGCACCAACGTATAATAGAATACGTGACCGCAAACCGACAGATGCGGTGGAAGTTCGAGCACTTTTCGGATTGTTGTACATAGCGGGATCCTTGAAGACATCACACGCCAAATTAGAAGATTTATATGCAAGTGATGGGACAGGTATACCTGTTTTTCCTACTACTATGTCAGTGAAAAGAGTAAAATTTCTACTGAATTCATTGCGGTTTGATGATGCTACTACGCGACATGCTCTTCGTACTCTAGACAAAGCTGCGCCAATAAGAAAAGTTTTAGATATGTTTACACAAAACTGTCTACTGCCATATTCAGTGGGAGAGAATGTTGTAATCGATGAGATGATGGTTGGCTTTCGAGGAAAATGTCCTTTCCGTCAGTACATGAAATCAAAGCCCGACAAATACGTAATCAAACTTTATTCACTAGTAGATGCTGCTACGTTTTACGTCCTAAATATTGAACTTTATGCTGCCAAGCAGCCTGAAGGCCCATATCAGTTGAGTATTTGCTGCGGCAGACGTCGTGAAGAGGTTAATTACACGATTTTCTGGCACTGGAAGAAACCTTACCATCGACAATTGGTATAATAGTGTGCCACTGATGAACGATTTGGTCGAAGATTATAAGATTTTTGTTGTGGGTACCATGCGTAAAAACAAAAAAGAAATACCTCCTTGCATTATAGATAAAAACCGACCTGAATATTCAAGTCAATTTGGATTTTCAGTTACATCTACACTCGTATCTTACGTGCCTAAAAAGAAAAGATCTGTAATTCTTATATCATAACTTCATTGTGCTGCAGAAATTGATGAAAGTACATTATTACTTTTTACAATAGAACAAAGGGGGGTGTCGATAAAAACGTAAAAATGTATTCGGTTTCAAGGAAGAATAATAGGAATGAATACTATGGTGATATTGAGGGCAAATAATGTGACTCTACGGAAAAGTTGAATGTATTTACGGGCATTAGGCACTCAATTGACAAAAGAGTACGTCCAAAGAAAATCAACGATGTTAGGCCTTCCAAGAAAACTAAAAAGTAACAGAAGGGAGCATTTGAATATGGAGGATAATGCTGCTGATACAGAAGCAGGTAGTTCTGCCACATGCAGAGGAACCTGTAAAATATGTCCAGCCAAAAAAGGAGGCAATCAAAAACGCAATGTAAGTTATGTATGCAAAATATTTGCAGAAGTCGTACAACATTTATTTGCAATCAATGTTATATGGACGAAAAAACTGATTCTGATGAAAACTAAACCAAAGTTAATTAATTTTTATTCTTATTTTGTAATTTTTATTATTAGACTAGGTATATAAACTAGTCTGAGAAATGTAAAAGGGTTTTGTGTTCCTAATTTTTGTTTTGATTCAAAGAATATTCGAGTTATGTTAATTTAATTAATAATTGTTTCTTTTTTATAATTTTAATTACTTTTTTTGACAAATCAGACTTTAAAGACAATGATAATATGTCTGAGTACAAATAAATAAATAAATATTGAATAATTAGTGCTTTATTTCTCTTATTCATTCCATAGGTCTTTCGGCTATGCGCGCCCGCTCCCGTTACAAATGACCGCGCGCCCGCTTGAAGGTTAAATGGTTTTTTTTAATCCGATTTGGACGACAGGACAATAAAGTCTTAGAAAACCCAAAACTTTGAGCGAACACGTAATTTCAAACACATAAAAATTATTTTAAAGCAAGCAAATATTTTACCAAATAAAAACAATAAATTACAAAAACTTAAAGTGTCAGAAAATCCTGCATCACAATCTATTGTAGGTGATTGTCGTTATAAGTCTCCTGCATCTCTTCACATGTATGGATGTTCATGTTTCTTTCACCGTTCCAAATAATTGGTCCATGTGAAATTTCTTACTACTATGGCTTGTTTTATGTCTCCCGACAAGTGCTCGATTGAATTTAAGTCCGGACTCGTTGATATTCAGTCTAGGATGGCGACGGTGTTGTCCTCCAGAAACTTCCTTGTGTGTCGTGCCGTATGTTTAGGGTCGTTGTTGTGCCGAAACGTCTTTATAATAGAAAGATTCTCCTCAGTCCATGGCAACATGATGTTTTCTAAGATGTCGACGTACTTTTGCTTGGTTTGGTACTCTAGAGACCCCATTTTTTCATGATTTTTCGTAAGTAAATAAATTAAAAACCACCAAATCCATTTATGGTAGTATATTGTATAACTCAAAAAGTACAAAACAAATATTTTTTTCCCAAAATGGTGGCCACAGGATCCCGTATTCGACTGTTGTGTGATCCACCTTTAAAAAGTTACCGGTAACTTTTCTCTCGAACGGTCGCTCCTAAAACAAAAAACTAAATTTTTTCTTGAAGTGCATACGAAAAGGTGAAGTACGTAGGAGATTTTCTTAAATCTAATTTTTAACGCTGCTTCGAAGAGGAAAAAACACGATTTTTGACGATTTAGCCGTAAATTGTTTATAAAACTAAAAAAAAAACAATTAATCAAAAAATCCCTACGTACTTCACTAGATTTTGGTATTTCAAAGTGACTGTCAAAATTTTAAATTGATCCATGCATCCGTTCCAAAATAATCTTACCGGTAAGCTTGAAAAAAGTGATTTTGAGAAAAACCCGTTTAAAGTTTTTGTAGCTATTAAGTAGTCAAAAACATAAGCGTCTTATGAGCGACATCTATTGGCCTTCTTTGAAACTATAAATACCTCACGTGATGTAGGTAACAAGACTACTTATTATTCCGAGAGGTATAACGGAGCAACTGCGCCCAGTGGCGCGTGATTCACCGATAGCGTGCGCGGGGCTCTGGGACGCGGTGCAGCAAAATCGCTCGGTTAGCCCTTTAAAAATTTTTCCACGCTATAAAACTACCGACATCTCATTTTTATGACCCTAAAGTACAATTTAAGCCAATAAAAAAATCGATTTTTTGAAAATCCTGAGTAGTGTTACCCCTTAATATTCATTTTGCACCGTGTATTGGTCCAACAACAAACCACGAGAAACATCCCTAAACATGTATGGAGCCACCGCTGTGCTTAACAACAGTTGAAGTGTCGCGAGGATCGAATTCCTTACTTCTTGGTCGTCTTACATATCTAAATGCGATGTATTTTTGTTTTTGTTTTTTGCTCCATGGGATGAATTTTCACTGACTTTTTCAGGATAAATGGTCCCGTGTGAAGCCAATTCTTTTCTTACGATTAGTCGCCGTTACCAGAGGCGTCTTCGTGGCTTTCCTGCCATGTAGGTGTTCTCCCAAGATGTTCTCTGACTGTTTTCATCGAAATATCGCTAATTTCTTCGAAAAGTCGGCAATGAATCTTGACTGCTGATCTTTTTGGGCTTCGTTTTTATGTGCGGACAATTTGTCTATACTATGAGTTGACTTACGGACAGATGAACACTTTACATAACTTACAAAGTCACACTTCTCAACATGTGGCTAACCTCCAAATAATAGCGTTGACACATTGACCCATCATCAGTACGAAAAGTGTCATCAGCACGAAACTTCAAATGACGGGGTGACACACATGTTTTCGTCGTTGTGTTCGTCATTATCATTCGGTCGTTGGTGTCGTTTCGATGACAAACGTCAACTGTCCGCAATGGCACGTCAGATTTGGTTCGAAAATATTAAACAGCTGATACAAATATGTCAAATTCTATTCACGGTAGATGGTTTCTAATTATTCTACCCAAACATAGATGGCAGTTTTTCGTACTTATCGAGATAAGTATGGTCGTTTTTCGTGCTTATCTCTCTGTCATTATGATGGGTTTTTTCGTGCTGATGACACTTTTCGTACTGATGATGGGTCAATGTGTCACCGCTATAATTCTTCGTTGCATCATACCCTCCAAACTGTTTGTCACATTCACTTTTTTGACCGCCGCCGATCTTTACCATGGTTTGGGCAATCCCACCCGAGACGGGTGACATCTGTCCCTGCGTCGAGATTACCCTAACCGCAAAACCCGAAATATTTAGAAATTGGATTTGTGTCGATGCCGAACCACTTTTTGATAACAAAACGAAATTAACCCGAGAGGAAAGAATATTCCCGCAAAACAATATACACTAGTCATTTTGAAAATATAGTCTGACACTGACTGAATTTTACTCGAAAACCATAAAAGATACTTACAATATTCTTACTGGCCCTACGTTGAATCTGAAAACTAGTTACAAAATTTCCTCATTAATCTACAAACACCGCCAAACATCAGCATGTCAATTCAAATTTTCAAACACAACCAACAAAATTTAACGAAATCAAACTCCTTACAAAATGACTGCCTTCCAAAATAAACAAAATAAAAAACAGAAAAAGTAATTTAAAAAACGGCAAACTTCAAAAAAGTTAGCTTTTCCACACAAAATAATTCTTTAATTTCAAATATCTTTAAAAAACAAATTTACGATGACTATCTCTCAAAAAGCGATCAATTCTTAAAAAACTACGTTCAAAAATAACTATTTTCAAACGATCCAAGTGCAGAAACGAGAGTATTTCGCCGGCTTTTTGCTTTTCGAGTTACGTTGCTAAGTTTATCTTTAACTCGTTCCGTTCCTCTTGGTTATGTTACTTTCCAATCACCAGCTGGTAGTGTGATGTAACAAAATTGAGACTAAAAATCGTACTTGATGATAAGATCCATTTTGCTCTCCAAATAATCGGTTAATGCTTTTCTATTAACATCAATGCTAGATATTTTTGTGAGGATTCTGAGGAATAGGTAGCCTAGAATTTCCACTGTTATGCAAAGAGCTAGTTATTCGTAACAAAAATGCTTGATTGTTTCTTCCTTTTATTCTAATGGCAACTTCGATAAAAGCCGTGGAATCGTTTCGCGTATGTATGTAGTAGACATTGTTCTATCAATAGTGACATAAGAAGTTGCAAAAAAATTTCAGCTAAAAATATTGAAAATTGTCTATTTTTTGCAATTTTCCTCGTCCAACCTTTATGTTTGCGGTAGGCAGAATATTTTGGTGCAGGATCATCTTAAATCAAAAAATCAAAAATTTTCTTCTAATTTTGCCCTTGTTGTTTTGCCCCTTTGAAGGTCATGTAAAAGATTTGCATTTAAATGATAGTTCGTCGCAGTAGATGCCTTCTCGGTGTAGGACGCCGAACGCCGGATCTTGTATTCCTCAAGTGTGATCCGGGATTTAGCGCTGTATAGGAATAGCGCACTTTTAGTGAGGGAACAGGGTTAAATTGAAGTACCTACCGGCAAGTTAATTGCCACATATCTGGCGCAGGATTCAAGATCCAAGCTAGCCGATATTTTTATTCTGTTTTACTTTTAGCGACTGCTTACGCTTTAATTGTAGCGCTTCTAAAGCCAAGTTACGGCTCGAGCGTATTGCCAAACTACGGCAATAGTAGATAATTAAAAACGAGTCAAAAGTAAGACTATGACTATATTTTCTTTTGTACACTTTCCTTTTATACACTTTTTACAACTTAACATATAATCCCTACTCTAATATTTTATTCTACTTAATACATAATCCCTACTCTAAAACTGGAAGAATTGAATATGGTAAATTCATTCTACCAATCAAAATATCGATCAGCACTTTTCCATATGACCCAATTTAAAAATGCAACACTCATAATAGTCCATGAGTGAAATGTAACACTCATAATAGTCCATGAGTAATATGCAACACTCATAATAGTCCATGAGTAATGACTACTCAGGTTTCGTACTTTGTGTGTACATTACACATGCCAATGCTAGGCGCCGCTTCGTCTAGAGCGATCGCAATGGGTTAGTATAAACATTCGTTCATATGTCTATTTTTAGTGACAACATGAATTGACTTTCGTGTGAGTGTAATGCGAAACGAGTATGCAAAGTGAGCATTACAAAGTGATCGTAAGTTATGCATTTGTATATTCTACGATTGCTCATTGATTATTAATTTGTGGGTTTAGTTTATAGTAAAATGCTGATTGATTGTGTAGATATGTGTAGATCCACTACACCCTTAACCTTTTGAGGTGAGAGTTTGGGTACAAACTCGAGACTTATTTTAGGTATTTTTACATGTCTTATATTATATTTTTATTCATTGTTATTCCCCTTTTTTTTTTTTTTGAAAATCTTAAGTCTATTATTGTGTATCCATTTTTTCTTATTATCTATTTCCAATAGTGTATTTACATTATTTTTACTTAGTACTTTAAATGGACCTTTATACGGTTTCTCATGTTTTCTTCTGTTCTCTACTTTTAATAAAACAAGATCGTCTATTTCTATGTTTAATGGTTTTGAATAACATTCTTTATTTGTTCTAATCATTTTAGCTTTTTCAATTAAGTCCTTTGCTTTTGTTAGAGACATTTTTAATCTAATTTTTAATTCATTTCTGTAATTCTCTAAATTGTATATTTCTTCTGAATCGCTTAAAATGTCATTTGGTAAATAGGATAGTTTGCCGAATACTAGTTCGTAAGGTGTATAATTTGTGTCAATGTGTGGAGTTGTATTGTATGAAAATGTATAGAAAGGTATCCATTCGTCCCAGTTGTTGTTATCAACGAAGGACAGTAAGTATTCGTTTAATACGCGGTGGTTCCTTTCTATTACACCTAACGACTCATGATGGTAAGGGGTTGAAAATATTTGTTTTATATGTAGTAACTCGCATACTTCTTTCATTAGACTGTTTGTAAATTCTGTCCCTAAGTCCGTTTTTAGAATCTTGAAATGACCGTATAATAAGATAAATTTATTTACTATAGCTTTTGCTACTGTGGTAGCATCCTTAGTCTCTATGGGTATGGCAGTTATAAATTTCGTTAATTCGCACTGAATAGTGAGAATGTATCTGTAGTTGTTGGAAATTCTCAACGGGCCAACAATGTCTGCGCTTACGATCTCGAAGCTAGTAGATGGAGTCTCGGTTTTTATCATTTTCTCTTTGGTGTGCTTAGTTATTTTATTCATTTTGCACTTTTCACATTGGTTTATATGTTTTTTGACCATTTTCTTCATATCCTTCCAACAGTATCTCTGTTTCAATTTTAGCAATGTTTTATGTACTCCTATGTGTCCTCCATGTGGCGAATTGTGGTACTCAATAATTAATTCATTTTGCTTTTTGACGTCTTGAATTCTTATGGGCGGTCTGTATATTAATATTTTTAACTTATAAATTTCTTCTCGTTGCAACGCATTAAATAATTTCTTGAATTCATTTCTCGGTACGTACCTGAATATATCATCATTAGAGGATAAAGATAGTGCATTTATGCTATTGTTCTTTGAATATATTAACAACTTCTTCATGACAGAAACTAATTTCGTGTATGAATTATCGTTGTTGTTATCATGAACTTTCAGCTTATCGTTGAAGGAAACTGGTTTCTCAACAACTTTATCACTGTAGCGCACTACTATAAAATCTTTCTCTTTAGTTATAGATATATCATCTCTCTTGTATTTCTTGCTAGCTAGCATATAAAATTTCAGTTTCATCGCCCCTTTAATATCTGACAAAGAAGTGCAATCAAACGCATGGAGGTGATCAATCTCTTCGTTTTGGTTGCCACTTTGCTTGTCGATTTCTGTATTTTTATTTTCACTTTGTACCTTTTTCGTTTTACTTCTTGTTATCGCCAATAATTTTTTGCTAATATTTTCATCGTTTGTCGGAGGTATCATGGATTTTAGCATTTCAGTGTTCATTTGTATTCTTGACAGCGCATCCGCATTTGTATTTATATTACCCTTTTTGTATATGATCTCGAAATCGTAGTCCGATAAATCTAGACGTATTCTAGTAAGTTTTGAAGATGGATTTTTATGTGTAAACAATGATACCAAAGGTCTGTGGTCTGATACGACTATAAACTTCCGTCCATATAAATATGGCCTAAAAAAGTTTATGCCCCAATGTATCGCCAATAGTTCCTTTTCTATGATAGGTTTATTCAATTCGTGCTTATTTAAGGATTTGCTCGCGTACGAGATTGGTAGATCTGAACCAATTTCTCCTTGCGATAGTATAGCACCTAGTGCGAAATTTGACGCATCCGTAGTAAGTATGAAGGGTCTTTCAAAATCTGGGTATTGTAGTATAGGAGGTGAAATCAGTTTGCGTTTTAAAAGTTCGTATGCTTTTTGCTGTTCTTCTTCCCAAACAAACGGTGCTTTTTTCTTTAAAAGAGAGTTCAAACTCTTTGCCGTTTCTGCAAAGTTTGGTATGAAGCGTCGATAATAGTTGCAGAAAGCTACGAATCTTCGCACGTCATCCGTGGTCTTTGGGATGGGATAATTTTTAATTACTTCATGCTTAGCCGGGTCTGTTCTTATACCATCTGCTGTAATAAGGTGTCCTAAATACACTACTTCTGATTTTAAAAATTTGCATTTATTTGCATTTAACTTCAAATTGTACTTACGAAGTCTCTGTAAAACTGTTCTTAAATTTTCATTATGATGTTTCATGCTACATCCGAAAACCATGACGTCGTCTACGTATAAGAATGCTGAGTCACTTAGACCAGTTAAGGCAATAGTGAGCATCCTTTGGAAGCTGTTTGATGATATTTTCAATCCAAAAGGTAATCTTTTGAATTGATAGTGTCCATCATTGGTGGAAAAAGCGGTTAAATGTCTTGATTCTTTTTCCAGTTCAATCTGGTGGAACGAACTAGTCATATCTAAGGTTGAAAAGTACTTTGCCCTACCTAGTTTGTCTAGGACGTCTTCTAACCTTGTCAAAGGAAATTTATCGTTCACCAGTTTGTCGTTCAGTTTTCTGAAATCAACGACTAATCTCCACTTCTTGGTGTCATCCGAGCTTTTCTTAGGTACCACTAACAATAGAGAGTTGTACGGGCTTGTGGATTGTTCGATAATATCATTATCTTTTAGTTCCCGTACTTGCCTAAGAATTTCTTCATTCTGAGTTTGTGGTAATCTATAATTTTTTATGTAGACTGGGTTTTCGTCGCAAGTGTTCAGTTTTTGTTGGTAGAAATTATTTTTTGTGAGGTATTCACCTTCCAGATGGAAAACGTCTTGGTATTCCATTATAATTTCTTGCAAACTCTTGTTTGCTTGTTCATCGAGACTGTTGGTATTAATTACGTTTAATAGTTCGTCTAATCGTTTTTTGTCAAATTTCCGAGTTGTCTTTAATACGTCATAATTCCTCAGTGGTTCTACCTCTGTTTGAAAGTTTTTCAGAGTTATGTCATGTTCGTTAGTATTGAGTATTTTCACATGACATATACCTTTCGCTGGAATTATGCAATTGCTTAAGAATATCCCTTTTTCGATTTCTTTGTTTAGTATTATGCTGTCTTCCGATCTGTCTACGTCTATGGGTATTATCGCTTCTGTTCTTGCGGGAATAGTTATGTGTGCCATGTTAGCTTTTGTAGTGTACATTGGTAACACTATATCTCTGTCTTTTGTACTGAAGGATATGGTATACGTTTCGTAGTCAATTTTGCACATATACTTGATTAGCATGTCTCGTCCTATAATGCCATCAGTTTCGATAGGGAATTTCTCATCTACCGCATGAAATGTATTTGATATAATGATATCTTCAATGTTGAATTTTAGTTTGATAGTTCCGAGTGACATTGTAGTTTCGTTTGTTATGCCCGTGAGTTTGCACCTGTTTTGTGCTTGTATAGCATATGAACTTAAATTATTACTTTTGTATATGGAGATGTCGGCTCCAGTATCTATTAATAGTTGTAGATATCTATGTTCATTTTTGTTATATATTTTTATATAGTTTGTGCTCATACCCGTTATTCTGTATACCTTATTCTCTAGAGTGTATTTATTACTGTTTTTTGTTTCGGCTTCAAAAACTATGCTTCTTCCGGGAGGTTGCCTAATTCCTCTCGGGAACTTGTCACGTTTCCCTGGTTGTTTATCAATTTTACCCTTCTATTGTTGTATCTGTTATTATTGTTATTATATCTTCCTGTATTATTATCAAATTTATTTCTATTAAAATTTCTGGTAGGATTAGAATTCCTATCATTGTATCTATTATATGTCCTATAGGAGTTATTATTAAAATTATTGCGTGGGTGATTGAAACTTCCACGATTGTCATTTCTATTATAATAACCATTGTGGTTATTATGTCTTCTGGCATTAAAATTATTGTACTTGTTATTTTTATTTACGTACATAATTGTTAAAGGTTGAGATTCATTGTTCTCAATTTCAGTGGCCAATGTGATAGCTTCACTGAAAGTCTGTGGTCGTGCTGCGAACACAGTGTCCCTAATTTGATCGTTTAGACCATTCTTGAATATAGTAAGAGCATATGTGTCGTTTATGCTCTGTATTGCTTGTCTAGCAGCTTGGTTTACATCTGCACCTAACGTGCCAATTTGTAATTGGTTTAAATCACTTATTAAAGATAATATTTTGTCTTTGTATGCCGTTATGGGCATGCGTTTCTGGGTTATGCCTGCGAGCTGTGTATGTATTTGGGGTACTGTTTTATTATTTTTGTACCTGAGTCGTAGCTCTGTTTCTAAATTATTGATACTAGTAATTGATGAAATGTTTATTGCTGTTCTCACATTTGTGTTGAGTTTAATGTGTAGAACTAGATTCAGCAACTCTATTTTACCTTCTGCCGATAATTTTTTTTCTATTAATTTGATTATAGTTAAAAATGTCTCTAGTTCAGCGAACTTCCCATCAAATGTGGGTATAATCTTGATTGCACTTTCTATGTTAAATTCTGCCATCTCTGTGTAGATGATATTGTCTTCAATTTTTACCAATATGTTTGCAGCGTTCAGCCGTTGTATCAGGTTTGTAATTAGGTTTCTACAAACTGATGAAAATGTCGATTTTAGTTCTATCTCATTGCCTTCCTTAATGTCGTTAAAAAGGTTTTTACCTACAGTTTCTGCATCGATTGCGTATTCTAATTTCTCTTTAAGAGTTTTGACCGTATAGGTCTTTGTTTTCTTTAAATTTATTAAATTATTTTGTAATTCAGACAATATCTGTTTTATCTTCTCCACCGACATCTGTGAGGACAATTAGAATTTCTTTCAGCTATACATTGTTTCGTCCTAATCCGATATTCCTATCTACTATCTTCCTTGCATACCTTTTTTGACTATTATTATAAAGATATAGGCACGCCATTATTATTAAGAAAACAATTGTTGTACTTATTGTTTGTTTGTATTCAATAAAAATATTAGCCTGAGTACTGCAATTATTTCCCATAGTTTAAAGAAGTTAATATATATCTGATACAATTTAATTATTTATACAATTTTTTTTTTCTTTAAGTTTGTTTAGCCGCTCCGTAAATTGCCTCCTTTGTTCCTTGGCCGAAATATGTATTAGCCTGTGGAGTATAGCTTTTTCACGCCTTTCTTTGTATCTGCGTCCTCCACGTTGTCGACGTTTTATTTTATTTATACGTGGCTCATCTATTCCACTTCGTTTCACGAAGTCCTCTATTTTCCTTGGACGTGGACCAGGTAGCGATGATGGCTTATATGGTGGAGCTCGTAGATTTGGACTAAGCTCATACTCCTCGTGTAAGGTTGCCGCTGGTGTTTTTTGTGCTCGTATCAGACATCTTTCAAATGCCTTGTGGAACTCTTCATCTGTTGTTATATTGGCTATTTCACCGTCTTCAAGGTCTTCCGTATACTGTGGTATATCATCCTTCAGATGTTCGAAGTTTACTGGATCGTCGGTTGCAGGATCGTCGGTTGCAGGATCGCCATGTAAAAGATTTGCATTTAAATGATAGTTCGTCGCAGTAGATGCCTTCTCGGTGTAGGACGCCGAACGCCGGATCTTGTATTCCTCAAGTGTGATCCGGGATTTAGCGCTGTATAGGAATAGCGCACTTTTAGTGAGGGAACAGGGTTAAATTGAAGTACCTACCGGCAAGTTAATTGCCACATATCTGGCGCAGGATTCAAGATCCAAGCTAGCCGATATTTTTATTCTGTTTTACTTTTAGCGACTGCTTACGCTTTAATTGTAGCGCTTCTAAAGCCAAGTTACGGCTCGAGCGTATTGCCAAACTACGGCAATAGTAGATAATTAAAAACGAGTCAAAAGTAAGACTATGACTATATTTTCTTTTGTACACTTTCCTTTTATACACTTTTTACAACTTAACATATAATCCCTACTCTAATATTTTATTCTACTTAATACATAATCCCTACTCTAAAACTGGAAGAATTGAATATGGTAAATTCATTCTACCAATCAAAATATCGATCAGCACTTTTCCATATGACCCAATTTAAAAATGCAACACTCATAATAGTCCATGAGTGAAATGTAACACTCATAATAGTCCATGAGTAATATGCAACACTCATAATAGTCCATGAGTAATGACTACTCAGGTTTCGTACTTTGTGTGTACATTACACATGCCAATGCTAGGCGCCGCTTCGTCTAGAGCGATCGCAATGGGTTAGTATAAACATTCGTTCATATGTCTATTTTTAGTGACAACATGAATTGACTTTCGTGTGAGTGTAATGCGAAACGAGTATGCAAAGTGAGCATTACAAAGTGATCGTAAGTTATGCATTTGTATATTCTACGATTGCTCATTGATTATTAATTTGTGGGTTTAGTTTATAGTAAAATGCTGATTGATTGTGTAGATATGTGTAGATCCACTACAGTCATTTCAGTCATGCGTTATATCTCGCGAACCAAACATACGATTTCCTTGATCAAGGTGTCAATTGACGCATATTGAGATTTATGTGATTCTGTCAAGTTTTTAAAAAATCCTTGAGCCGTTTTTTTAATTTAAAAAAAAAACTGCAAAAAATTAAGGTTTTTTTCAAAAACAATAAATTTTTAACCTCATTTTCAAGTCGAAGGAATCAATGTTTATATAATTTATATACTTCAAACAATTTATTTAAAAATGCTACCAATTTTTTTTCTCGAGATTAGAGATCTCCAAGGTCATTTTTATCATTCACTATATCTCACGAACCAGATATAATATTTGCATCATTAAGGGGTCAATCGACGTGTTTTAACATCTTTTTGATTATTTTAACATTATGAAAATCCGTTTCAGCGGGTGTTTTTAATTTAATAGAAGAAAATGCGAAAAATTATGGTTTTTTTCTTAAAAAATATTTTTTTAACCTGATTTGCACAACTCAGTAATACATGTTTATAAAATTTATACATTGTTATCAGTTTTTGAAGAGAAACCGGCAAATTTTTTTTCCATGATTATGAAAAAAAAAACTAAAACAAGCCGCGAGGTGCGACCCTTGAGGTCCACACGGTCAACTTCCCAGTAATATCTACATAAACCTCAACAACATTACAACAATGAGAGGTATTCATAGCAGTAAAAGGAATGAGTTAATATGAATCATATCGTCTACGGGAGGGTCCATTGATTACGTAAGGTTTTTGGTCGATGAGGACAGATTGAATATTCACGCGGATCAATCGATGGGGGCCTTTTTGGTGTTGAAAAATTTTGTTGGTTTTCAAAATTTAAGCAATTTTTTTAAATTAAAAGACTATAAAAACTATTAAAAATCTGCTCAAATTATGCAAATATCTTAAAACTTTGATTGAATTTAAAATAATTTTTTTAGAATAAAAGATATAAAGTAATAGCACTCGTATGAACCCTTTTTACATGGTAACTTTGAATGATTTTTTTATTTTTAATTAAGTTTTTTCATAATCATGGAATACAATTTTGCCGGTTTCTCTCCAAAAACTGATAAGATTGTATAAATTTTATAAACTGGATCACTGTGCTGTGCAAATCAAGTTAAAAAATATTTTTTTATGAAAAAAACTATAATTTTTCGCATTTTCTTCTATTAAATTAAAAAGGCAGCTGAAAAGAATTTTTAAAATGTAAAAAACTTCACAACGATGTTAATACACGTCAACTGACACCTTAATGATGCAAATATTATATCTGGTTCATGATATATAGTGAATGATAAAAATGACCTTAAAAATCATGATGACTTTTAATGATTTTTTATTTTTAATTTACTTTTTTACGTAATCATGAGAAAAAGTTTTGAAGTTTTTGCGAACATTGTTTGGAGTAAATAAATTTTATAACCATTGGTTACTAAGACTTGACAATAAGGTTAAAAATTTATTGTTTTTGAAAAAAAACCCTAATTTTTTGCACTTTTTTTAAAAAAATTGAAAACCGCTCCAAGAATTTTTTTAAAAACTTGATAGAATCACGAAAACGTCAATATGCGTCGATTGACACCTTGATCAAGGAAATCGTACATTTGGTTCGCGAGATATAGCGCATGACAGAAATGACCTTCAAACGGGCAAAACAGCAAACCCCCCCCGACCGAAGTTTTCCAAAAACTAATCAGCTCTTAAGATTGCAAAGACGCTTCGATTGACACCTCACGAAGTTGATACGACTTTGTTTACGTGAGTTATGGTCGTAGAAAAAAGTGTCCACGAACGTATATACGTACGTCCGTACATACACACACACACACACTCGCGAACCATACGTACGATTTGCATGATTAAGATGATGTCAATCGACGCGTATTAACATTTGTGTGAATCTATCAAATTTTTAAAAACATCGTTGGAGCGGTTTTTTAAGTTTTTTAAAAAAAGTGCAAAAAATTAGGTTTTTTCTCAAAAACTCAAAATTTTTAACATGATTTTTAAACCTAAATAATCAATGTATATAATTTACATACTAAAAATAGTTCTTGTGAAAAAACCAGCAAAAGTTTTTTTTCATGATTACAAAAAAAAATTAAATAAAAAATAAAAAATCATTAAACGTTCAAGGTCATTTACGTCATTCATCATATCTCGAGAAATAAATATAATATTTCCATCAATAAGGTGTCAATCAACGCGTATTATCATTTTTATGATGTTTTTATATTTTAAAAAAATCGGTAAAGCGGTTTTTTTAATTTACTAAAAAAATTGGAAAAGTAGTGTTTTTTTCATAAAAAAATTCATTTTTAACCTGATTTGCACATCATAATAATAAATGTTTGTAGAATTTATAAAATTTTATCAATTTTTGTAGAGAAACCAGCAAAAACTTTTCTCATGAATACAAAAAAATATATATTAAAAATAAAAAATCATTCAAAGTCACAATGCAAAAGGGTTCATTCGAATCATAATACCTTAAATCTCTTATTCTAAAGACATTTGACATGTTTTAACTTTAATGAAAAAACTGCTTTGTAACATGTCCCCCCTCCGATTGATCCGCGTGAATAATCAATCAAACCAATCCACGAACATCTTTACGTAATCAATTGACGCTCGCGTAGATGTTATGATTAATATTGTCATTCCAATAACTTTTACGAGAAGTACATTTTTATTATTTGAAGTAGTATTATTTCCATAATTATTATTGTGTTTAATATTTTTAATATCTTTTTAGATATTACTGGGAAGTTGACCGTGTGGACCTCAAGGGTCGCACCTCGCGGCTTGTTAAAATATTTTTTTCGTATAAAACAAGAACGAGTCGACCGAATGAATACTATGAAGAGGAACTGTGCAAAGTTTCAGCAAAATCGGGCGATTCGTTCTCGAGAAATCGTGCCTAGCGCACGGAAAAACAAAGTTTCGAGAAAAACGCGGTTAAGGGTTTTTTGACCGCGATTTAATGAATTAAAGTTATTTTTTAGCGACGTACATCGAGTCATCGATTCGAGGTCCATACAGTTATTCGTTCGCCTCATTCGCGATGTTCAGAGCATCCTTTTGATGTTGTGATGTTTGATGGAAAAGAAAGGAGCTGATTTTAAGCGGTAGAACCGCGCTGCTTGCGTATAATACGCTTTGTAAGGCAGAGCGCACGGTCCGACCACGCGGTATTTAAATCTCTATAACTCCGGTAATATTGATCGAAATTACTTCAAATTTGGTGTGAATACTCTTGAAGTAATATACTTTCATATGGAAAAAAATTGAATCGATTTTTTTGAAAATACAAGACCAAGGTATCAAAGTATCCAAGATTTTTCGTCAAAGTGTAATGGACGGACAGAGGCCAAGTTCTTGAGAACCACGTCGAATCTATATCAATTTTGATCCTCAGTCACATCACCCTCTACAGCAGCGATAGTTGTCTCGGTACGCACTGTACGAGCTCGTGTTCGATGAAAGTTTAGAATAAAGTAAACGTCAATATAAATATTTCCATCGTATTGCGTATGCGCTGCTCAGATAGACGATTATAAGCACTATAGATTGAACGAAGTGGTCTATCAGTTTGGCGAACAGAACGCGAATTTCTGAAATAAATTTTCACTATTTTGAGAAGTTGCTCGGGTGGTAGACCCCTTTTGAAAGTTCTATTCCTCTAAAAAACACCATATATTTGCTCGGAATGATATAATTCAATCATAAAAATCATAAATCATAAAAAATATTGCAAGCGGAAAAACTGACGACAAGTTTTCAGTGGAAGGGGCCGAGTTAAAATAGAAATATGAAGGGAGTAGATTATTTTTGAGCGACTTTTAAAACTTTAACACGTGTTCACCATTCACAAACGGGTATGTTTTGCACATAGAAGTAATTAAAAAGTAGTAAATCAGATTATTTTTGTTCAGAAATTGCTGAGTAAATGAGTTTTACATGATTGGCTAAGCATGAATGAGTTTTGTGAAACGACTGGAATTTATGATAACAGGTAATTAATATTGATTGGAAAAAATGATTGAAAGTGACCATATGAATGCAATTTAATTATGTAATGACCTCGTATTCCACACTGCAATTATACTTCAATCTATAACTGCCGTGAATACTACTGTATCTTATGGTAATTTTTTTGTAGTTGCAGAATATCTTCTTTTGTTGGACAGCATCCCATTTCGCTATTTCTCGCTATTATTCTTTAATGTCAGCACATTTGCAAGCAAGTAATTTCCATTGTGTCTTTCCATGCAAACGATATGTTTCGATCAATGTAAAACTCGAGAAACGAGATATTACGATTTCACGAGCACAAAAGGAAGAATTTAAAAATTCTGTATGCTTTCATCAATTTCGCAAAGAAAAAAAACAACATCTAGTTTCCTTTGATACATTCGGGAATAGCAATGCCTTCTTGCATAAACGATAACATTGAGAACATGAACAGCAGTTGCCCATGGATTGGTAACATCAAAAGAGGATTCATTGTCATGAAGACAATAGTGTTGAATGTTCGTCGCTATTGTTGCTCTTTCCGTTTACTGATCCCTTACATTCTGTATTCGGTGTATGGGAAACGTTGGCTGAGTTCGTTTGCCAAAGCTGAATTTTTTTTCGATTACTTTCCCATTGACGATACTTGCTCCTTTTTGCATCAATGATAATAGGATCTGGCTTTTTGCATTTTTACGGTTCAGTTCAATGAATTGTATCGCAGATACAACAAAAGCGCAGATTGGAGTTCCGTTGAAAAAAATTGAAGCCTGAGCGATTTTCCAATAAGCACAAAAATTAGAAATAACATCATTGCTTCGTAGATGTGTGTTGACGTTTCTTTGCCAGAAAGACAAAAAAGTATATACACCACAGCATTTGAAATACCACAACGACAATTCCCATTTCTATTTTCAACATTCTCAATAAATTATTAAAATTTTCGGAATAAATTGCATTTCTTCAACACAATGTAAAACAATGTCCCAATACTATTTCTATTGTTTGTTGTTTCTAGTCGTACTATGATCGCACAATCACGAGCGTATTCGTCATGAAAATTGGATGATGATTTGAAATTCAAACGAAGCTTATGCATGACAGGGAAAATCAGGAGGAAAACGAATCGAAAACCGAATAAAAATGGCGAATCTCGCAATGTTACGTCTCGTCGTAAAAGCGATGAATAAACACCGACTTTATGAAGAAATCCTATTGGATTATCATGACCTTTTTTTCTCGTATCATTGTCCTAGTATCGCGTTTGCATCAAGGGTGATGTGATTTATATTGATTTTTCGCTTATTTTTTGGTTGTGGTTTCTTGGATATATCTGGGATAATAGATGTGGTACGAGCTGAGTTGCGAATGAGTAAGAGAGAATTTGCTGAAAGCGTAGTAATTATTCATCTTCTATTGGAAAAATTTGGCCGTTCGCACTGGATTATTGGTTTTGATTTTCGTTACATATCGACTTACAGTGTGGATGACTTCAATTTGATTGTATTGCTGCATAATTTCAATATACATCAAATAAGGATGCAGATAGTCTGCAGTGTTATGAAAAAAAAACAGCAAGTGCAGGAACTATGAATGATTTTTGTATTGTAACATCCACGCAAATTATTAACTTCCCAGTATATGGGAAGTTTTTGTAATCGCCTCGAAAATCGAAATTGAAATTTTCAACTTTTCTTTACGTTTTGAGGTCTATAGAATATATATAAAGTGTTTTTAGAAAGGGAGATGTATGTCTGTGTGTGTGTACGTACGTACGTACGTTCGTGGACACTTTTTTCTACGAGCATAACTCACGTAAACAAAGTCGTATCGACTTCGTTGAGGTGTCAATCGAAGCGTCTTTGCAATGTTAAGAGCTGATTAGTTTTTGGAAACTTCGGTCGGGGGGGTTTGCTGTTTTGCCCGTTTGAAGGTCATTTCTGTCATGCGTTATATCTCGCGAACCAACCGTACGATTTCCTTAAACAAGGTGTCAATCGACGTGTATTGACATTTGTGTGATTCTGTCAAATTTTGAAAAACATTTTTGGAGCCGTTTTTTAATTTTTTGGGAAAAAGTGCAAAAAATTAGGTTTTTTTTTCATAAACAATAAATTTTTAACCTTATTTTCAGGTCCCAGTATTCAGTGTTTATAAAATTTGTATATTCCAAACAATGCTTATAAAAACATCATCAAAACTTTTTCTCATGATTACGGAAAAAATTAAATTAAAAATAAAAAATCATTAAAAGTCATCATGATTTTCAAGGTCATTTTTATCATTCACTATATCTCACGAGCCAGATATAATATTTGCACCATTATGGTGTCAGTTGACGTATATTAACATCTTTGTGAAGTTTTTAACATTATAAAAATTCGTTTCAGCCGTTTTTCAATTTAATAGAAGAAAATGCGAAAAATTATGGTTTTTTTCATAAAAAATATTTTTTAACTTGATTTACACAGCACAGTGATACCAGTTTATAAAATTTATACATTGTTATCAGTTTTTGAAGAGAAACCAGCAAAATTTACTTCCATGATTATGAAACAACTAAATTAAAAATAAAAAATCATTCAAAGTTACCATGTAAAGAGGGTTCTTACGAATGATATTACTTTATATCTTTTATTCTAAATTAATTGTTGTAAATTCAATCAAAGTTTTAAAATATCTATATAATTTGAGCAGATTTTTAATAGTTTTTATAGTCTTTTAATTAAAAAACTGCTTAAATTTTGAAAACCAACAAAATTTCAATCAAATTTGCATTTGCGGTAATCAACGCTTTGAATGGTAAAATGTTTTGTAGACAATACTTTGCGAGATCATATGCTTTAAAAAGCTTTCATCGATTAAAAAACTTTAGTTTTTAGCAGATTCATTCTTTAGTAATCGTAAGATTTCAATAACCATCATCATTTGTAATACATTTTACTTTTTACATGCAATTGAACCTATTTTTGACTGCATATACAAAAATTTTCAAGACCAAAAAGGCCCCCACCGATTGATTCGCGTGAATATTCAACCTGTCCTCATCGACCAAGAATCTTACGTGAACAATGGACCCTCCCGTAGACGATATGATTCACATAAACTCATTTCTGTTACTGCTATGAATACCTCTCATTGTTGTAATGTTGTTGATGTTTATGTAGATATTACTGGGAAGTTGACCGTGTGGACCTCAAGGGTCGCACCTCGCGGCTTGTTTTTCAAAAAACTATTAAGGGGTTATTTTAGCTGTAGCCCGGAAACAGCGTTGGAAAAAAGCTAAAATATTGTTCATATCAAAAGCGGGCAAGACATCTCACTTCTCACCGAAGGATTTTGGACCTATCAGTCTCACCTTTTTTCTGCTGAAAACTCTGGAAAAGCTGATAGAGATTCATTTGAAAGCTGTTCTGAAACTACTGTCCAAAGCGCAGCACGATTACACGAATAGGAAATTGGTTGAAACAGCAAATCGCTAAGCTACAAAGAATATACGCAAGCAATTTTTCTAGCCAGTTATTGAAGGTGACTTCAACAATATCAGCCAAAAGGCATTTTAGGAAAACATTCATCAGGCAACTAAGCAGCAGGAAGAACAATTGCAAAATTGGAAACAGCACCAAAAGAAGATGCACCCCACATCCAAGGGTACTATCAACCTTTCTATGGAACTTAGTGGTGGACAAGCTCCTGTCAAAAATAGAAGGAACTGGTTGCAAAGTCGTAGCCTATGCCGATGTTGTTGCGACAGCATTATTAAGTAAATTCTTCGACATGCTATCTAAAAGATTAAACTTTGTCCTAAGTATACTCTCCAAATGGAGCGAAGATTGTAATCGCAAGATAAATCCGCAGAAAACGGAATTGGTGCTCTTCACAAGAAGATACAAAATTCCAGGATTTCTCCCACCTAAACTTGATGAGACAAGTCTCAATCCATCTCATCAGGTCAAATATTTAAGTATGATTCTGAACTCCAAACTTGCGTGGAAAGCGGACACAGCAGAAAGAGCGCGTAAAGCGGCATACGCAATCTACTGCGGCAAAAGGGCTATTGGGACAAGGTTGGGACTGTAACCCAAAATTGTATCATGGCTCTGTGCGTGCAGCGATAGTGGAACCAATCCTTCTGCATGGCGAGGTTTTCTGGTGGTCAGCGATGGCAAAAACATCAAATTCGAACCTGCTAAACAGGGTCAGGAGGATTGTAGCTTTTGTAATCAGCGGGGCTATACGCACTACCTCGACAAAGGCATTGTTTATGCTACTAGATTGGGTCCCGACGTAGTTCATTACGAGAAAGCAGGCTAAGTGTTCTGGGATTCGATTGAAAGCTCTAAATCTCTGGGATGAGGCAAATATTAGCCACTCCATGATATTATGGAGGGATGGACCGATGCCAGAGAAAGTAGACCTCACTCCTCCGATGTTCTGCTTCCACCACGGTTTCAAGTGAGTCATCCCTAGCAGAGATGACTGGATTATGCAAAGAAGTAGGATACAGGAATCGGTCGATGGATTAAAGATGGATGGAAAAGTTGGCTGTGGCGTTTCCTCAGAACAGCTAGGTCTAAAATTATCCCTCCCGCTACCAGATCACTGCATTGTTTTTAAGGCAGATGACTGGCTGAGAAATCAGAAAATATCCATAAGAAATCTCAACATTTTCTCCGACAGTCACTTGCTATCCAATCATCATCCAACGTGTAGGTTGGTTGGTTGGTTGGTTGTAGTGGCAGCCCCTTTTATCCAAAGGTGACTCACTTAAGGGGGGAAGTACCTTTAGAGGCCGGAAAAAAGGTCTTTTTTGCAACTGATTTGTGGAGAAATGAAGACAGTTCTTATTAAATCAGTATAATATTTATTTTAGGCGATGTTTGAGGTTGAAAAAAAAACATATTCTACAAAAGTGAAAGTTGAAAATTAACAAATTTTTCAAGGATCTTGAAAGTCATGTCGTCACTGACGTCGTAAATTGCGTAAGCGATGCTTGCTGCAATTTTCATCTGAAGTCAACAAACCAAACGTTTTCTTACTCGAGAGGGTTTTTTAGTAGATAGGCTAAAATATTTGCGAAATTCGAAAATTAACCCTTCAAAACAGGCTCAAAAAAACAAATTACGATTTTGATGAAAAAATTTCGTTGTACTTCCAGTCAAAAAAGTCCCAAAATAATTTGTTTTTTTAATCTTTAGTCTATATAGAACAGTTTTCTATGCTCTTTAAAATGAATGCTAGATGATGAAAATCGATTTACTAATATTTTCATTATCACTTACGCAATTTTCAAAAACATGGTTTCGAGAAAAGGCCGTTTAAAGTTTGTGGTCAAGAGAAAAAGAACTCGGCGCCAGGCACTTCCGGGATGCATATCTTCCACAATTTTGAGAATTAGCTTTTGAAACTTTGACATGATACGTTATTTGTTATTTTCATATTGATGAAAGCTTTTTTTATAGCATATGATCTAGCAAAGTATTGACTACGAAACATTTTACCATTCAAAGCGTTCATTGCGTTAAATGCAAATTTGATTAATTTTTTTTGATTTTCAAAATTTAAGCAGTTTTGATATAAAAATTAAAACACGGTGCTATGAAGACTATTAAAAATCTGCTTAAATTATGCAAATATTAATAAACTGTGATTGGCTTAACAACAATGTCTTCAGAATAAGAGTAGTCGGGTAAAATCATTCATATGAACACTTTTTACATGGCGACTTTGAACGATTTTTTATTTTTAATTTAATTTTTTTAAACATCATGGAAAAGGATTTTACTGGGTTGACCCCAAAAATTGATAAGGATTTATAAATTTTATAAACATTTATTTCCGTGTTGTGCATATCTGGTTAACAAATTTATTTTCTATGAAAAAATCCTAAATTTTTGCATTTTTTTTTGTTAAATTAAAAAACGCCTCCAACGATTTTTTTAAATATAAAAACATTACAAAAATGTTAATAAACGTCGATTGACACCATAGTGATGCAAATATTATATTTGGCTCGTGAGATATAGTGAATGGCAGAAATGACCTTGAAATCATGATGACTTTTAATGATTTTTGGTTTTTAATTTAATTTTTTTTGTAATCATGAGAGAAAGTTTTGTTGGTGTTTGCACAAAAACTGTTTGGAGTATATAAATTTTATAAATATTGATTACTGTGTTTCGAAAATCAGGTTAAAAATTTACTGTTTATGAAAAAAACCCTAATTTTTTGCACTTTTTTTTAAAAAATTAAAAAACGCCTCCATGAATTTTTTTAAAAACTTGATAGATTCACATAAATGTTAATACGCGTCGATTGACACCTTAATGATGAAAATCGCATGTCTGGTTCGGGAGATATAACGCATGACAGAAATGACCTTCAAACGGGCAAAACAACAAACCCCCCCGACCGAAGTGTCCCAAAAACTAATCAGCTCTTAAGATTGCAAAGACGCTTCGATTGACACCTCAACAAAATCGATAGGACTTTGTTTACGTGAGTTATGCTCGTAGAAAAAACTGTCCACGAACGCACATACGTACGTACGAACGTACGTACATACACACACACACACATACATACTTCTTTCTAAAAACACTTAAAATATACTCAAAACGTAAAGAAATGTTGAAAATTTCAATTTCGATTTTCGAGGCGATTACAAGAACTTCCCATATACTGGGAAGTTAAAAATCGATTTCTTGAAGTGTCTAAAGGTACTTCATCCCTTAAGCCACGAGAGGCCCATTGTGATACCACAGAAGAATGAAACGACACTAGAACCTGCGGGATGACGAGAACCATCCAGATTCTCGAATAAAGCCGGCTATGCAGCCAATGTCTAGCTCAGCTACTTCCGTGAGGCTGTCCAGGAAGGGCGTGCTCAAGGTTTGCATGCGCTTCCTGGACAGCGCCGAACATTCGTTTCTTCCTCTGCCTCTGATCTGCAACTTCGGCAGAAATCATTGAAAGGGACACCCATTCTTTCTGCGTGTCTGCCGATCAGACGTGTCCCGTCAGTACGGAAACGACGGAACTCAGGGTTTCACGGCTTATATTGAGGAGCCGCTTGGTGAGTTTGAAGCACAGTGCGTGCCAAGTTTGCCTGGCTGTGCTACAGGTTTCTTCGAGCAGCCAGGCCCTATTCGCAACCTCCACGTAGTGCTGCTTAAATCCTAGCTTTATGGAAGCTAGAGGTTGGCCGACTTCGGGGGTAAGTGTATATTCCTGAAGCTCGGTGCCACCTCTCGCTAGGGCATCTGCTTCGCAGTTTCCAGGTATATTACTATGCCCCGGTACCCAGCAGAGAATTACTTCACGGTGAAGAGACATCACGTTCAGTTGTGAGCGGCACTCCATCAGTGGCGAGGGGTGAAAAATTACTGTGGGTAAGCCGCACTATCCAGGAAACGCATGCAAACTTTAGGTTCACCTTTCCTGGACAGCCTTACGGAACTAGCCAGTTTAAATACTAGCTGGATAGCCAGCTTCATACGAGACTCTAAATGGTTCTCGTCATCCCATAGGTTCTACTGTCGCACCCTATATCTTTGTGGTATCAAAATGGGCCTATCATGGCCTAAGTGAGCCTCCTTTTGGCAAAGGGGGCTTCCACGAAAACTAACCAACCAAATAGATTTGGGGGTCTATAAAACCCCAAAATGCAGGAAAAGTGTTCATTTCGTCATTTTTACTTTAGGAACAGATTTAATGTTTTCTGTTGTATGCTTCAATTGTAAGGATTTGGATATAATAGTTTATTTACTTGATAAACGAGTAATTCTGTTACTTTGTTGTTTTTGACAGCTTTGTCGTCCTGCAGCCACTTTTCATTACTTTTTCCAAGTTTCGGTTTCCGGTTTTTTCAGAGGTACGGAACTTTCGATAGGAATATCCGTCGTCTGTAGTGTCAAATTTTCCTGTCATTTGGACATTAGGTTTGACTTACTTTGGACAATGCCATGCAAAGACTTACACCCGAGCAACGTCTACAAATAGTGGAAATTTATTTCCGAAATTCGCGTTCTGTGCGTCAAAATTATCGAGCACTTCGTCAATCTATTGTGCTCATAATCGTCCATCTGAGCAGTTCATACGCAATAAGATGGAGTGAGTTAGGTCCACGTGTACTTTATGGAACAATGTTCATCCAACACGAGCAAGTACAGTGCATACCGGGGCAGCTATCGCTGTTGTACAGGGTAGTGTGACTGACGATCCAAATTCATGAATTCGACGCTTTCCTGAACAACTTCGCCTCTGCCCGTTCACAACATTTAAAATTTTGAGGAAAGATCTTGGACTAAAACCCTATAAGACCCAACTAGTACAGCAATTGAAGTCATTGGACCATCCGTATACCTCTAGAAAACACTCTTGAGCATTAATTATTTCCATGCTTTCATCAACTGCTGCCGAATTAATGAGCATCCAACGACATTTAAAATGGCCCAAAAATACCTGTTTCCGTCTGCAGTTTGCAAATAAAAAATAATTCATTACATTGAATTTTTCATAAGGACCCATCAGCAAAAATTCAACAGTTTATACGACATAGTTGAAACAGACAATTTTTATTATTGAAATTTCGCTCAGCACATAAATGCCATATTAATTTGTGTAAAGTGAATGGTGTATCCTGCGCTCTAGACTCGTTCGCTCGGTATATATTTATCTTTGAGTCGTTCATACGCTGCAACAGTGCATAAATCAAACACTCATCGTGGTGGCCATCAATCATGGCAATCAACTAAGTTCCACTTTATTTCAAACTAATAATAAACAAAATCGTTTACAAGTGTGCCAAATTCATTGAATGTACATTTTATTACAGTGTTTATTCATTTTCATGTTCATGATGAACATCAAGTTGTGTTTACCCTTTCGGCCATAGAAATGATTACAGTATGTATCAATAGAAGGCCATTAATGCATGATCTTTTTGATGTTAATGTGATACAATGGTGAATGGGCGCCGTATCTAGTGTGACGACGAGCTATCTTTTCGTTTGTGAAATTCTAGAATGAGTTTGGGTTGCTGACAAACCAACTGAAGCACATGTTAGATACAACGAGACGTCTGTCGTCGTCTGATCCATTTGCTAAGATAACATTGTTTGACTAATTTTTTGGAAGGTTATTTGCATCAAGTCAGTATGTGCATGTGTGTGTGTTTTCAGAAGTGATATCTCTTACCAGATGATCAATATGTTGTTCTGCTGGCAAGATGTGGTCGTTCGAGCAGAAACTAGTCCTGCTTTATTGTAAGATGAAAGAGAAATTTTGTTTGAGATCATGTTTGTTTCTCTTTTGGCTTTTCATCAAAGATGCTCGTAAATTATATTTTATTTACTTCTACCTTTAATTTCAGCATTAATTTCGCCGAAGATGAGATATGTTACAAAGTGAACAGATCGCGAAGAGATTGAAACATTTGGTTTTGATGGAGATTTGTATTTGTGTATCATGAATACTTTTCATAAATCAATAATGAGCTTATACATGTCACGCAGAAAATATCACATTGATTTTTATTACGGAATAACAAGCAACTAATAATCTTTGTGTGACTGGCAAGATCCTCGAATTTCTTATTTACAACCATTGTTGAGAAATGATAAGTGTTTTTAAACTGCTGTGAGATGTAGAACGGCTTTCATTGAATCCGGTTCAACTTTAAGTGACAAAAATCTATGTTCAATCAAAAGACTTGTTATGCAAAGGTTTATTACAGGCTAAGAAACGTTGAATGTCGTTCAGGCCAGTAACTTCGGCTTCTCGAAGACCAGAAGGTTGGTATTTAGTTCGACGAGAATGCTTTTGCGGTTCGTTTTCCTCTAGTATATGTTGTAGTGGTAGCCCCTTTTATCCAAAGGTGGCTCACTTAGGCCACGAAAGGCCCATTGTGATTCTCTAGTATTTAATCTTGAATGAATAGAGCTGCTGTCGCATCAAACGATCGCATTAACTCGATACCTTCATCATTCTGGCCCCACGTTGGGCACCATTGTAATGCATTTCGGTTGTAAAGCGACGAAAAGTCTAGAAGGAGTCCAAAGTCAGCGAAACTTTGGTCTCATTGATCTAAGGGACGTTCAATGTTGACAACGAAGCATTAAACCCTTTCAAATGGTGCAGATAAATTTTGAATTCAGTCTCTCTTAAATAAGAGGTGCAGTGACTGCTGGCAGGTTACTTTATATCGGCACGCTACGCCATGAGTTATTTATATAGTATTGGTCCCGAATCTTAATGTCTGAGATTATCATTACTTGATTAAAAAATACTGACAAATCCAACTACCAAAAAGTCAAGCAAATCAACATTTGAGGCTATACCTTATGTACGATCTTGGGCGTGTTCCGAAAAAATATTTGAGGTTTAAATCCACCCGAAAGTGCAAAAATCAAACTGAACTTTAACGGAAGACTCCCGAAACAAAATATCGATGTTTAGATAACATTCATACGTGAGCAAACAAACTCTCGAATTCCGGGACGACAAACGTCAGCAGAGCTCGTCAGACATGGATCGAGCTATCTGAGTCCCTTCTATCATAACCTAGCGCTTACTATACTGCATGTTTGGCGCGTCCAAGCGTATGAGGCCATTCATATAATACGTAACTCCCCCTCCCCATTTTACACTGAGTACATTTTCAAAGACCCCCCTTTTATTACGTAACAAACTAATCGTACCCCCTCCGAATTTTAAATATTTTAATCACAAAATATTAACAATGCAAATACTTTTAACCAAAAACACTTTTTTATTTAACATTTATAAAAAAAATCAAAAATAAAAATAAAGGAAAATAACTTTTCAACTTATTTAATCTAATTTTAAATTTTGTTACATAAAAAATTGATACACATCGCCCAACCCACCAATCACCCTCCATGTAACACTTTGTAACATTTTCAAATGCGGGTTTTTTTCCATACAGTACAGAAAAGTCGGTCGTCATTCTCTAATCCAATCGGAAAGTCAAAATATTTGCCAATCGCTAATTTTCAAGTATGGGCGCATAGTGAACCAAGCATATTTATTTAAATAAACTGCCACTCGATACGTCCGAAATCATTCCAGCAAAGATGTACTTTCATAGGACCTATCAAGGACGATATCGAGACATTAATGCAATGGCTAAATATCGATGACACGTGAGACCTGCATATCGAAATCTGGTTACAGCCTGGTTTGGCAACACAAAGTAAAACCAATTAACATACTCCTATCTGTCAAACGAGAAGCAAAACGCACATGTCAGCTTCAAAACTGTCCCAGCTCGACTCACGTCCGCTTATGGCACAAACCAAATATTCTCGCCTTCTCGAAATATACTATATAAAATAATGCTTGATTTTGGGATACCTATCAAACTAATACGAATGACCAGACTAACGATGACCGACACACGATCTAAAGTCAGATGTCAAGGAGATCTGACTCAAAGCTTCGACACCAGCTCAGGTCTTAAACAGGGTGATCGCCTCGCCCCCACACTCTTCAATTTGGCCCTAGAGTATGTCATCAGGAAGATTGCAGTAGACAATGCGGGAACGCTACTCTTTAAGTCTACTCAAATAGTAGCGTACGCCGATGACATCAACGTCATGGCCCGATCTCTATCTCGTGCCAAAGAAGCGTTTACTGAGCTGGAGTCAGCGGCTAGGCAAGTCGGCCTAAGGTCAATGTCAACAAGACCAAATATATGACCCAGTCAAGGAAAAAGACGCCAAATAGACAAAACATGACGATAAATAACTACAGTGTGGAAAGCGTTAACTCTTTTATTTATCTTGGTGTCAACCTCGCCAAAGACGGGAATGAAAAGGACGAAATTGAACGGCGAATTGGTCTAGCCAATAAAATATACTTTTCAGTCCTCTCGGTGATTAAAAGTAACAAAGTGCACCGAAAAAATAAGCTGCGCGTTTATAAAACGATCATCCGTCCTGTATTGATTTACGGATGTGAAACATGGACTTTGACTCAAGCCTCAGAAAAAAGGATTGACGTCTTCGAACACCGCATTTTGAGACGGATTCTGGGGCCCGTGAAGGACGGACCGGACTGGCGAATCCGATACAACCATGAGTTGTACGCTCTTTATGACGAGCCACCGGTATCGATTCTGACGAAACTGCTACGACTTCAGTGGGCTGGCCATGTGGAGCATATGGATGACAGGCGAATTCCCAAGCGCTCCATGAAAGGCCGAGCAACAGGAAGCCGCCCACCAGGAAAACCACGCAAACGATGGGAGGATGCAGTTGACAACGACAGCGAATCCTTGCTGGGATTCGCTAATTGGAGGACGCGGTCGCTGGACCGAGACAGTTGGAGGCAGTGTCTTCGTGAGGCCAAGGCTCGATTTGGGCTGGTTCGCCATTGATGATGAAATATTCTCGCCTAGCGTTGCTCGTTGTCATCTATCGGGGTTACCTCCAGGTCCGCCATGAATTCGAAGTCATTCACTGTCAGGTTGTTCGCCTTTCTCATCGTAGGTGTTCATGGCCTAGCTATGTACATGCCCATGCGGTGAACCGGCTTGTGAAAAGTGAAGACAGTCGGACAGGATTGAGTATAATTAAGTACAATCCAAACTACTTTCGAAGATATTTGCAATTTGGGTACTCTTACCCCGATAGTTGGTATCAGAAATTTTCATTTACCCGAAATTCGATCAAAATTTAATAAATCCACATTGTTGAATTTACTAGTTAGGATAGCAAAGCATTCGTAATTTTCATAATCATTTCGAAATCGTTTGCGTTTTACTTAAACATGTAGGTCATTTTATCTTATTAAAAATTGTTCTTTTTTTTCTGTTGAATATTTTTCTTATCTTTAAAAACTATGAAGATATCTAAAAAATGTAATCATCGTTTTGCCCCTCATCGTTGACGCAAAGAGAGCCCTTTCTGTCAAATACATCGAGAGCGCTTTATCAGTTCTTCAAAGCACTCGCACTTTCGGTGTTGACATTGATAGTACTGTTGTAGTGTACCTTAAAACACACCCACCGGTTTGAGACCTCACTCACCAAGCATATCATTCATGCAAAAAATGTGTGAAAACGCATGTAAGGGAAATCCCTAACTTTGCAAACTGCATGCATTCATTCATTCCATTGTAATACTATAACTTGCCCGTAGCCAATGCTGACAGATGGGACGACTAATTTATTACTCATTAATAAATTTTTCAAAACTGTAAGGGGACAAAAGGATGACGATTTGTTACCTATTTGTTTGAGTGTCAGAACATAACTAATCGAGTCACCATAAGTGTGACAGTTAATTTATGGTTTTGTGGGTCACCCACATCGCATACAATCGGGTCGTGTAAAATCTATGTGTGAGCATATACTTAGGAAATTAATGGGAACGTGTTTCTTGTTTTCCCTTTTTGTATATAACAGTTTAAGCAAAACGATTTCTATACAATTAGCTTGTAAAATTTGTATAAATGGAGTAACGATCGATACAGGAAAAAAGAATCAATTTCGAAGTCATTCTTGTCACACCCGGCAGATAGTTTCATATTCGATATCTCTTACTCAAATCGACAATTCAGATATTTCGGCATTTTGCATGCCATTGAGATTATCGTGAAAACTCTGTCATTAGGTAACACTTGTCCCCTGTGTAAGAAAAGGGAATGAAAATTAATGACAAACATTACACTTTACCGGTACATTGTCATAAAAATTAAAACGGTAATTACTGGTCAGGTGGATTGTAAAGAATTTTTCTAATATGTATGCTACAAAACACGTCCGTTTTTAAACGTATATTAAAGCTTTTCTTTTCAAATTCATCGACTACAGGATTTAGTTACATATCTCCAGCAGAATTTGGTTGCCTAGCTGCAGCTCATATCATTTTTCTTGGATTGTATTCATCGAATTCTCCATCCTAAATTCGATTTTTCCATTTTGCTAATCGGTCGTCGTGAATGATGAATGCACCAGTCAGTACGTCTACCGGTAACTGTATACCTGCGCATCTAGACGCTGTCAACTGCTATTTGACACCTGCTGACGATCAAGACACTGTGTAGCAACAGGCAACTGTAACGTGGCCAATCTATGTGTTTTTCCGTGAAGACAGTGTTGCCAGATAGTTATAACCCAAAATTAATTTTATTTCCCATAAAAACTGTTAAGTGTATAAAAATCAGTGCAGTTGTAATTGAAAATGTAGAAAATATTTTATTTGGAAATCTTTAAACAAATACATATCGCTTTGCTGCTTTCATTTGCCCTCTTAGTGTCGCGAAAAATCCATGAAGCTTACATTAGTTAAACTGAATCTTAGTCTAAACTTAAGTATATGTTATGGTTGGTATTGTAAGAAAAAATTCTTATATTTGTACTAAGACTTCCTTAAAAAATGATGGAGCTTAGTGGACATCATTTTCATAAAAACAGTATTAACTTGGAAGGTTAAAATTCATACCGTCGCATCGGTTAGAAGTAATTCCATCCAACCAAACCTTTTAAAATCGCTGACAGTGCATTACATCTAATCATTATGCATTGAGTACGGATTGCACTCAATGCAAGCCAAGGAAAACCGTCCACCAGGCAAATTATGTCACAGTGAATTTCCATTTCAATTTCAATTTGTGCCTTGTAGTCACTTTCATCCTGCCGTCGTATTTGCTGATGCTGCTGAAATGCTGAACTTTCTGTTATATCACCAGTTAGTACGCTTTAATGGCTTTTGCGAACTTAGAATGTAGTTTCAGAAATTCGCTTGGATGGCATCTGCAGATAGAGGCAAGCGATATTTTTTGTTTAATTGAAAGAATGTAGCTTGGATACATCTACCAAACAAAATCCGAATGCAAAATGAAAATTGACGGGTGGATTTGTGAAGGTTTATGTAGGTATGTTCGTAATTGAAAATGTCTTCTGTGTTTACCCAACTTTGCTTATATTCAATTGACCAATGGACATATTCAATATCTAATTACGCAAAAAACGAAATCATAAAGTAGAAAGATTGTCTATTAGGATTGTCTTGAAAGTTAGAAACAACAAAACTACAGGATTAGGGTGTGATAAATAGTGAGGTCTCATCATTTACAGTGAAATAGAATTAAATAAAAAAACACTTAAACAAATCAAAACGAGCAACAAAACAATTCATCAATGGCAAGGTCAAAAACGTTAGAACCTCTACTTGCTACGGCTAGGAAGAGAATGTGCAGTATTTTCGGAAGCAACACAAATGTGAACAACTCACTCAGATTGACACCTCAACAACATTTCTTTCGTGAGATATCACGCGTGACAAATATCCTGGATGTGTCAAAAAAAAACACGCGCATACACATTTTCTTCTGCAAATACTTTTGCGGCCTTAGGCCTTAAAACGTGAAGATATATTGAAAATGCCGATTTCCATTTTCTAACCAATTACAATAACTTCACTATATACTGGAAAGTTAATAAATAACAAATAAAAACATGTTTCTGTGCATTTATGTAATTTCTGGAATGATTCCTTAGCCATGTTTTTCTCTCCATATAGCATGGACAGAATTAAATATGATGGTTATCGCGAAATTTATGTTGCCACGATTTGTCTTAAATACTATGAAGCTATCTAATTTCAGAATTATAAACATTCAGCACAGAAACAACGTAGCGTAGTTTTTTCTGCATAGTTGTAGATGCGTGAACATTATTCTATTTGAACATTTTATTATCTGGTATTTCGGGGCCAAAAGTTAATAGCCCCCCATGGCGCGGTTTTTTCTGTTTGTATTGTCTTTAAAGATTTTTTTTTGTGGATAGTTTGAAGACAAAAAGTAGTAATAATAGTAATTTCATTAAAGCATCTTTCAAGCTTAGTGAATTTCGACTGTACATTTTGATATATAATAATGATTGGCTATTTGCCAATTTTTTTATGGATTAAGTAGCTCTGAAGCAGTGATGAATTCTGTCATGTATGTTTATTTTTCATAGTTAAATAAAAGTTGAATAACGAATGATTCATAAAAATTTCGGCCGGGGAAAGGCAAGAATAATGTATAAATGAAAAGAAGAGAAATTGAAATGATGAAACAGTTTTATTGCCTGAAAGAAACATTAAAAATTTATGAATTTGATAATTATGATTTTCACAAGTTTTAACAAATCCACGGACTTTTGATTCGTATCCCGGCATCAATACTTGCACATCCTTTTTGTCGAAGGCATTTGCTGCTTATCGCTTTTTTCGACCATGTTGGTCTTCGATTGGTCGTGCCCTTGAATGTCCTTTTCATAAGCGCACATTACTTTCCTACAGGGTGGAGTTCTGGGCAGTTTGCCGGATTGTGATCCTTAGAAACTATGCCGTGTTCCATGTAAGCTTTCATTGCTTGGCGGCCTTAATGGCAGGTCGCAAGGCATGGCCAGAAAAATGATATAGGAGCGTGATATTTTAAATTATTTTATTTTCCATTTATAGTTCCCTGAGTGATAAACTCCCGACTTTTTCGACCATTATGACAAATGGCCAGCCAAACTTAAATTTTTTTGGAATATTTTCACACTTTTTTGTTATTAAACTTTCCAAAAGTACCTCCTCTCGATTTTGATACTTGTCTCGGAATCTGAGCTCAGTTGACAACTAAATACGAGAGCCGATCAAAAAGTTTCGGAACTTTTTACGTAGCGTTTCAACAAAACGCGGTTGGTAACACTGTTTAGCAAGGTTCATCCTGAGTGCAACACATTTTCTGGATTGTTGATAATATATTTTGAAGCGGAGCATCAGTTGTTGAAGTGAAACTATTTTTCCGTGCTCGGCAATTTTCGTGATAAATGTGAAAGAAGAGCAACGTTTTTGTGTCAACTTTTGTGTGGCGGTTGGGGTAAACGCCCCCAGATACTTTTTGCACGTTGCAAAATGCTTCCGGGGATGAATGTTGGTGTCGTTCTAATTCGGACATCAGCAGAAAACGATCCTCGTTCAGGACAATCATCAGTTTCGACTGACGACGTCCATGTTACCAAAGTGAAGGATCTTGTGCGTTGTGATCGTCTTCTAACCAAAGGAAATGGCAAAAGAATGTAACATTACATTTGGTGCATGCAAAACAATTTTAGCCCCAAAAACTCCTTATGCACCAAATGGCAACAAAGTTTGTTCCACGTCTGGTCATTCTTCACTCCTTATTCGTGATTTTTGTGTAAAAAAATGCGATTAAAATCTACACGCTCCAATAGATTCGGGTCCCTTTTGTAGAGCTCTTTTATCTTTTGCTCAAGTTTAGGATACTCGTGTCCAAATTGTTTGCACGATTGCCACCAAAAAATAAGTTGTCTTAACAACAGAAATGCTTTACAGAATTCAATTGTAACTTTTTCGATGGACTTAGGCATAGCTCGGTACCTTTATTGCAATCATATTTTAATTCAAAAAGACCAGCAGGCTTCAATAAAAAAAGTGCATCTTCTCCAAAAAAGGTCCGAAAAAAGTTCAACTATTCAACTAGTGAAAACTTTGTCAACTTACTATGACCTAACAATGCAAAGAAATCCTGAATCGGTTGAAAACATCCGCAAGGAAATTTGAGTAGGATACTACCACAAAATTTCTACAGATGAGAATCCTCAACGTTCTAAATGTCCAATTGAAGAAAAATCTTGGTGTAACTGGCGTAGAACTGAGGTAAAAGTGCTGTTAAAAATTTCAACCATCCTTCGCCTTTGGATGATGAAGTACAACAAATTTTAAAACCAATCTATGAAGACTTAACTTCGGAAAATTTAGCGAAGCTCTGCCTACGCAATTTCACCCAAAATAAAAATGAAAGCTTCAATGCTTGCGTTTGGAATATGGTCAAAAAATATGATCAGAACTGCTGCTGATTTTTCAATGCAGGATTCAAAACTTTACTGAAAATAATGCAAATTACGGGAGTAACTTTAGGTCAAAGTGTGATGGAACGTGTAGAGCGAGATGCCGCAAGAATCAAGCAAGCGGAAAAAACGCAGCATTAAGTCGTCTAAAAAGGTCAGAACTGCTCGTAGGGAGCAGTAGTTCCAAGGAGAGGAGAAATTCGAGCGTAAGGAAGAAAAAGCGTATGGCGCAGGCATCGCAGATTGAATTGAGTAACGTTATAGCAGATTTTTAGTAGCAAAAAACGCCGATTTTTCAAAAAAATGACGCCATTTTTTTTTGTTTTTCTTCGAATTTTTTGTGTTCATTCTACAGCGGCTTTGATGCTGATTAAAGCCCCGTTTTTTGTTTTGTATTTTTAAATTTTTCTGTGAGCTGCAGCCTCGCACACCGTGATTTTTTGCAAAAAATTGTAGCAGACCATGGATAGTCAAAAAAATAATTTTTCAGTTCAATGCTAACAAAATATATATGCAAAGTTTAACCAAGATTTTTGTTTCTTTTCATTAAAAAAAATTCCATTTTCCAAAAATGAAAATTTTGCCATTTTTTCGTGCTTTTGTCATAAAAAAGTTTACATCGAATTTTTTATCCCTATTTTACGCAAATTTATTAATTAAAATTATTTAATTTTTGAAGATCGGTCAAAAATTCGCTGAGGTACATTGCACAAAAGCCGGGAAAACGCAAAAAGCTTTTTCTACGTTACTTGTTATTTTCGTAAAGTAAAATGTATTACAAATGATGATGAAGGAAGTAATTGAAATCTTACGAACACTAACGAACAAAACTACTAAAAACTACAATTTTTTATTTGATGAAAGCTTAGGTTTTTTTTTATTAAAATCCAAACATGGTAATGTGAAAACTATTCAAAGTCTGCTCAAATTATGCAAATAATAATAAACTTTAATTGACTTAAAAACAATGTCTTTAAACTAAGAGATATAAAGTAGTACCATTCGTATGAACCCTTTTAACATGGCGACTTTGAATGATTTTTTATTATAAATTTTTTTTTGTAGTCATTGAAAAAAGTTTTGCTGGTTTCTCTACAAAAACTTATAAGAGTACATAAATTAATAAATATTCATTACTGTGACGTGCAGATCAGGTTAAAAATTTATTTTTTATGAAAAAAACCGAATTTTTCGCATTTGTTTTTATTAAATTAAAAACGGCTAAAACGGTTTTTTTTATAAATTTGAAAACAGCACAAAAATGTTAATACGCATCGATTGACACTTTGATAATGCAAATATTATTCTAAGTTCGTGAGATATAGTAAATGACTTAAACGACCTTGAAGGCCATGATGACTTTTAATGAATTTTTATTTTAATTTTAATTTTTTTTAACTTTCCACTATATGAGAAGTTCTTGTAATCGCCTCGAAAATCGAAATTGAAACTTTCAACATTTCTTTACGTTTTGAGGTCTATAGAGTATATATAAAGTGTTTTTAGAAAGAAGTATGTATGTGTGTACGTACGTACGTACGTGCGTTCGTGGACAGTTTTTTCTACGAGCATAACTCACGTAAATAACATTGTATCGACTTTTTTAAGATGCCAATCGAAGCGTCTTTGTAATCTAAAGAGCTGATTAGTTTTTGGGAACATTTCGGTAGGGGGGGGGGTTGTTGTTTTGCCCCTTTGATGGTCATTTCTGTCATGCGTTATATCTTCGGAACCAAACACAAGATTTGCAAAGTTAAGGTGTCAATCGACGCGTATTGACAATTGTGTGATTCTATCAAATTTTTAAAAAAAATCGTTCGAACCTGTTTTTTAATTTATTAAAAAAAGTGCTAAATTCGATTTTTGGATAAACAATAAGTTTTTCACCTGATTTGCGAAACGCAGTAATTAATGTATATAAAATTTTATATACTCCAAATAGTTTTTGCAAGAAAACCAGCAAAACTTGTTTTCATAACTACGTAAAAAATTAAATTAAAAATAAAAAATCATTAAAAGTCATCATGATTTTCAAGGTCATCTTTATCATTCAATATATCTCACGAACCAAATATGATATTGGCAACATTAAGGTGTCAATCGACTTGTACCTACATTTTTATGCTGTTTTTAACTTTATAAAAAATCGTTTCAGCTTTTTTTTTTTAATTTAGTAAAAGAAAATCCGAAAAATTAGGATTCCTTTCATAAAAAATAAATCTTTACCCTGATTTACACAGATCAATAATAAATGTTTATAAAATTTATACATCAGCTTTTGAAGAGAAACCAGCAATTTTTTTTGCATGATTCTGAAAAAAAAACAAATTAAAAAAAACATTCAAAGTTACCATGTAAAAAGGGTTTATATATTTTGTTTTAAAGACTTTGTTATAAAGTCAATCAAAGTTTTATAATATTTGCATCATTTGAGCTGATTTTGAATAGTTGTGACAGTGTTTTAATTTTATAAAAAAAAATGCTTAAATTTTCAAAACCAACAAAATTTCAATTAAATTTGCTTTTGAGCTAATCAAGGCTTTAGTGTTCGTAAGATTTCAATTACTTCCTCCATCATTATGTATAAAACATTTTACTTTTTACATGCAATTAAACTGATTATTGACTGCATATTCAATGTTTTTCAAGATCAACTAAAAATAAGAAATAATTATTTGTCTCATTGATGTAAAATCGTAAAAAAATACAAATTCAATGATTATGCCGGTCATGGCAATTTTAAACAAAACTATTCAAAATGGCCACCTCGCGAGGAAATATCTTCAGGGGGCGTAATAACAAAAACCACATTCATTTTTGCTAGCGCTTTTTTCTCATTCAAGCATCGATATAAAAATAACAAATAACGTAAAAAAGGCTTTTTAGCCTGCCCCCTCCGATTGATCCGTGTGAATATTCAATCAAACCAATCCACCCCCAACCAACAAAAGCGTTACGTAATCAATGGACGCTCCAGTATATGATATGGTTGATATTAACTCATTTCAATTACTGTTATGAGCACCTCTCATTATTATTATGGAAATAAGTATTAGTTTCCTAAATATTTTTTTTGTGTTCAATATTTTTAATATTCATGTAGATATTACTGGAAAGTTGACCGTGTGGACCTCAAGGGTCGCACCTCGCGGCTTGTTTTGTAATCATAACATAAACTTTTGCTGGTTTTTTTACGAAAACAGTTTGAAGTATATGAATTTCATAAAAAAAAAACAAAAACATTACTATGTTTTGTAAATCAGGATAAAGATTTATTTCTTATAAAAAAAAACTAGATTTTTCGCTCTTTTTTTAATAAATTTAAAAACGGCTCCAACAGTTTTTTAAAAATTTGATAGAATCACAAAAATGTCAATACGCGTCCATTGACACCTTATACATGCAAATCCTATACGCACGTACGTACGTACGTAAACACACATACATACAAACATGCTTCTTTCTAAAAACACTTGAAATATACGCGAAAGACCTCAAAACGTGAAGATATGTTGAAAATTTCAACTTCGATTTTCGAGGCGATTACAAGAATTTCCCATATACTGGGAAGTTCCAAAAAAACCAGCTCTAAATCTGTTCAACGATCAATTACACTGGCGACTCAAAACTTCTATCTAAAAAGTATCCTAATTTTCAGTATCTTTCAATAAAAACACTCTACAATTTTGTTTACTTATCTAGTTTTTGAATTTCCAGTGCCTAACTACATCTCCTCCATTAAATCCTTCCTAAAAATGCTGGACCGGCAAATTTAAATTGCGGAGTTGGCATGTTGCCCGAATGGCATCTGCCACTCTTTATCGTCCAATTTTTCAAACTTAAATATTCAATCTGAGAAAATTCATCCGAAAAGAAATCTCGTGCTGTCGAGTTGGTGAAACCAAAACGTTGCCGCGGATGATTGAAACATTTGATGAAGAGAAATGACGGGCAATGATCCAAAATAAATTAGTCCATGCTCGTTGGGCTACTAAATAATTTTATTTTTTTTGTGCAATTAGTCGACTTGGGGCCAATAAAAACTCGGCACGAGATTGAAACTTTGTTGAAGCTTATCGCATCCACTGGCTTGAATAAAATTGTCGTCGATAAGTACACGCAAACATGTTTGTGAGCATGTGCACATGTTTGCAAGAAGCATGTAACACTGTCTCGACGAGTCTTCGAGTTTTGTTTGCCCCGAATTATTTTTATTCGGAATTTGTGTTCCAGAGAGTTTTCACAAGCATTTTTGACCCCTGCGGCCACAATGAGTATGCGCTACTTTCTTCGTATGCTTCTGAATGATGATATTTTCATGATAGGGGGTTGTGCTGGTTAGTGGGTGATGTGGCACTCGCCTGTTTGGAATGATGGTTTGGCCTGTGGTCAATTGATTGATAAAGGAGCATTTACCCAAGCTTCCTATGGTTTCCTCAGACAATTTCAATTCGTTTTCTTCGATTTTTCTTTGGTCTTTCCGCTCTTCGTCTTCGACGTGTTTGCGCGATGCTTCTGTTAACATGGGCGCAGATAGCAGGCAGTCTTGTGAATTGTCCGAACTTGGTCATAAGTCATCGAGAAGTGTGATTTGTGGGAGAAATGTAATTATTTCTGGCAAGTTGTAATGTTGTGCACGTTCCTAGGAAATTAATAAAATAATATTGATAGAGACTGCAAAGAAGGGATTGAATTTGTAAGGAGATAGTTGCCCAGGCAAATGTTTCCGGGGGATGATGGATCGGTGTGTATAGGTGGTGTTTTGATAAGCAGATGGGCGCTAGGGTTAATAGTTCAGTAAGAGATGGTGCTATTTGGTTCGTCGTTTTATTTTATTTTAAAATGGTACTACTTTTTTATGAACACGTGTGAAGTTTCATGGTCCATAAGTTCCCGCGAATTTTCTGTTAGTCATTTGATGGAGTTATATTTGTTCGAGAAGAGGTAAGTAAACTACCTTTTTACCACGGTTTCAAGTCAATCATCCTGAGTAGGAATGACTGAGCCATAGAAAGAAGTGAAATACAGGAACCGATCGACATCTTGATGGATCCAAAATAGATGGAAGAGTTGGCTGTGGCGTTTTCTCAGAACAGCTAGGTCTGAAACTATCCTTCCGGTTACCAGACCACTGCAGTGTTTTTCGGGCAGAGATCATTGCGATTTACAAGGCAGTAGACTGGCTGAGAAATCAGAAAATTGCCATAAGAAATTTCTTACTGCACTATTTATTTTCTCTAAAAAACCTAACTATCCCTATCTATGCTTAATTCTACTTACAATTCGTTTCTCCTTCTCTTACTCCGTTGGCCGCTTCTGACTCCTAGTTTCGCTCGCTCGCCGCTAGTCGTCCTCGTCTTCAGTTGGCGGACCTCGTCGAGTGCCCTTTATTCTTCCCAAGCTTATCACCAAAAGAATCCGCTCCACACTGACCTCGGCACACTTTAAATAGAGAGAATAAGGAAGCGAAATCAGTAAAGAGAATTGAAGCAATTTTCGACTTTCGTAGAACGAGACAGAAAATCACGCAAAATGCACCAGTGCAGTAGGTGAAAATCGTTGATTCAAATGGGTTTCATTCAAAAATCTATATTGAGTAAAGAAATTATTGGGAAATTAAAGTCTTGAATTAACAACAGGAAGTACAACAAAAATTTATTTAACTAATTTATACATTTATAATTGGAAAAGTAGCTTAAATAAAATAGACCAACATACATTCTCTGGTCCAGCCGATGTTCCAGGAATATTTCGATAATATACTCCCTCACGTGCAGCGCGTATATCACAGTTATCTATTTCCTAAATAAAAATAATGATGACAATATTTTTTAAAGCTGAAAAAATCTACTTACCACATTTAATACCGCTTTCGGTACAGCATACGGCTTCAAATATTTCCCCCTTGAGCCCCTCAACATATCTGTCTCCTCGAAATGGAGCTCACTCACTTTTCTATTTTGAAACTTTGAGTCACCTCCTATTATATATTTTATATATATTTATATACCCCGATTCAAAATGAAGCTCACAATTTTTTTTCTACATGCAGGATCGTCTCCTCCAATTATTTCTATCCATTCGGAAGCCCGAGTTGGTGACGTTGGGAACCTGAAATGATATACAAAATGTTTAATGCCCCACTTCATTCTAGCGTTGCACCGACTCTGGACTGCTGAGCAGCACATGATTCGGTTTTGACAATTTGTTTGACCTGAATGTACAAAGCATTTGCTTAGCATCGCGCGTGAATTGTTCAATGAAAACATTGATTATATGCAGATAAGTTGTGTTATTTCCATAAAACTGACTCTTAGCTACTCACCGAAAAAATGAAACGCGACAAGATTTGCTTCCTAGCAAAGCCAGGATAACAGCAACGCACTTTTGAAATTTACACAGATAATTATTCACAATTTCACTACTTAATCACTTAAACGACTTATAGTACAGCACCTTTTTCTCAATTACACTACAGTTTTCCAACTGAATATTTAATTTCCACCGAGTATTTTGCGAATTTACACAACGCGCCGAAAATCACCACGTGCAGCACCGAAGACAAAACGAGCAAAAGTACAATGCACCAATCGCGTAACAGAGCGATGTCGTCATCCTAATTTCGGATTGGCTGGACGGCGATGCAGTGTGAGTGCTTTGTGCCATTTAGTTTGACCACAGCATAGCATCCGTGAAGAGCCGTTCAAGTATTGTACACCTTGCTTTGTGAGTAGTAAGCAGTATTGGTGCAATGTTTAGGTTGCGGGGCAAGCAAGGGGCAACGTGGATTGATTATCGCTCTCTTTGGTAAATAAGTTGCGTCTGTAGTGAAAATGCTTCACCGCCGCTTATGGGGCAGCATAGGCCATTTCGGTTCCTTATTCTCTCTATTCAAAGTCGGCACCGCACCACAGTATATGTAAGACCCAGTATGCAATCGAGCTGTTAGAATCCAAAAAGAAAGTGGGATTTAAGAGAGATTTAAGAGATAATTAAGAGAGAATCATGTGATTTCTATGCGAAACAGAAAATCAAATACGTGTGCTAGACAGAGTAGAGCATATGATTATGTCCCGTAGAACCGCGGGCCGTACTTGATAGTGCGCCTTTATATGAAACATTACATACTGGGTCTACCTATACTGTGCACCGCACCGTCCAAGACTCCGTACCAAAGAGATCGACACCCAAGACGCAACAGAACAAAGGGATCGACGTAAAAAGCCCCGTCATCCTGCCTGAGAACTGAGGCGACGTGCACAGTATATGTAAGACCCAGTATGCAATCGAGCTGTTAGAATCCAAAAAGAAATTGGGATTTAAGAGAGATTTAAGAGATAATTAAGAGAGAATCATGTGATTTCTATGCGAAACAGAAAATCAAATACGTGTGCTAGACAGAGTAGAGCATATGATTATGTCCCGTAGAACCGCGGGCCGTACTTGATAGTGCGCCTTTATATGAAACATTACATACTGGGTCTACCTATACTGTGGTGACGTTGAGCTAGTGCTAAGGCACTGTTGCTCCCTTTGTCTCTGTGAGCTTTCTTTGAGCTCACTCTGCTTCTAGGGGTTTTATAACTTTGTCAGTCTAGTCTGTTAGTTGTCGCAAAGTTCTGTAGGTGAGTCTTCGGTTGGGGTTTTGAGATCTCAAAAGTTCCATGGTCGTGTTATTATGATTGTCTACTGTGTCGAACAGTTTTAGTGCTTTGTCGCGTACGTATTTGTCTATAGTCTCGACACGTAAGTCCTTATGGATGTCCGTATTTCTAACATACCATGGAATTTGAAAGATCTTTCGTAAGGCAAGATTTTGACAGTTCTGCATCTTTACTTGTCTGTCCGTATACCGAACTGCCATACAGTAGTGTTGGTCGTATAACTTGTTTATATATGAGCAGTCGGTTTTTTATGTTGAGTTTTTTCGTCCTTAGGATTGGAAAAAGGGACTGAAGGATTTTCGTACAGGCGATCCGTTTGTTCTGGATATGGGGTGTCCATGTCAGCTTGTTATCGATTGTTAGTCCAAGATATTTTGCAGTCTGTGCCCAAGGTGGAAGGTGTCCATCGACAATGACGTTGTCCGGGTTTTGTCTACGTTTACGTGTGACAAAAATCGTCTGGGTTTTGTCAGAATTGATGCTTATCTTCCACCTTCGGAAATACTCCAACAGGAAGTCAGTTGAGCGCTGAAGGTTTCTCGTAATTATCCGCGCTGTTCTACTTGTGTGGAAGATGCAAGTATCATCGGCGAATAGTGCAATTTTTTTATTGGGATTTGGCAGTGTAGGGATATCTGCTGTGTACAGGCTGTACAAGAGTGGCGACAGTGGTGACCCTTGGGGGACTCCAGCTTCTATGGGTCTCTCGCTGGATAAGTGGTTGTCAATTCTGACAAAGAATTTTCTGCCCCTTATAAAGACTGCAACTACAGTACCTGGCCAATGAATTATACTTAAAGTATTTTTCTTCGAAATGAAACAATAATGACCACAGGTACAAGTCCCTTGTGGGTATTTCCATATTTTAAGAGCAGTGAATACCCTGGCGTTTTTTCTATGCATTTATCACCTTGTTTTTATTATCTTAATTCATATTATTCTAGAGAAATTTGCAGGCACTCTTATTTTATGGATATTTTAAAATTTCCGTTCTGTATATAAGCGAGTGTTAAAAGGTTTAAATGGTTCTTGTGAGTGAAGACAGTGTAAGAATAGGATTTTAACGGATATTTTGGTAAAAACTTAAAAGTAATATTTTTTTAACAGTGCTTAGTGTGTAGTAGTAAAAATTCGGTCATAATGGAAAAAAAGGACATTTCTAGTAACACAAAAGGAATCGTGGCAAATTTATTGAAGAAAAAGACTTTCTCGCAACGGAAAATTGCTGAAATGTGCAATATTTCACAATCGTCAGTAAAAAAATAAAAAAAAGGTAGATAATGGAGTAGATATTCGATTGGACAAGAGGGAGCATTGCAAAAGTGTACGAAAAACACCACCACGACATGACAGGAAGGTTGTTTCAATTGTTGAAAGGAACAGAAAGAGTCCAATAAAAGTGGTCCATGAAATGGTTTCGGAACAGGGCGTTGAAATTTCAGAGCGCACTCTAAGACGTCGGATGAAAGAAGCGCATTTGGACTGCAGGAGGATAACCAAAAAACCGAAGTTAACTCCTGCAATGATAAAGAAAAGACTGGCTTGGGCAAAGACGCATAAACACTTCTCAACATCTGACTGGGAAAATGTAAGCATATTTTTTTTTTAACTAAAGGATATTAAATATTTGTAATTGAAACATCTCACAGATTTGCTTCTCTGATGAATGCCGAATCGAAGTGACTCAAGAGCAAGCAATTTATGTAAGAAGGAGACCAGGTGAAAGACTGTTGCCTCAATGTGTTGAGCAAAGGGTAAAGCACCCAATAGCAGTCATGATATGGGGTGTGATTTCTGGGAAAGGACTCGGAGCCTTATATTTTGTCGAAGTTACCATGAACACCGACCAGTATCTGAGAGTTCTAAAGGATGTTTTTCTTCCTCAAGTGGCAAATTGGTTCGAAGAAAAGGACCAATATATATTTATGCAGGACGGCGCACCCTGCCACACCGCTAAATGCGTGAAAAAATTCCAAAGTGAAAATAATATTAAGGTTTTACCTTGGCCAGGGAATCCACCGGACATGAATCCCATCGGGAATGTATGGGCAGTTTAAAAAAAACAAGCCGTGAGGTGCGACCCAGTAGGTCCACACGGTCAACTTCCCAGTAATATCTACATAGATATTAAAAATATTAAACACAATAAAAGTTATGGAAATAATACTACTTCAAATAATAAAAATGTACCTCTCATAAAAGTTATTGGAAATCTGCTCAAATTTTGCAAATATTAATAAGCTTTGATTGACTTTACAACAATGTCTTTAGAATAAGAGATTTAAGGTATTATGATTCAAATGAACCCTTTTTACATGATGACTTTGAATGATTTTTTATTTTTAATTTAATTTTTTTTGTAATCATGAGAAACGTTTTTGTTGTTTTCTCTACAAAAATTGATAAAATTTTATATATTTTACAAACATTTATTATAACGATGTGCAAATCAGGTTAAAAATGGAATTTTTTATGAAAAAACAATACTTTTCTAAAAAAGATTTAATAAATCGTAAAAAACGCTTTAACAATTTTTTTAATATATAAAAACACCATAAACATGTTGATACGCGTCGATTGACACCTTAATGATGGCAAGATTATATTTGGTTCTCGAGATATAATGAATGACGTAAATGACCTTGAACGTTTAATGATTTTTTATTTTTTATTTAATTTTTTTTGTAAACATGAAAAAAAAATTTGCTGATTTTTTCACAAGAACTATTTGGAGTATATAAATAATATAAACATTGATTACTTAGGTTTGAAAATCAGGTTAAAAATTTTGTGTTTTTGAAAAAAACCCTAAATTTTTGCACATTTTTTAAAAAAATTAAAAAACTGATCCAACGATTTTTTTAAAAATTTTTTTAAATGTTAATACGCGTCGATTGACACCTTAATGATGAAAATCGCATGTTTGGTTCGTGAGATATAGCGCATAACATGGTTGACCTTCAAGGGGTGAAAACTGCAAACCCCCCCGAGCGAAGTGTCCCAAAAACTAATCAGCTCTTAAGATTGCAAAGACGCTTCGATTGACACCTCAACGAAGTCGATACGACTTTGTTTACGTGAGTTATGCTCGTAGAAAAACAGCCCACGAACGCACGTACGTACGTACATACACACACACACACACACATACATACTTCTTTCTAAAAACACTTTATATAAACTCTATAGACCTCAAAACGTAAAGAAAAGTTGAAAATTTCAATTTCGATTTTCGAGGCGATTACAAGAACTTCCCATATACTGGGAAGTTAACAAGTTTCAAAAAAAAGTAATCGCAATAAAGCAGAATTAATTAATTCTATTAAAGAAGTATGGTTTCATGATGATCTAATCAAAAAACTGCAGAAAATAACATAAAAAGTATGGAAACTCGTGTAAGAGATTTAGTAAAAAATCGAGGTAGTTGGACGTAATACTAATTTTTATTTATATTTGAATGTCCTTTTCTTTAAATACTACATTAAATGAATTGAAGAATATTCAATAACGACTAAAAAAAGCAAAAACATGCTGTATATTAAATGGGAAGTGTGGTTTCGGCGTAACGAATGGCATCCTCTTCACGTGCTGCCATTAGCCATCCGTTACGAGACAGCACGACCACCGCTGGCTTGTTGATGGATCAAGCTCGCTATATTTCAACTATTTTATAATTTACATCTGCGAATTATAACGACCGTCAATTTGTTTCGTATGTATGCCTACGTAGCTTTTTTCATTATTTAAGTTTTATCATGGGTTAGAGCCTCCTCGTCTAGTCGACAACTTTCGTCTCCTAGTGCGCTTTTTGGTTAACGCCTTGCTAACACTGTTGTTGCACATTAGTGGAGGTTCTTGTTTCCATGCTTTTGGCCGGTACCATTATTAAATGGGAAGTGTGGTTTCGGCGTAACCAAAAAGCGCACTAAGAGACGAAAGTTGTCGACTAGACCAGGAGGTTCTAACCCATGATAAAACTTAAATAATGCTGTATATTATTGTCAACTGAAAATTTTTAAGGCTAATATGCTAATGATTGGTTTGAATATAATTCATTGGCCAAGTACTGTATTTGTATAAGGTGAGTTGGGAGTTGAAATTGATGCAGTTTGTAAATGAGTCCTGCATGCCAGACTTTGTCAAAGGCCTTGGATATATCAAACATCACAAGACCTGTTGACTTTCTAATATTCATGCCGCTTCTTATGTGTTGAATCACTCTAGCAAGCTGGAGTTCGCATGAGTGGTGGGGCCTGAAGCCAAATTCCGAAGTTAGGGATCTATTTGAAGCTTCATCGCTCAGGCGAGGATTCGCTCTGTTAATTTGGCGATGGATGAGAGACGACTTATTGGTCTCCAATTTTGGGAAAAGGTGAAATTTTTACCTGGTTTGGGGGGCATTATGATAGTTGCTCGCTTCCATGCCTTTGCGTACCATCGAAGGTGGAAGATCGGGTTAATGATATTTGTGATCGTCCGTAGTATATAGTCCGGTGCATGCCTGAGGCAGTCGTTTGTGATTTCGTCCCAACCAGGCGATTTTCGTCTAGTTTGTCTCCTCACCAGGCCATCAAAATCCGATTATTTGGCCTAAAAACGAGTTTTCACGCGACTTTCTCCCCCTTGGGATGGAATAGCTCCCGCAAATGTACAGTGATTAAAACAATCAATACCGCAAACGATTTGTCACAACATTGTCTTAGAAAAGTATCCCAACGTGTTTCGCTTTAAACGTGAAATTAAAACACTTGTGGCGCCCGAAAGTTGTTCCCCCCTTTTTGGGTGTGGTTTTTGACTTGAAACTTTTTTATTATTGACACCACGTAAAAGTGATGTATGAACAACTTGCCAAAAATGTTATTCTACGCAAGTTTGCAATAGACGACTATTTTTGTGGGAGCCATGGTTCCGCAAATGTGGGGGCGTCCCACTTTCTTCTGTTTTTAAGGTGGAGCCCATTGGATTAGAGCTGCGACTTCAGAAACTTGAACTTAAGCTAACTATAACATTGCCCACGCATTGCAATATGAATTTGCCTGCCAAAATTCGCACGCTTTGACTGTTTTTAGACACGTTTTACAATAGCTCAAGGAAGGAATATCTCTTAGTGTTTTTAGAAGGAAATAGGTGAGGATGATAAACCTGTAATCCTTAGGTGTTGAATAGGAGGTCTTACATATTTTGGTTATGTTGACTATCTTGTCTTCTTTTTAACGATGTGGAATGTACACCATTTTCAGGCATGAAGTGAATACATAATTTAACCAAGATAGTGCTTTGTTCAACCCCTGGTGGATCTCAACAGCTGAGGTATGATCCATGTTGGTAGACTTGATGAGCTGAAATGAGTTGTTAGTCCAACATAGGAGTGTGTGATTTGTAGGTAATGTGGTTACCAGACGACCTGGAAGTGTATGTGGATTGAATTTATTTATTTAATAAATAAATTCAAAAGAGTTCTAGGTCTAGAAAACCGATGTGAATTCTCTATTTCTGCAACGGTAGTGCACGCAGGTGATCAAACCTCTTTCTGAGAAGAAGACCGTCACGTTCAATCGGACGATAATCAGCTAGCCCTGTTTTCTGTGTATCGGCAAAAAGACAGCTATGATAGGAGCAGAAACCTCTTCAAGAACGGCTACTTCTGTACGTGGCAACGACAAAGAAAACCATAAACGATCATCAGCTCAATGTTTGATAATATGGTTATAGGTATACGAAAAATTTCGGTAGATTTAGTGTAAAGACGTAAAGATGTGTTGAAAATCTCAATTTGAGTTTTCTAGCCGATTATGTGAAAGTATGACGAGCGGGTCTTCTTTTCTAGGTTTTGTTAAGGACACAATTGGATCACGGACAAAATCAAACTCTAAAACGCTTAGTTACCTGATGGACACACATTTTCATCGCAGTGTGGACAAAATAAATAAATTCTTCTGGTCTCCGTTATCACTACTCGCATCTGTGGTCCTCAAGGCCTAACAAAAGGGACTTGACAGACTACATCTGTGAAAATGCAGGGAAGTCATGTGAGGGTTGACGAATTCTTTTATAAGGATTTGTACTCAGGTCAGGAATTAACTAGAAATATGAACCGAACTGAACCTACATCCCCAATGGCGTTTGAACGTACGACGAGACTTGCAAGGATTTTACCAGGACAGAAACAGCTGTGGTATTAGCCTGCAAGCCATTTCCGTAGGATGTGACTCTTATGTATCCAGGGAACACAATATGAAATCTACCTGCCCAAAACATCAAATCACTGTCGGTGAGACAAGAGAGTAGTTTGTGAACGCACAGAGGTCCTGACGTTGTAGACCATTAAACGCTATCCAGGATGCACCAAAAGTAGGCGATCTATCCAAATCCCACAATGCACAAGTTACGACCTTAAAAATAAGGACATTTAAGGGGGAAGTACCTTTAGAGGCCGAAAAAAGGTCTTTTTTGCAACTGATTTGTGGGGAAATGAAGACAGTTTTTATTAAATCAGTATAATATTCATTTTAGGCGATGTTTAAGGTTGAAAAAAAAACATATTCTACAAAAGTGAAAGTTGAAAATTAACAAATTTTTCAACGATCTTGAAAGCTATGTCGTCGTTGACGTCGTAAATTGCGTAAGCGATGCTGGCTGCAATTTTCATCTGAAATCAACAAACCAAACATTTTCTTACTCGAGAGGTTTTTTTAAGTAGATAGACTAAAATATTTGCAAAATTCGAAAATTAACCCTTCAAAACAGGCTTAAAAAAAAAACAAGCCGCGAGGTGCGACCCTCGAGGTCCACACGGACAACTTCCCAGTAATATTTACATAAATATTAAAAATATTAAACACAATAATAATTATGGAAATAATACTACTTTTTATAATAAAGATGTACTTCTCATAAAAGTTATTGGAATGACTTAATATTAATCGTAACATCTACGCGAGCGTCAATTGATTAAGTAAAGATTTTCGTGGATTGGTTTGATTTAATATTCACGTGGATCAATCGAAGGGGGGGCGGTTACAAAGCCTTTTCTACGTTATTTGTTATTTTCATATCGATGCTTCAAGGAAAAAACAGCGCTAGCAAAAATGAATTCAGTTTTTGTTATTACGACAACTGAAGAGATTTTGTCGCGTGATGGCCATTTTGAATAGTTGCGGTCAAAACTACTAGCACTTCGGCATAATCACTGAATTTGTATTTTTTCACGATTTTACATCAATGAAACTAATAATTATTTCTTATTTTCTGTTGATTTTGAGAAACATTGATTATGCAGCCAAAAATAGGTTCAATTGCATGTAAAAAGTAAAATATATGTATTACAAATGATGAAGGAGGTAATTGAAATCTTACGAATACTAAAGAACAAAACTCCTAAAAACTACAATTTTTTATTTGATGAAAGCTTTCCAAAGCATATGATCTTTAAAAGTGTTGACTACAAAACATTTTACCGTTCAAAACGTTGATTATCACAATTGCAAATTTGATTTGATTTGTATTGGTTTTCAAAATTTAAGCAATTTTTTTATTAAAGTTATAACACGGTTCTGTGAAGACTATTAAAAATCTCCGCAAATTATGCAAATAATAATAAACTTTGATTGACTTTACAACAATGTCTTTAGAATAAGAGATTTAAGGTATACAAATTCGTATGAACCCTTTTCACATGGTGATTTTTAATGATTTTTTTTATTTTAAATTCAATTTGTTTTGAAACCATGAGAAAATCTTTTACTGGTCTCTCTACAGAAATTGATAAAAGTTTATAAATTTTGTAAACATTTATTATCACGATGTTAATTTTATTAATTATTAATTAACACTAATTTTCAATTTTTTTTTATCAAATTAAAAAATGGCTATAAAGATTTTTTTTTAAAATTAAAAAGCATCATTAAAATGTTAATATGCGTCGATTGAGCTCTTAATGTTGCAAAGATTTTATTTGGTTCTCGAGATATAATGAATGACATAAATGACCATGAAGGACATGATGACTTTTTTTTTATTTCTTATTTAATTTTTTTTTGTAATCATGAAAAAAAACTTTCGTTGATTTTTACAACTGTTCGGAGTATATAAAGTTTATAAACATTGATTACAACGTCTTGAAAATCATGTTGAAAGCAGGGTTGCCAAGTTGGGGGTTTTCATCCCCTTTTTGGTTTTTTTTACATACCTTTGGGGAGAAATTGGGGGTTAGGTAATTATATTTTTATTTTGGGGGTGAAATGGGGGTTTTATCAAATTAATCAATTGTTTGCAAAATGTAATTTATGAAATCTGATTCACTTATTGCATACTAAAAATAATTTTTATTGTGCCATTCGAAGACTTCAAGTATTGGCATATCCAGCAAATTATCATTGATACCATGGAATTCATGAATGTGAGGCAGAAATTCCTGGGATTCCCCTGATGGGCAAAATCAAACGACAAATGTATGTAGGCAAATAGTGCAGTAAACTTGTTTTAGCTGTGAAGATAATGTCGTAAAATTGTTTAAAAGTTTTGTTTTCTGAATGTTTTGTAAAGTTTCATATTTCTATAGAACAATGTCTTCATCACAAGAATCTTCGTTAGTGAAAAAATACGCTCGTCGATATCGCAAAGAGTGGGAAAGTTTACCTGAGTTTTCCGGTTAGTTTTTAGACTGTGAATGATAATTTTGCATTCTTTTATTAACTTCCCAGTATATGGGAAGTTCTTGTAATCGCCTCGAAAATCGAAATTGAAATTTTCAACATTTCTTTACGTTTTGAGGTCTGTAGAGTATATATAAAGTGTTTTTAGAAAGGGAGATGTATGTGTGTGTGTGTGTATGTACGTACGTACGTACGTATGTACGTTCGTGGACACTTTTTTCTACGACGATAACTCACGTAAACAAAGTTGTATCGACTTCGTTGAGGTGTCAATCAAAGCGTCTTTGCAATCTCAAGAGCTGATTAGTTTTTGGGAAACTTCGGTCGGGGGGGTTTGCTGTTTTGCCCGTTTGAAGGTCATTTCTGTCATGCGTTATATCTCGCGAACCTAACGTACGATTTCCTTGAATAAGGTGTCAATCGACGCATATTTACATTTATGTGATTCTATCCAGTTTTTAAAAAATTTCTTCCAGCCGTTTTTTTATTTTTTTTTTAAAAAAGTGCAAAAAATAACGGTTTTTTTCAAAAACAATAAATTTTGAACCTTATTTCGAAGTCGCAGTAACCATTGTTTATAAAATTTATATACTCCAAACAGTTCTATTGAAAATGACATCAAAGTTTTGACTCATGATTACAAAAAAAATCAAATAAAAAATAAAAAATCATTAACAGTCATCATGTTCTTCAAGGCCATTTCTGTCATGCTTTATATCTGACGAACCAAACATACGATTTGCATTGTTAAGATGCCAATCGACGCGTATTAACATTTGCGTGAATCTATCAAATTTTTATAAAAACTGTTGGAGCCGTTTTTTAATTTAAGAGAATAAAGTGCAAAAAATTAGATTTTTTTTTCATAAACAATAAATTTATAACCTGATTTGCGAAATATAGTAATCAGTGTTTATAAAATTTATATACTCCAAACAATATTTGTAGAAACAATTTCAAAACTTTTTCTCATGATTACGTAAAAAATTAAATTACAAATAAAAAATAATTAAAAGTCATCATGATTTTCAAGGTCATTTTTATCATTCACTATATCTCACGAGCCAGATATAATATTTGCATCATTAAGGTGTCAATAGACGTTTATTAACATTCCTGAAATTTTTTTAACATTACATAAAAATTGTTTCAGCAGCTTTTTAATTTAATAAAAGAAATGCAAAAAATTAGGCTTTTAGGGTTTTAAGGTTTTTTCTTAAAAAATAATTTTTTAACTTGATTTGCACAGCACAGTAATAAATTTTTATAAAATTTATACATTCTTATCAGTTTTTGAAGAGAAACCAGCAAAACCATAATCCATGATTATAAAAAAAAACTAAATAAAAAATAAAAAATCATTCAAAGTTATTATGTATAGAGGGTTCATACGAATGACATTAATTTATATCTTTTATTCTAAGGAAATTGTTGTAAATTCAATCGAAGTTTTACAATATTTGCATAATTTGAGCAGATTTTTAATAATTTTTACAGTGTTTTAGTGTTAATAAAAACACTGCTTAAATGATGGAAGTCCAAAAAAAACCTTCCGTAGATGATATGATTAATATCAACTCATTCCTGTTGCTGCTATGAATACCTCTCATTATTATTATTTAAAGTAGTAATATTTTTAAAATTATTATTTTGTTTAATATTTTTAATGTTTATCTAGATATTACTGGGAAGTTGACCGTGTGGACCTCAAGGGTCGCACTTCGCGGCTTGTTTTACATTTTTGTGCTCGAGTTCAATAAGGACATTCAAACTGTCCAATTTCAGAGTGGTTGCTTTGTGTAAATTTTGTAAATGCACTTCACTGGCTCATAAAAAGGATTTAGCTTCTCATGGGAAAACAAAAAAGCATTTAGAAGTTTTTGAGTTAGAAAAAAAATGCTCTACAATTTCTAAGTTTTTACCAGTTCAAATTTCAGCTAAGCGAAAGATAGCAGAGCTTAAAATAGCAGCTTTCATAATGGAACATTGTTCACTAAGAACTGTTGATCATTTGGGGATCATCATTAAAAATTTGGATCCAACTTCCGAAGTTTTATCCGATTTAAAGCTCCACCGGACAAAGTTCACTGCTCTTATAAGCAACGTCATTGCTCCTTGTTTATTGCAAGATTTATTGAAGGATATTTCAGACAGTGCTTATTCATTAATTGTTGATGAGAGCACGTCAATAGACAACAAAAAAGTACTTTGCATAATGATTAAATACTTTAGCCGACAGAAGCGAAAAATTGAAACTACGTTTTTCAAGATAATTGAAATTGAATCTGGTGACGCGCTTACAATAACTAATGCTTTGAAATTCCATTTATTGATCGCAGGACTCAAATTAGATCGCTTAATAGGAATAGGTGTTGATGGAGCAAGTGTCATGGTAGGAGTACGACATTCAGTCTCCACAATTCTTAGAGAGTCCTTACCAGATTTAGTGGTTATGAAATGTATTTGTCACTCTCTTCATCTTGCTGCTGAGCATGCATGCTCTGTTTTACCAAAGCATTTAGAATTCATCGTCAAAGAATCTTATAACTGGTTTTCAGCAACAGCTTTATAACAAAATTTATACAGCTATGACAGGAGAAAATACTCCACTGAAAATAGATAAACTCTCTGGAACTAGATGGCTTTCTAGATATGCGGCGATAGTCAAAATTATCGAACAATGCGAGCCTCTAAAGCTCCATTTTGCCATTTCTAAAGAAACAGAAAGATGTTACACAGCAGAACGATTGCATTTTATGCTAAGCCAAAAGGAGAATTACATTTATTTGGTGTTTTTAAAAACTTCACTCAAATCGATTACCGAAGTCAACAAATTGTTTCAAGAATGGACAGGGTGTGAAATTAGTAACTCGGGAAGTTTTTAGAGTAAAGTATACGAAGAGCGCAATGCGCTAGGAATGCAGCGATTTAAGCATATTGCACATTTAGCTATTGCGATCCTTACCCTACCGATTTCAAATGCTGTTGTTGAAAGGGCATTTTCCTTGTATAATTTAATCAAAGATAAACTAAGAAATAAGCAAAGCTTAAATACATCAGAGGCAATATTACGATTAAGGTTTAGTTTGCGTTCAGAGGGAGGATGTACTGATTTTGTACCTAGCCAACAAATGCTAGATATGTTTACGGAAGCAATGTACTTTGCAGGATCGGAAGAAGACAACGCTTTAGAAGTTTTGACTAACATTGAACTTTAATAAACTACACGATTTACAAAAATAAATTGATGATAGCATTTCCCAAAAAAAAAATTAACTTTCTGATGTTTAGTAAGTTTGCCTACTAAATGTTTCAGAATTTGATAATTTTAAGCGATTTTCCCTCAACATATTACAGGTGCAAATAATTTTATTGAATAATCCAGCAAATATATTTTCAGTAGAGACGTTTAACTGCAGACAAATAATTTTAACTAGCAGAATCCAGCACTCGAAATTCGAGTGCAATGATGATTTTATTATAACTGACTCTGGAAATTCGATCGAATAATCATCAATCTCAGTTAGAACCCTTATTTTCACGCTTTCACAAATTTAAGTTACTTCAAAAACTTTTTTCCAAAATTTCCTTAAAAACGTGTATTTAAACTATTAAAGCAGATGTACATTTCTTCTGTCACTCCCAAACTTCTTCAGTGTATAACTAATTCCCTAAGTTCTGTGTTTCTATTTTAATCCCTAACGTTTTACATTTTCATCGCATAATTTAATCAGCTTAATTGCTCTATTCCTTAAGTTAATATTCATTCTAATCCCTACAGGTACTCTACTCTATCTCCTCTATCTCTATAGTTTCCCTTATGTAACCTGGTATACCCCACTTTTTTCTCCTCCTTCCAGTTTGTCTTTTTCCGTCGATATGCTATTTTTTAGTTGAATACCGCTCTTTGGTACCACTTCGATGTTGTATTTTTTAACATGCGTTTCAAGTGCCTGTGCATATCCGAGAAAGTTATGAAGAAGTCTGGGTGTGCAAGAGAAAATGGTTTTTGAATTTAACCTAAATCATCAATCAATATAATAAAACGGCAAGCTAAATTTGTTTTTCTATTGTGATTGAATAATTTTTATGAAAAATCATTACTCAATTATTGGCGCTTCAATGCGTCTCGAACGTATAACAATGCTAAGCGTTTCGCGCATGTCATCATTCGATTTTCACATTCTTGAGATCTACCAAACCGGTTTGTGTAAATAATGTTAGGAAAATCAAACATCGTTTTTGAATCTTGAAAGTTTTCTTCAACTGAAAACGCTTTTTTGTGGAATGTTAGACGACCTTCAGCAAAACAAACTAAAAAAATATGACCAAATATTGATGAAATGTACGTATACATATGCATAATGAACGGCGACGCTATACACACGAATGATCCTCAGAGAGAAAGATATCACCCAACACCGAACCAGTGAACGCACAATCCACATGACCGGTATAAAGTGTGAATGAAAATATTCCTAAATGTGGTGAAATTTGATGATTAGCTTCCAAAAAAAAAACTAAAACACTTGCAACAGTCCTAGATATGAACCTGGGACTCCCGCGAGTTACACATAACATAGACAATAGCATTACTACCAAATTCTCCAAAATCCTTTCCGAATAACATGCTGTGGTGTCCTTTAAGAACATCTTTTCAACATTAAAGTGATGTATTTATCACCAATAAATACATCACTTCAATTCCATGAAAGGCTATCCTTCCAACATCAAAGTGATGTATTTATCACCAATAAATACATCGCTTCATGAATGTATCGATAGTGCTTATCACCTCGTGATCCTTGTGCGCATGGACATCGCCTTTTGGTTGCGCATGGACATCGCCTTTTGGTCGTGAGTGACATGTGGAACGATTAGAGATAAGTAATTGAAACATAATTTAGAATATTTTATTAGGCCATTAGAGTTTGATTTAGTGTTAAGAATTTGTATAAATAGCAAGTAAGCATTGAAGAAAAATATAGTCTTTTGAGATCAAGCGAACGTGTTTCACTTGTGCCTATCATTCGAGGCACTCTCCAAAGACTTTCCCTGGATTGTGCCAATAATTCGGCACTTCAGGTAATGCCTACAATCGGCATAATATATTCCTTGGCCAGTGGCATAAAAATTGTGCCGGCCGTTTAATAAAATTAATCTTCCTCTAATAATTTCTTTGAAACTCACATTTCCTCAACATGGAAACGTTTAGATACTATGGAAAATACCATCACAACGAAGGACCATCATTCGGCGATCCTGAACCATTACAATGCACATTATATCAATACAATGTTGCATTCTTCATATCATATCCTGATACGAACAATACAATGTTGCATTCTTCATACCATATTCTGATACAAATAATACAATGTTGCATATCATATCAGATACAGACCAACAAATTTAATTAAAAATTCTTTGATAAACAAAAATGCAATATCCGCATCTCACATCCGCTGCTTGATATTGCATACTTAGCACATCCTCTTATTGTGGGAATATTCAGATAAGACGAATATTGTTTTGGCGATTCAAACCCTATATATAGACATGTAAGATAGTCTAAAAGGCAGTCTTCAGTTGCGATTCAGTTCGGTCATGTTCAATTTTAATAAAGTCATTATTCCGTGAAAACCTTTCGAGTTTTATTTAAAAGTTCCACGTTAGGAACAATTTCAATTTAATTTTTTTTTTGGACTTAACAAATACTCCAACTATAACTCGCGTGCAAGGTCAAATCACCATCGTATGCACTACACAACCCATACACCTTTAGAATGTCTATTTTGATACTGAAGGCTAGTATACCATTTGTATTTATCGCTGTGTGAACGTTCAACGTTGTGTATGTATTAGTAAGAAAATCTATTTTCCTTTTTTTCTCTATATTTTCCAAACAGAATTTCACAAAAAATACAATTCTGCACATCTACAGGATATTCTCTTTCCATTGATGTATTTTTTATGAAAATCGGTCCAGAAACAACGGCTTAAATGGTACCACAAAATTCATGTTAGCCGTTTAATTATATAGATAATAACACTCTTAAACGTGTGACCTTCTTCTTGCGTGTTGAAAATTTTCACGTACGGGCCTCACAATTGTCAAATAATGGAAAAACAATAGAAATATAAATATCGTTATATTCTACTTATATCATATATCAGCAGTAAAATCTTATAATTCAATATTGCGTTGAATTTATTTTTTAAACTATATTGTGCAAAATTAGGAAAATCGGTTGATTTCAAGGTGAAAATTATTCGAAATCATTGAATTCTGGTACATTATTAATACTTTTTACTGTTGGAAAATCTGTCGGGAAAATGTATATTTAGTCTGTGAAAAGGAAAAATCATTTGGAAAAAGATTCAAAGTTTTGAGAAAATGCTTAATTTAATTGTGAAATGCCATTGTTGTTTTAAGAAATATGTGTGAACCTACAGAGGCTCAAAATCAAAATAAAACAAGTAAAATGCAAAAATTGAATTAATAGAAAAGGCTATACACAATTTCATAAAAATCTAAAATTTTCATTTCAAAAGGATCATAGTTGAACAATTAAAGACCAACATTTTTAAATTTTCTGTTAACGATTTTATGATACTAACATTAACAAAATTCTTACAAATAACGAAATCAACTTCAAAAATACAATGGAACATAATTAGATATTGATTTTTAAGCACATTTAGATCCGGTGGCTGCGATTGTGTTTCTAATACATTCGGACAATTATAAAAGAGCAAATTTCTTACATTATAGGCTTTATGTTTGGGATCGTCATCCTGATCAAAATAAAAATTATTTTCAACTCCCAATTTTCGAGGACTTTCTTTTAGATTCGTTTTAAAGACATTTAAATACATCCCCTGGTTCGTTTTTGCTTCAATTATATGAAGATTTCCATGTCCAGCAGCTGAGATAAAACTCCACATTAGCAAGGAGCTTTCACCAAATTTAATTTATTTATATTCTTTATTACTTTCAGTGTCAGTTATGCTATTATAACGTTTTATTTTGTTCAATACTGTTTTGGAAGCTCGACCAACTATTTCAGCGATTTTATGCACAATCTTACCGATTTCAGATTGCCAAATTATGGCTTTTTTTGATTCAATTGAAGTTTGAGTTCCTCTTGGTGTCATATTGCTGCCATAATGTTTTAAACATAGATTATGCTCAACAAATGATGAAGAAACACTTTCTGATGATTTCTCACACCCTTCAAATTATAAATGGGAAGTCAGCTCTAGTCCGTTAAGGCAACGCAAATCATGTTAGTGCGTGTTCCATTTTACCTTTAAATTTTAAAAAAAAATTTATAGATTTATTTGTTTCAACCCATCTACAATTTAAGAATATTATTTAATTTTACATATTTCAATAAATTACACATGAAACTCCAAAAATATATTTAAAGTTTTTCTTTAATTTCATTATGCTGCTACTTGTGTTAATTTTAAGTCTCGAAAATATATTTGTTCTATTTTGACTTTAACTTACTTTGAAATACAGATCAAAATTTACTTGTTACATATAGTTATTTGACAACATTTTTTTGCTAATTATCAATTGTTTTTTGAATGAACTTTCTAAAAAAAATTGCTCTCAAATTATTTGGGTTTTTTTTTAAAGAATTTCGTCCGATTTGGGGGTTTTTATTGAAGTTTTTAGGGGCGAAGAGTGAGAAAAACCTGGTAGCCCTGGTTGAAAGTTTGATGTTTTTGAAAAAAACTCCAATTTTTTGCACTTTTTTTCAAAAATTAAAAAACCGCTCCAACAATTTTTTTAAAAATTTGATAGAATGATGTAAATGTTAATACGCATCAATCGCACCTTGATGAAGCAAATCGTACGTTTGGTTCGCGAGATATAGCGCATAACAGGGTCGACTTTCAAGAAGTGAAAACAGCAAACCCCCGACCGAAGTGTCCCAAAAACTTATCAGCTCTTAAGATTGCAAAGACGCTTCGATTGACACCTCAACGAAGTCGATACGACTTTGTTTACGTGAGTTATGCTCGTAGAAAAACTGTCCCCGAACGTACGTACGTACACACACACACACACACAAAAATACATACTTCTTTCTAAAATCACTTAAAATATACTCGTTAGACCTCAAAACGTAAAGATATGTTGAAAATTTCAATTTCGATTTTCGGGGCGATTACAAGAACTTCTCATATACTGGGAAGTTAACAAATTACGATTTTGACGAAAAATTTCGTTGTACTTCCAGTCAAAAATAGTCCCAAAATAATTTTTTTTAAATCTTTAGTCCATATAGAACAGTTTTTTATACTCTTTCTGAATGCTAGATGATGAAAACCGATTCACTAATTTTTTTATTATCACTTACGCAATTTTAGAAAACATGGTTTCGAGCTAAGGCCGTTTAAAGTTTGTGGTCAAGAGAAAAAGAACTCAGCGCCAAGCACTACCGGGATGCATATCTTCCACAATTTTGAGAATTGGCTTTTGAAACTTCGACATGATATCTTTAGGCGATATATCTATCGATTTAAACAATTTTAAAAAAAATCGATTTTAAAAAGTGTCTAAAGGTACTTCCCCCTTAAGTACTTTGCAAATATAATGTCACCCATTCAGATAAGTGATTCGAGAATAACTTTAATCTTCAAGACTTATTACTGGTCGGTAATAGTTCATTAGGCATTAAGTTGAATGTGGCTTGTTCTGAGAGAGAAAAATGGTCACGTTACGTACACTTCACACATGCATGCAAGTATTTGTGCATCTTTAGGTTGATATGATCCTTAAGCACATTCTCTTGTTCCTTATTTTCCATCAAATGTAAAGTATTTATTTTAAAACGTATCTCTTCAAAACTGCATGGAAAGCTTGAATCCATAAAATTTTAATTGCGATATTTGATACATTAAGTCGCATCGGCACTTGCTCCATTTCCACTTTTAGCACACAAACACTCGTGTTCGTATCCTAATGGATGTACATTTTCCAGCAATTAGAGCCATCCTGCATTATCATCTCCATTTTATGTGGCTTTCCTGCCTTTGTACTCTATGATATCTATCGTGGCGACGGATGAAATATTATACGTTGCGATATGCATTATTTATGTTTGCTTCCAACAATGGTTGTATGAATACGTGCACACGTGGAATATACCCTTTTTTAATGTAATGGCTCCAGAAATAAGTAGGTGAAGTGCTCGCATGTGGATTTGCCACAGCAATGCATCCTTAATGTACCTTGTTTATATTTCGAACGTAATAAAGCAAAATAAATAGATATAAATGTGACAGTCCATTCAAATGGACAAGCAAAATAATTTGAAGTATGTTAATCTTGTGTTTTATGTGAGTGGTGAATATGCGAAATTCGAGGTTTGTTTGTCATGTGTATTATGATCCGTGGGAGCCAATGTCAATTTATTCAGTATGAGTGTCAGTGCTACCGGTTACAAGAGATTACACTACGTTTTTATGTTCGTGTTGTATGGGGTGGTTTTTATAGACATAAATGTTTTTAAACAAATAAAACATAAATTATTAGAAAGGCAAATTTTTTGGGCGTTTTTAACTCGCACAACTTCCTGGCATTTAGGGTTTCAAAACAATTTTTGGCATATGACCCGGCGACTGCGTCTTAGGAAGGCCATCCTGTCCATTCAAATTTTGTACCGCTTTTTCCAGCATAGGCGGCCTTATTTTGCCAACAACGCGTCGAATTTTGGCGTCAAGTCATCAATAATTGCTGGTCTATCAGCATAGACAAGTGATTTGACGTACTCCCACAGAAAGTATTGGGTCTACAACTTAAAAACCGGTCACCGACGTTAGATGGCATCACTTGCTTATGCGTTGTTTGTATGTCATGAGTTATATGTCATTTGAAAGAGGGAGTCATAAGCTTTCAAAATCAGTCAACAGTGTTTGGTTTGTTTGTGCACATCATAATTTTTTTCACTATGTAAAATTTTTCGAATTGGCGGAAAAAGCAGCATTTGCGAGAAGTTTTGCTAAGCTACTTTTTGGGAGTCATCAATTGCTTTTGGAATTGTATGGTGAATATGCTTTATCTAAAACAAAGTGTATCGAATGGCTTGCGCGTTTCAGAAATGGTAATTTTGACATCAAAGACAAAGAGTGTCCAGGCCAGCCAAAAAAGTTTGAAGATGAAGAATTGGAGACATTACTCGATCAAGATTCATGCCAAACACAAGCAGAACGTGCAGAATCGTTGGGGGTGACACCACAAGCCATTTCGAAACGATTGGTTGGTTTGGTTGGTTGTAGTGGCAGCCCTCTTTATCAAAAAGAAAAGATGGCTCACTTAGGCCAAGATAGGCCCATTGTGATACCTCAAAGAGATAGGGTGCGGCACTAGAACCTGTGAGATGACGAGAACCATTTCGATTCTCGTATGAAGCCGGCTATGCAGCCGATATTTAAATCAGCTATTTCCGTGAGGCTGTCCAGGAATGGTGAGCCTAAGGTTTTCATGTGTTTCCTGGACAGTGCCGGGCATTCACACAGAAAGTGTTGGACCGTCTCTTCCTCTTCTTCCGATCTGCAACTCCGGCAGAAATCGTTGAAGGGAACGCCCAACCTTTCTGCGTGCCTGCCAATTTAACAGTGCCCCGTCAGTATGGACACGATAGAACTCAAGGTTTCTCGTCTCGTGTTCAGGAGCTGCTTGGTGCGTCTGGAACTCAGTGCACGCCAAGTTTGCCTGGTTGTCCTGCAGGTTTCCTCCAACAACCAGGCTCTATTTGCAGCCTTGATGTAATGCTGCTTAAATTCTAGCTTCCTAGAAGCTAGAGGTTGACCGACTTGGGGTGTGAGTGTATACTCCTGGAGCACAGTGCCAGCTCTCGCTAAGGCATCCGCTTCGCAATTTCCCGGTATATCACTATGTCCCGGTACCCAGTGTAGAGTCACTTCACAGTGAAGTGACATCACGTTCAGCTGTGTACGGCATTCCATCACCATCATGGATGAGGTGTACACGTTGGACAGTGCTTGGATAGCAGCTTGACTGTCAGAGAAAATATTCAGGTTTCTTATGGAAATTTTCTGATTACTCAGCCAGTCTACTGCCTTGTATATTGCAATGACCTCTGCCTGAAAAACACTGCAGCGGTCTGGAAGCCGAAAGAATAGTTTCAGGCCTAGCTGTTCTGAGAAAACGCCACAGCCAACTTTTCCGTCCATTTTGGAGCCATCAGTGTAGATGTCGACCGATTCCTGCATCCCACCTCTTTCTATTGCCCAGTCCTTCCTGCTTAGGATGACTGACCTGAAGCTGTGATGAAAGCAGGGAATCGGGGGTGCAAGGTCTACTTCCCCTGGCGTTGGTCCATCCCTCCGAAGTATGGTGGAGTGGCCAACATTTCCCTCTTGCCAGAGATGTAGTGCTTTTAATCGAATAGCAGAGCACTTGGCACTTGGCCTGCTGTCTCGTAAGGAGCTCCGTCGGAGCCAAATCAATAGCATAAACAGTGCCTTTGTCGGGGTTGTGCGTAAGGCCCCGGTGATTGCAATAGCTGCAATCCTTCTGACCCTGTTTAGCAGGTTTGCATTGGATGTTTTTGCAATAGCTGGCCACCAAACAACTGCGCCATACAGAAGAATTGGTTCCACTATCGCCGTATAGAGCCATGATACGATTTTGGATTTCAATCCCCACTTTTTCCCAATGGCTCTTTTGCAGCAGTAAATTGCGCATGCCGCTTTTCGCGTTCTTTCTTCTATGTTCGCTTTCCACGCAAGCTTGGAGTCCAGAATTAGACCCAAATACTTAACTTGATGAGACGGTATGAGACTTATCTCATCGAGTTTGGGTGGGAGAAATCGTGGAATTTTGTGCCTTTTTGTGAACAGCACAAATTCCGTTTTCTGCGGATTAATCTTCAGACCACACTCTTTGCCCCACTTGGTAAGAATACTCAGGGCAAAGTTAAGTCTTTCAGATAGGGTGTTTACAAATTTGCCCGATATTGCTATTGCAATATCGTCTGCATAGGCTACGACTTTGCAGCCAGTCGCTTCTATTGTTGACAGGAGTTTGTCCACCACTACGTTCCATAGAAGGGGTGATAGCACTCCACCTTGCGGGGTGCCTCTGCACGTCCTCCTTCTTAGGATACTGTCTCCTAGTGTGGAGTTAATGCTCCTGCTACTTAGCAGTTGTACGATAAACCTTATCAGGTTACCATCCACATTGTTTTCCTCGAGTGCCTTCTCAATAGCCTTATGGCTGACGTTGTTAAATGCACCTTCGATGTCTAGAAAAACCGCCTGCGTATATTCTTTGATGCTTAGCGATTTTTCGATGAAGCTGGTGAGCGAGTGAAGAGCTGTTTCAACCGATCTCCCTTTTGTGTATGCGTGCTGCGCATTAGAGAGGTTGCAGGGTAGCTCTCAAATGAATCTCTATCAGCCGTTCCAGAGTTTTCAGCAGAAAAGAGGTGAGGCTGATAGGTCTATAGTCCTTAGGTGAGGAGTGGGATGTCTTGCCCGCTTTGGGTATGAAGACTATTTTAGCTTCTTTCCACCGCTGTGGAATGTAAGCCATCTGTATACATGCTTTAAAAATGGCTCTTAGCCATGGAAGCGCTATATTGATTCCCTGCTGGATTTCAGCGGGTGAGATGTTGTCCATTCCAGGGGATTTAAAAGGTTGAAATGAGCTGATTGCTCAGCGTAGGAGCCTGTCATCTACAGGCACAGCGGCTGACAGGCAGTTCGGGGCCGTATGTGGATCAGCTTCATCAGCCGCATCCTCACTGCCCGGGAAGTGCGTGTCCATGAGAATGGCTAGCGTCTCAGAGCTGGATTTAGTCCAGACCCCATTCGCATCTTTGACAGACCCCAAAAATAAGGGGGAGCTCGTCATAACTTTACGCAGACGACTGACATCCTTGGAGTGTTCTATTTCAAGCCATTTCGAAACGATTAAAAGCAATGGGATTCATTCAAAAGCCAGGAAATTGTGTGCCATATGAATTGAAACCGAGAGACGTCGGACGCCGTTTTTGCATGTCTGAAATGCTACTCGCTCGCCACAAAAAGAAAGCATTTCTGCATCGAATGATAACGTGTGATGAAAAGGGATCTAAGTACTACGATACTCCAAAGCGCAAAAAAACGTAGGTCAAGCGCGGCCAACCAGCTAAATCGACGCCAAAGCGAAATATTCACGTTTCGAAGGTAATGCTCCTATTTGGTTGGATCAGAAGGGAGTGGTGTACAAGGAGTTGCTTCCAAGTAGCCAAACAATCAAAGGACTTCTCTACCGAACACAATTGATACGTTTGAAGCGAGCGTTGAAGGAAAAACGGCCAGAATGGGAGATCAGACACGAGTCATTGATTTTCCATCATGACAATGCTCGGCCACATATTGAAGAATCGGTCAAAACCTATTTGGAAAATAGCGGATGGGAAATTTTGCCTCATCCGCGAGCCCAGATCTTGCTCCTTCCGACTAGCACTTATTTCGATCGATACAGAACGCTCTTACCGGCATATGGTTCATTTCCGTCGAAGGAATCAAAAATTGGCTCGATTTATTTTTTGCCTCGAAAGACGAGCAATTTTTTTTGGAGCGGAATTCATAAATTGCCAGATTTGTGGGAAAAAGTCGTAGCTGCCGATGGACAATACTTTGAATGACATGTTCTTTCCATAATATATCTGAATAAAGCATTTCTTTTCAATAAAAATGACCGGTTTTTAAGTTGTAGACCCAATAGTAGTAGGACAAAGAACATAATCTGCGCGATCAGTCCATAGGTGCGTTTCTTGAGATGATTTTTTCTTCAACGAAGGTTCGGCTCAATGAATTAATGGTTTCACGCGCTGTATGGCAAGTTGCGCCATCCTGTTGGAACCGTTTGTCCTTCAGACGATTGGCATTGATGTTGGAAATCAAAAAATTACGATTTATTTATCGGTAGCGATCGCTGCTAACGGTAATATTGGTTCCGTTGTCAGGTTTGAAAAAGAAAGGACCAATTATGTCGCCGGCATGCAAACCGCACCACACATTGACTTCTTTGGGATATAATGGGGCTTCCAAAGTCTCTTGAGGATTATCCTCACACCAAAACGGCAATTTCGCTTATTTACGAGCCCATTCAGCCAGAAATGAGCCTCATCGCTGAAAGTGATCTGACGGTAAAAATGCGGTTAAAGTTCCAACTCACTCCATTCACCGAACATGGGACGCAAAAAATGATCCCAATAGCTTCAATTGCTGAACTAGTCGAAACTTATAGGGCTTTAGTTGAAGTTTAAGATCTTTCCTCAAAAATTTCGATGTAGTCGACGGACAAAGGCCAAGTTGTTGAGAGCGGCATTGAATCGATCAATTCGGATTTTCTGTCACATTCAGTCGAACTACCATCGAGAGCCGCGGAAGTTGCCTCGGTACGCACAGTACGAGCTCGTGTTAGATGAACATTTTCCAATTGAATATACGTATTACTGTTCTGTATGGGCGTGAAATATTAGTTACTTAATTTTTTTTGTACTAACCAGTTGCTTTTCCTGTCAATGATCTTTAAATATTTTTGAATGTGACCAATTTCTAAAAATTTGAAGATTTCTCAATATTCGTAATTGAATAAGAAATGACGAATTTAATTTAATCGTATTTTGTTATCAGCATGTTTTTACAATGAAATTTGTTTAATTTATATCAGTGACAACTGTAATTTCTAAATAAAATTTTCTTTTCTTTGCAGGTGACAAATTCTATTGAAAATCGCTTTGGAAATTTTGTCAAAGTAAGTTAATCAAACAACACTTATAAGAACGCGTAAAGTTGTTATAAATTGTATATGCAGAATGTTGAATTGTGGATATACTTATTTTCAAGCAATTAATATGAGTATGTATATGAAACGATTGAACTAGGCCGTAAAATATCATCGCACGATTGCTTTGTAATTAATTACACTACAAGGATATTTATATGTATTCTATGAATGGTTTCTTATTTTTTGTTTATATTGATTCGGTTTTAACAAATACAAATATAAATTCAATATAGATTATAAGCAATAAAATGTCTATCGAAGTTCTGGTGTACTTATTTCGAACATCAGGTTTTAAACTTAAAGTCCAACTTGCTTCATGTGAGTCTAAAAAATTTCAAAAATTTAAAGTTTGAAATAGTTATACATGTTTGAAATAAATCTTAATTTCCTTAATTTTTTTTAAATTTTTCGGTGAAAAATGCGTTTATAAAGAATTTCGCCGACGTTTAGGTTCTGTGGCGGTTATAAACATCACTTCGACCGTGGAGCGGCGCTAAGATCGACACGGGGAAAAAGCTATGTATTCTTTCTTTCGATGACACCTGTCATAGAACTTTTGTTAATTGTATTTAGTGTGCAATAAAGTGGTTTTTATACTGTTAACAAACTCTTTTGGAAGCGCAGGACCTTTCAAGTAGGTACCAATCGCTTCAGTTCATATACAGGGTGCGCCATCTTTTGTGTCGGTATGTAAACACTTATTAACTTTGACATTTGTCAAACCGATTGTTTCGTTGAGACATGCTTTTGAAACGGAAATTCAGTACAATTTGAACCATGAATCGCTTCAACCCGAAACAACGTGCCAAAATATTGATGATGTACATCGAGAATAGTCGTTTGGTTGTTTTAACTCAACGTGCGTACCGTCGAAAATAGCGTGGCCAAATGGCACCGTCTGACAACACTATTCGTCGTTTTCTGTCGAATTTCGTTGAGTACGGCACAGTGGGAGATCGTCGTCATGTCGATCATAGACGACCAAGACGTTCCTGGTTGAAGCGGTCAGAGTGAGCGTTTACCAGAACCCAAAAGTGTCGTATCGTCGCCGCGATCAGCATTTTGGCGTCAGTGGAACCACTAGAATTTTGAAGGATGGTTTGCATTTGTTTCCTTAGTGCAATTAATACAAAGAATGTTGGCCGACAGACCGTTCACGTCGCTTGGAATACGGTCAAACAGTTGTTCGAATAGTGGACACTGAACCTGATTTTTGGAAGAAAATTTTGATGACCGACGAGGCCAATTTCACACTATCTGGCGGCGTTAATGAGCAGAATTGCCGCATTTAGGAAACAGAAAATCCACACGAAATCCATGAAACGTCATTGCATGATCAAAACGTGACTGTTTGGGCCGGCGTTTGCGCCAAAACCATCATTGGGCCCTATTTCTTCAGAGAAAACGAGACAGTTGATGGAAACAGATATCGGTGGATGCTGACCCATTATGTCTGCTCGCGAATGTGTGAATGAGGGCTAGACGGTTACTAGTTTCAACAAGACGATGCGTCATGCCACACTGCAAATCAAACAATTCAGTTTTTGCAACGAAAATTCCCAGGACGCCTGATGTCAAAAAGAGGCAACAGTGAGTGACCACACAGATCTCCAGATTTGATCCCTTCGGACTTCTTTTTGTGAGGCTATTTGAAAAGCAAAGTATACGCCAGCAAGCGTCAGAGTAAGACCGAGCTCAAGGCAAACATTCGTGCCGAAATCATCGCTATAACGCACGAGATGCTCGAAAAGATAATGGAAAATGCAGCAAAAAGGGCACATTTTGTTTTGGCCAATAAAGGCGGCCACTTAATTGATGTTGTATTCAAAAAGTAGTGAAAATAAATTGTAAACGACCAAATTGAATAAAAATACATCATATATATATATATATATATATATATATATATATATATATCGTTTTTTTTTCAGTAAGTGTTTACATACCGATACGAAAGGTGGCGCACCATGTAATTATTATAAATTATGTTAAATTTCGAAATGACCAATCTAATAGTTTGGACACAACTTATAGAGAAAGCATAGGTCAAGATGTATCCTTCTAGAAGCCAATGGAGAAATATGAAGAAACAGAAGACGTTCATTGTAAGGCAAATAAGGGATTTTAAATTTACAAAAGAGAAAGCGTGTAAACTTACGCTGAATAGATTCAAGTAGAGCAATTAAATAGACATAATGAGGTGACCAAATTTGTGAAGAATATTCAAGTAGTGAACGTACGATGCTCACAAATAATTGCACCGCAGAATGAGGATTAGAGAATATCCGGCAATGCCTCAGTACAAAACCCGAAAGCTTTGAGGCCCTGGTAACAACACTGAAAATGTGAGTATCAAACTTCAGTTTAGCATCAAAGATCACCCCCAGATCCTTCACTTGGTCAACCACGTTCAATATAATGGAGTCAATGGAGTAATCAAAGGAAGTGGGCGTAGTCTTAAGGGAAAAGGACATTGCATGACACTTAGGAATATTAAGGAAGAGAGAATTTGCTTCACACCAAGAACAGAGAGTGATTAAATCTTTTTGAAGAGCTTTGCAGTCGTCAAGAGATCTAATCACTCTAAATAACTTGAGATCATCCGCATAAAGAAGGCAGGAAGAGTCAAACAGAGAAGGAAGTTCATTAATGAAGAGAATGAATAGTAAAGGTCCAAGAATGGAACCTTGAGGGGCAGGGGATAGAATGGAGCGAAATAGCTACCACAAACAAAAACGCGACAGGCTCTATATGACAAGTAGGAAGATATCCATAATAGAAGGGAACCAGAAACCCCAAACAACTCAAGCTTACGATATAGTATCGAATGGTCAACAGTGTCGAAAGCTTTGGAGAAATCCGTGTATATGGCATCAACCTGAAGATGATTATCAAGAGCGACAGCAATAGAATTAGACATGACAAGTAGGTTGGAGGTCGTGGAGCGGTTCGGAAGGAAGCCATGCTGCTGCGGAACTATAAAATGACCCAAGGCAGTGTAAAGACATGAATGGACAATACGCTCAAGGATTTTAGGAAAAGCAGAGAGACGGGATATGGGACGACAGTTTGTAACGGACGAAGGATCACCAGATTTGAGAACAGGTAAAATATAAGCCATCCTCCAACATTGTGGGATAGTACCAGTAGATAAGCTCAGATTAAATATGAAGGAAAGAGCAAAAAACCCAGAGAAGATTATAATGATTTAATGAAAAAATTTGGGATGCCGTCAGGACCAGCACCAACATTGGAGTCTAAGGAGTCAATGAGTTTTGCCATCGATGACTTGATGCTGCTGATTGTTTTTACTATTTTTAACTTCCCAGTATATGGGAAGTTCTTGTAATTGCCTCGAAAATCGAAATTGAAATTTTCAACATATCTTTACGTTTTGAGGTCTTACGAGTATATTTTAAGTATTTTTAGAAAGAAGTATGTATGTATGTGTGTGTGTATGTAAGTACGTACGTGCGTTCGCGGACAGTTTTTCTACCAGCATAACTCACGTAAACAAAGTCGTATCGACTTCGTTGAAGTGTCAGTCGAAGCGTCTTTGCAATCTTAAGAACTGATGAGTTTTTGGGACACTTCGGTCGAGGGGGGTTTGCTGTTTTCACCCCTTGAAAGTCAACCCTGTCATGCGCTATATCTCGCGAACCACGTACGATTAGTTTTGTCAAGGTGTCAATCGACGCGTATTAACATTTACGTGATTCTATCAAATTTTTTAAAAAATCGTTGGAGCGGTTTATTTAATTTTTTGAAAAAAAGTGCAAAAAAAATTGGATTTTTTTTCAAAAACATCAAATTTTCAATCTGGTTTTCAAGACGCAGTAATCAATGTTTATATAATTTATATACTCCAAACAGTTTTTGTAAAAAAATCACCAAATTTTTTTTTCACGATCACAAAAAAAATTAAATAAAAAATAAAAAAAATATTAAAAGTCATCATGACCTTCATGGTCATTTATGTCATTCATTATATCTCGAGAACCAAATATAATCTTTGCATCATTCAGAAGTCAATCGACGCGTATTAACATTTTAATGATGTTTTAAAATTAAAAAAAAAATTTATAGCCATTTTTTTAATTTAATAAAAAAATATTGAAAATTAGTGTTTTTTTTCATAAAAAAATTAATTAATAATTAATAAAATTAATATCGTAATGATAAATGTTTATAAAATTCATCAACTTTTATCAATTTCTGTAGAGACGAGCAAAATATTTTCTTATGATTCCAAAACAAATTGAATAAAAAAAAAATTAAAGTCACCATGGAAAAAGGGTTCATACGAATTTGTATACCTTAAATTTCTTATTCTAAAGACATTGTTGCAAAGTCAATCAAAGTTTATTATTATTTGCATAATTTGCAGAGATTTTTAATAGTCTTCACAGAACCGTGTTTCAACTTTAATAAAAAAACTGCTTAAATTTTGAAAACCATTACAAATCAAACAAATTTGCAATTGTGATAATCAACGTTTTGAATGGTAAAATGTTTTGTAGTCAACACTTTTTAAAATCATATGCTTTGAAAAAATGAAATGAAAAATTGTAGTTTTTAGGAGTTTTGTTCTTTAGTATTCGTAAAAGTTCAGTTACTTCCTTCATCATTTGTAATACATATATTTTACTTACTTTTACGATTAATATTAAGTCATTCCAATAACTTTTATGAGAAGTACATTTTCATTATTAAAAGTAGTATTAATTCCATAATTATTATTGTGTTTAATATTTTTAATATTTCTGTAAATATTACTGGGAAGTTGTCCGTGTGGACCTCAAGGGTCGCACCTCGCGGCTTGTTGGTTGTGGCTTCAGCTTCCTTCAGGTGCTCCCTAAATCTTGTTATTATTAACCGCTTTGTCTGGCCTATGTAAACCTGTGGGCATTGTGGACAACAAATTTTGCATATACCGCTGACTTCTTCCTTTGTAGGAAGGATCAGTGGCAAGACATATACTAGAGAAAAAAACGTAATGTAAGTGATGAGAACCTGGAGCTAGTCAAAGAAGTTAGAGCAGCATACAAATTGGACGCCTACGAAAGTCTCATTATATCAAGACAACCCCCGGATAGGGGGGAGGAGGAAATAGGGGTTGATGTTTTTAATCGAAGAAAAACTGCAAAAAAAAATAATGTTATTTTTTTAAAAAAAATCCAATGTGCACTTATGCTAATCAATTCTTTACAAAATTAGGTACGTTAAGGGTTATCATTAAATAAAAAAGCAAGGTTGTTTTTGTTCTTCCTAAACATATTCATGAACAAACAACAAACACTGAATATTTATACTGAATAATAGAGTTATTATTTTCATTTTCAAAGTTTTGAGTTTATTCTTGACTTTCCAATAGAGTTTCCAATATTTATTGTACCGTAAGCTAGGACTGAAACTGTTTTCCACTCAATGCTCCGCAACCTGGTTTGCTTTGTCAGTCACTTTTTGCTTTCATGTATTATAGAATATATAAATAAATACATATTTGACGAAATGTTGAATTTCGCATGCTAATACAATATTCAATGGCATGAATTTGATGTTTGCGAGGAAAACGGTTATAAAAAACAAACATCGAACTGAAGTCAATGATTTTGTGGAAATTCACAAATCCTATTAGTTCCGGTACAATGTTTGTCCGTCGCAAGCATGCACATAATTTTTTTTTTTGGGGGGGGGGGAACGGGTTGTAAAATTTTCACAAAATCCTGAAAAACCAGCGAAGTGAATCGAACTTTGCAATGAGCTGCTGAAAACCCTAGAGGCAATTTAGTTTACATATCTGCATAGTTGATTTATAATTCAATTCTGGGTAAACGATTTCTTCGGTTTTCCTTTTGAGTAATTTGTCGATTTTGCGGAAAAGTCTTTTGGCTGGCTGTAATTTCCTCGTAATAAATCATCGTTCAAAACAATGCCAAATTTATTGTGAAAATTTCACCGCTTGCGCTGTTATTTCTTTGAAGGAACGCCCGCCCACTCAACACTTGATTCTATATTTATTTTCTTTGCGATTCATTCATCTTGAATTGATGGAAATGATTAAATACTCAATGGTTTGTTTTTCTTTCGACTTGCACGTGTGTGTATATGTTTGTGTTTCCACTTTATGATGGCCGATGAAAGTGGAGTGAGAAGTGGTTTGCAATTTTGGATTGTCCGTTTCGCAATAAGAAAACTGGGAAATCGGAAATAAATTCTCAGTTGTGCTCGGACATATTTACATAATCCACGCGTTTTTCAGGGAGCAATTGCAGTGGAAATGATGTGTACTTGTGGAAATCAGTTTTTGGTTTGCGAATCGCTTATTGAATATTTTCCACTTGCAGCACACCATGCATGTGGTGAAATAATTGATGATATTTAAGCAGACCAATTAGATCATTGTTGTCGTTGGAATCGTGAATAATTTATTGATAGTTCTCGCACGATACAATTGGTCGGGTTTCCAGTGAACGTGTGCAATGAGGACTACTGCAAAAATTATTAGGAATTTATTTTGCTTTTGCTTGGTTTGTTGTTTGTTTATACTATTTTTGGATTTATGTGGACATTTACATAATATTATTAGTAAATCTCCACCATACGTTTTTCTAATTCACCTTCATTTTCGACCCTTGCAAATGGGACCTAATCCAAACTATGTTGCCCAGTACCAGTTATATATGGTCGAATATATATTTTACATTTTCTAGCACAAAAATGTAATATATATTCTACGACTTTTGCACTTATTATAAAAAGCATGGCAGGGGACGGGGGTGGTAATGGCGTAGGAAATAACAAAAATACAGTATAATCATTCCCAGCAGAAAGGAAGTTCTTGTAATCGCCTCGAAAATCGAAATTGAAATTTTCAACTTTTCTTTCCGTTTTGAGGTCTATAGAGTATATATAAAGTGTTTTTAGAAAGAAGTATGTATGTGTGTGTGTGTGTGTGTGTATGTACGTACGTACGTACGTACGTGCGTTCGCGGGCTGTTTTTCTACGAGCATAACTCACGTAAACAAAGTCGTATCGACTTCGTTGAGGTGTCAATCGAAGCGTCTTTGCAATATTAAGAGCTGATTAGTTTTTGGGAAACTTCGGTTGGGGGGGTTTGCTGTTTTCACCCCTTGAAGGTCAACCATGTTATGCGCTATATCTCACGAACCAAACATGCGATTTTCACCATTAAGGTGTCAATGGACGCGTATTAACATTTATGTGATTCTGTCAAATTTTTAAAAAAATCGTTGGATCCGTTTTTTAATTTTTTGAAAAAAAGTGCAAAAAATTAGGTTTTTTTTCAAAAACACAAAATTTTTAACCTGATTTTCAAACCTAAGTAATCAATGTTTATATTATTTATATACTCCAAATAGTTCTTGTGAAAAAATCAGCAAATTTTGTTTTCATGTTTACAAAAAAAATTCAATAAAAAATAAAAAATCATTAAACGTTCAAGGTCATTTACGTCATTCATTATATCTCGAGAACCAAATATAATCTTTCCATCATTAAGGAGTCAATCGACGCGTATCAACATTTTTATGATGTTTTTATATATTAAAAAAATTGTTAAAGCGTTTTTTACGATTTATTAAATTTTTTTTAGAAAAGTAGTGTTTTTTTCATACAAAATTCCATTTTTAACCTGATTTGCACATTGTAATAATAAATGTTTGTAAACTATATAAAATTTTATCAATTTTTGTAGAGAAACCAACAAAAACTTTTCTCATGATTACAAAAAAAAAAAAATTAAAAAAAAAATCATTCAAAGTCACCATGTAAAAAGGGTTCATTCGAATCATAATACCTTAAATCTCTTATTCTAAAGACATTGTTGTAAAGTCAATCAAAGCTTATTAATATTTGCAAAATTTGAGCAGATTTCCAAAAGTCTTCACAGCACCATGTTTTAACTTTAATAAAAAAAATGCTTTGTAACCTGTCCCCTCTCCGATTGATCCACGTGAATATTAAATCAAACCAATCCACGAAAATCTTTACGTAATCAATTGACGCTCGCGTAGATGTTACGATTAATATTAAGTCATTCCAATAACTTTCATGAGAGGTACATTTTTATTATTAAAGGTCGTATTATTTCCATAATTATTATTGTGTTTAATATTTTTAATATTTATGTAATTATTACTGGGAAGTTGTACGTGTGGACCTCAAGGGTCGCACCTCACGGCTTGTTAGATATTTGCATCGGAACAACTTACCTCCGGCACTTTCAGCCCCGCTCTCCCCCTACGACAATATGTTTCTCAGTGCGCTTTTTGAATTTCGTACTGACATTTGGCTGTTATGTACTTCTTCTTCTTTATTGAAAAAAATAAAAGTCTTATTTGAGAATTGATGTTGCAATTACGATTAGTTTAGCAATTCAAATCATTTGATAAACATTCGGAAAAATAGAAATATTTTCTCCAGAAGTTAGCAAGTGTTTCAAGAATGCGCTTATAGTAATTTCGCTGACTGTACCTGTATATCGTGATATCGTGGGTTAGTGTCATCCACGATATCACGTGCCAAACTGAGCTGGCCTGCCAGCAGTCACCGACCGAATCCGAATTAGTCAGCACGACAGAAAGACTGCACTGCCTCGTCCCCGGAACTGAACCTTCATGAGATGAATTTTCGTCGTGACTTCGTTTCCAAAGTTAATATTTCATTACATGCTTCGCTCCGAATGTCAACCTCTCTTTAATTTCTTTTAGTAACTGGCAAAAACAAAACTGTTTTTTTTGCTATATTCAACAGAAATTAATCATCGGAGCGCTTTTCTTACAATTCGCAATTTCATTCGTTTTCAATCAAGAATTTATGTCCGCATAATGATTCATAGCGAAAGGGATTGCATGACTTTTCATCCCTGGCGATATTTCAAAATGACGACAATTTATATTTGGGTCTTAGTCATGCCAGCATTCTTGGATGGACTACGGCCAAGCATCTAATTGGGAAATGTGTTTAATTCGTCGTGATCGGTTTCCTCGTCCGGGCACCATGCAGAGATAGTGCTGCGAGGTTATCATCCCCCACAGCGGACAGCCTATCCGCGATACCCGCAGCCATGTAATTAATGGCTACTTGAAATGGACTGCAAATCATTGTTAACATGGCGAATCCGCGATGCAATTGCATTTGTTGACCATGTGTAGGTTTTATCAGCGGCATTCCAAATAGCCGACGTACTCGTGCTCGGTGGGTTCCCGCGAAATTCACGGCGTTTTATTAATTGCCGAGCATAATTAGGCAAATGAAATCAGCGCCGGCTAATCCGGGAAGAAGGTATCATCGTACTTTGGAATTTGAGCTGCTGCGTGGGCAAGCGATTCGCTGATAAGTAATTGAGTCAGTGCAACGAATGCCAAGCGAATTAGCGACTAATGGGGAAGAGTTTGTTGTCCGGGAAACTGCTTGAATGCATTCGTTATCGAATAAGTCTTGCCAAGTGGTTGCACATGTTGCTCAAGAATTGCTCGGGAAATTGAATGATTGTCCTCAATCCGAAGCAGAAATGCTGACTTGGAAGTTCTTTTGCAGACGGCGATGGTTTCCGAAAAGTATTTAAAATATTTGAAAGGATTTATGCATGTCCAGAACTCATAAATGTCTTTGCAATCGCAACTTTATACATATTTATATCCACGCGCACTCACACAAACAATTCCGTGTATCAGCAGCAATTAAAGATGCAAATGTTACTAAATCACATCAAGAAATGTCTCATTAAATGCTTGCGTGTTTTGCGGCTTAATTTACGAGCATTCTAACGAATACAGCATTCATGGGATATCGCAAACACAATGAATTGATGGTTTTGGTGGTGGTGGTGGTGGAAAACAGGAAAAGTTGCGGTGAAAAATTAAAATCGGTCACGTTTCGATTATTTAATTCATAATTAATCACAACATATTTTGGTCGGTGAATTTGAAACGAACCGCAAACGCTTGATATTGGTCGTAAAACCGAATATTGTTATTATGATTATTTAAAATGCGACCATGCGAAAGTTCTGAACGAAAAGCGATTGCAAATTTCCAAATGAGTTTCGTTGTTTGTTGGCGGTTCGTTCGGTTCAACGTTTAAGCGCGCTTCAGCGGGAAATGTGCAAAATGCAATTACCATGCAAATTGAATGAGAGTTGTTAATTTCTTGGGGATTTTAAGTTGACCGAGTCGTGGTTGTGCTTTCCAGTGGTAAATTGTAGAAACTATAATATGAACACGTTTAAGTTTAATTAGAAGCTAAGTGCGATCGTAGTTGTGTAGTGACACTTAATCTTGAAACATAATTTTATGGAGAGAATGTTATTTTTAAACTAAAATTTTAATACAGTTTTCTTTCAGAATTAGTTTGGTGTTGCTGAAAATTTCTAAATTAGTTTATAGTAGAGCCATGTTCTAAATTTTCTGGGCTATGGGCATTTTGTTTGTGTTTTGTTTATTCGTTCATATTGTGTGTGTAATACTTTCACAGTGAGTAGACTAACAACATTTTATTTTTGACCTAAATTGCTACAGTAATTTTGTGAAAAAACTCCATTGGTTTACTTTATGCTCCGTATAATATTGCCACTGGTTTACGCTGACTATTAAACTACCTTAAATGGTTTGTTTGTTATGGTGGCGGAGGTTCAAGGCCATAATCAAGGTATTAGGTATGCTTTCCATTAGATAATATTCTGATATTTTTAAGAGTCATTTCTAGTATGCGCGACACGAAATCAAGATAATTTCAGATTTTTTTTTGCGATCGAATGTCAAGAAATTGTCGTTTAAGGGGTGAAATCACTTAAGGAAACATATTTTTACGCTTTTTTTTTGTTTTGTTTGAAGGAACAGAAGTGATTCGACTTTATTCAAATTAATAGGCTATTTTATTCATATTTTGAACTTTATCTCATAATTTTTTCAAGTGATTATCATCACAATTCGAAAATCCGCTTTTTTGGATGGAGGCCTGTCACACACAATTGCAATGTGAAAGCAATCCAAGCAAATTTTTCATATTATATATATACAGTGGTGGCCACGAGTTTAGCACACTTAGTATCTGTGACTTTCAAGTGCAAATATTTTCTACTGTTATACGTTATTCATTCCAATTTTTTTCCTGAGTTTTTCCCACGATGTGATAATTATGTCATGTTGGTTTCATGTGGTTATTGTCTTCCCATTCTTTTTTATTTGAGTTTAGTTGTGAATAAGATGAAAAGCTGGTCACGAATTTAGCACAAAATAAAACCTGTTTATTATAATCCCAAAAAACAACAACAAAGAACAAATTTAAATGCAATAATTTAATACTTTGTGGGATATCCTTGATTTTTGATGACAGCAGCGCATCTTCTCGGCAGGCTCTCGACCTAGGTCAAACAACGTTACCTCGGAATTGCGTACCAAGCGTTTTGAATTTCGGTCCAAAAATCGGCCATATTTTGAGGTTTTACTATGTGACATCCTTGACATCGTTCCACAAAATCGCAATGGGTTTGAGATCAGGTGATTGGGCTGGCCACTTTAGAACATCAATCCGGTTCTCTTCCAAGCATCCCTTCACTGTGCGTGAAGTGTGTTTTGGGTCATTATCATGCATAAAACACCATCTTAGGGGCATGTTATCATCAGCAAATGGCATCATTGTGGTAGCAATGATGTTTTTGTAAATTTGCTGATCCATTCTTGTGTAAATTTTATGTATGGGGCCAACGCCGTACCAAGCGAAGGCAGCCCACACCATCACACTCGCACCGTCGTGCTTAACGGCCTTCAAAGTGTACTTTGGATGGTGCTGCATGTTTGAAGGACACCATACGTACCGCTTACCGTCAGATCCGAACCGATAAAACTTTGACTCGTCACTCCAAAGCACATTTTTTCAAAAAGTCAATGGTTTTTGCAAGTGCTCAAAGTCAAACGCAATTCGAGATTTTAAATTTTTTTTGACACAAGCTGCTTGTGCTGTGCTATGCATCCACGCAATTTTTTTTCCATTGATCCGTCGTTGTATTGTCCTTGAGGATATGTCAATGCTAAATTTCGATGAAATATCCCTTTTTATAACGGTTGAACTGTTAAAAGGGTTCTTGATTGAGGCTCTGTAAATCAAACAGTCCTCTTTAATTGTGGTTTTTCGAGCTCTTGGTCGCTGTTTTACATTTTCGGAGTTTCCATATTGTTGCATATGGTTTAATGCGTTGTAAACCATTTTTCGGGAGCATATTAAAGCACTTGAAATTTGCATAACGGTGCTTCCTCTGCTCATCATTTGATGAGCTACCTGCCGCTGAGCCTCTGTGCACCATGTAGCTTTTGCCATTTTAATCACACATTTTATTTAAACAAGAATCATGAATGAACTAAAAAATTGCAAATCTTACCAATCAATTTGATTTACCAGAAACTAAACACACACAGGGATATTTCAAGTTGTGCTAAACTCGTGTCTAGCTTAGATCACGTACCACTTGCAATTAAATGAGAATCGAGACGAAACGGAACAAAGTAAACAAACGAAATTAACGGGACATAATCATCACATCATCGTGGGCAAAACAAAAGAAGAAGAAATTGAATGAAAAACGTTAAACAGTAGAAGATATTTGCACTTGAAAGTCACAGATAACGAGTGTGCTAAACTCGTGGCCACCACTGTATGTATGACTTCCCGATGAACCTGGTTTCGAGCGAAAGTTTTGAAAATTGAAAATTTGTTAAGCGTTTGAAGCTTTTTTAAAATTTTCCAGTTTTTTTTCGTGTTTTTGTCATAAAAAAGTTTACATCGAAGTTTTTATCCCTATTCCAGGTTCAGTTATATGAAAATTTAATAAGGATTCAGAAAAACTTTGGTTTTCGAAGATCTACCGAAAGCCACAAAATCGCGGTTCGAGAAAATCGCATTTAAAAACAAATTACCAAAACCTGAGTATTACAGTGTCTGGTTTATTACTCCTACATACACAGAGATACCAGAAAAATACATCTTCTTGTTTGGGATACCTGCTTCAATACATACAACTTAATATAGATTCATAGAAAGATAGCTGCGCGGTCCCGCTCAGTTTGTCTGCACTTTTTAGTCCGAAAATATAAGAAAGACTTCGAATATAGGTCTTACATTTTTTGAGTATACTCTGAAGTGGCTAAACTTTCGATTTCTGCAATAAAATATAGTCGATATTTTGAACCGTCCAATGTGATTTCTCCCCTTAAGCGGTTTTCTCGAATAAATTTACGTTGGCTGTTTCGCATAAGAATCAACCAATAATCAGTCAGCATGTGAACATCCCACTTTCTATTATATCTTCATTAAAGCTTTTACTGGCGCTTTAGTTAGGTTCCCATTACACTGAAAATTATCTGAGTGACTATATGTCACAATGAAGTGCAAGGAAATGTCAAAGCGGATCAGCTTGCTGGGAAGCGATCTCGGACCTTGAAGCGCACAAGGCACTGAGTATAGAAGTCTCAATGTAGATACTAATACAGGATAGAAAGACAGCGGTCTATTAGCTTGCATTAAGGCGCTGAATAGATTTCGGCGCATGTTGCACTGCTAGGCATATGTAGCCTAAATATGATACGAAACGTCCTCTGAGCACATCAATGGTTCTTGGTGTATTAAAAAGCTTCAATGTGCCTACAGAAAAAACGGAAGTAACTCTTTTGGCTGCTTCCACGCACGTATACAACCATAGAACGACTGCTGAGTAAGAATATGCTTTTCTAGAGGGTGTTTTTTTTACAGGTATAGTACTTCCGATAGGGATATCTGTCATTGCAGTTGTCAAATTTCGCTGTCATTTTGACATTATGTTTAATTTATTTTGGCAAATTACCATGCAAAGACTAACTCTCGGACAATGTTGGAAAAAAGGTGACATTTATTTCTGAAGTAAGCGTTGTTTGTGCCAAACTTACATAGCACTTCGTCCAAATTATGGTGCTCATAATCATCCATCTGAGCAGCTCATACGCAAAACGATGGAAAGATGTACATATGTTCATGTATACTGTATTGGACAATGTTCATCCAACACGAGCTCGTGCAGTGCGAACCGAAGCAGCTATCGCTGCTGTAGAGGCTATTAGGGTAGTATGATAATCCAAATTTATCGATTCGACGGCGTTCTCAATAGCGTGGTCTTTGTCCGTCCAATAAATGGAAAATTTTGAAGAAAGATCTTAAACTTAGACTAAAACCCTGTAAGATTCAACTCGTGCAGCAATTGAAATCGTTGGACCATCGTTTGCGTTGCACGTGCGGTGAATGGGCTGAGAATGAGTTGAAAATTGTATCACATTTTTACCGTCAAATCATTTTCAACGCTGAGGCTCATTTCCGGCGTAATGAGTTCTGGGTTCGCAAATAAGCAATATTACATTTTTTGTTGTGAGGATACTCCTCGAAAGACTTTGGTAGCCGCATTACATCCCATTTACATTTACTTAATCCGGCCGAACCTTTAGTGAATGAATTATCTTATGTGATTTGACTCTAACTACTTTTTGTGAAGGTACGTCAAGAAATTTGACTATGCTGATCAACCATGATGATTTGGAAGCCAACATTCGACGCGATATTGGTGAAATAAGGCTGGCTATGCTTGAAAAGTGGTGTAAAATTGGACCGACAAGATTGCCTTCGGTGGTCATATACTACTGATAAACTCTAAATACCATGAAATTTCCGAGCTAATAAAACCAAACAGTTGGGCATTTCAATAATTCATTCGTGTTTCATGGGTTTGAAAAGCTCTATGCCTCTCTATTTAAAAAAAATGTATACCCAAAAAATTCGGAAGTAACCCAGTTGGTTGCTTGCGTTCACTTATACAACAGTGGAATAGGCAAGCACGATAGGAATGTGCTTTTCTAATATGCAGGATGCACAAAGGAAGCGAAGAGGAAATGGAAATTTTAAGAGGATGAATGAATTTTAATGAGGAGCTGCAATACATCCGTTTTACTAGCTATGCTTGACTATTAGACTTGGTGTGTCATAGAAGCAAAATGCAAGCTGGAATTGAAATTATGAATGGCGGTTGCATTTACCTCGCACTCAAGGCAGTTTACGGAAAATATGCACCACTAGTTTTTCAAAGTTGCTGTATAAGGTTTAAGCAAAAAGTGACTTTAAAGTTTTTCCAGAAAGTGCATAATATTGAATACAATAAATTTAAACATTATTTCCTTATTTCTGTAGTGAAGCTGCCACTGAATTGGTGGTGTAGAATCCATTACATTTTCTCTCTGTGCTTACAAACTTTCTGTTGGATAAATTGTTTGGATAATTTATTGCGAATCTTTGAAAGTTTAATCATTGTTAATAAATATTGACTAACGGTGCTTATTTGTTGAGGCAAGTTTCAAAAAATTGAATAAGAAAGCGCTTGAAAACATTCAAAGGGCATTCAAATATGAACGAGCCTTTTACTTTTGAGGACTTAGATAGCGTGTCGAAGATAAGCGAAGCGTCGGGATGGGAAGGAGAGGGAGGATTGGAACCCGTCTAGATGACTCAATGCCAAGCCAACCGCCCAACCGATTTGTTAAGGTGTCCTCACAATGAGCGAAATAGAGGTTCATCCTTCGTTTGCGCAACGCATCATAATATAGTTTTTTAACGAACGAAGGCGTTAAACCAGCTGAAATTCGGGATTGAGTGCGTGTAGAGTTCGTGGAGAATGCTCTTTCATGGTCATGAGGGAAAGCTTGATGTGCCCAGTTCAAAGAAGAGCGTGAAAAAGTTGAAAAGATGAGTCACTGAAGACGCTTGCGTTTCGGAATTACGCATAGCAAGAATGCGAGAATCAGTGTTAAAAGTGTAGAAACCATCATCCAAAACCACTTTGTATTCCGAAAATATTCGGCGAGAGGGGTCCACGTCTGCTTACCCAAAACAACAAAAATGCGATAGTTGAAGTTTGTTAATCGCTTCCTTGGTTTCAAAATGAAAAGAAGGCTCTTTGCAACGCATTGTGACGTGCAATGAAACTTGTGTTTGCCACTATACTCCCGAGTCAAAAAGGGCTTCTATGAAGTGGAGAAAAAAGGGGGAGCCATGATCATCAAAAGCCAAAACTCGCTTGTCAGCTGGAGAGGTGATGTCAACGGTGTTTTGGAACTCTCAAACAGTTTTACTCGTTCATTTTCTTCACGATCGTCGCACAATAAACGCTGCTTACTACTGCGACCTTCTTGACCAGGTTCGAATTGCATATCGGTCAAAAAGGCGCCGTCAACCCATCCGGGACGTTCTGCTCTTGCACGACAATGCAGGACCCCTACCAACCTACAAATTGGATAAAATGCTTTGGACTACACTTGATCACCCTTCCAACAGCTCTGAACTTTCACCTAGCGATTTCTTTATGTTTGGGTCTCCCAAGGAAGCACTTAGAGGAAAGGGTTTTGCGAACGATCAACAGGTTGAACAGTTTGTGCGCAATTGATTGCATACCCGCGCGAAGTCATTCTTCGAAAACGGCATGAAACAACTACCTGTTCGATGGGAAAAATGCATTACTGTAAAGGGTAACTATGTAGAAAAGCAACTATAGAGTAGTAAACTTAGTTTTGCAAACGGCTCGTTTATATATGAATTTTTCTCGTAATCCACCGAATCAAAGCAAAATTATTTTATTGCGTCTAGTAAGCTGATCAGCAGGAAGACTCACCACTTATATAGGTTTACTTCGGCACAAAGTTGATTAAGGGTTTTTAAGGCTTTATGCACTCAAAAAACTGACTTATTTTTACGGATTTATTACAAGGCCCCTGGAGTAGATATAAATGTAAGTCTTTTTGGGTTTATTAAATACTAGTGTATTGACAGTTAAAAACGTACCAAAAAAAATATTTCATTAAATTATTATTATTATTTTACACAAAATGACGGCATTCTCCTAGCCATATAAAAATATACACATTAAACGGTGACAATGATCCTGAAGCGAGAAATGGTCGGAAACAAAAAAATTCAAATATTTTTTTATTTAATAAGCCAGTGGCTATCGTTTGAATCAAAATTATACAGTTATATGCAATGATAACAAAATGGCAGACATTAAATTTTTTTACGAAATTCGAGTTTTTTTAAGATTTTTCGGTTTAAAAAATAGAAGAAATAAATATTTTGAAACGTCCGTGGTTCCCACGATAACTATATATCTGTTAAATAAATAATTCAAATTTTAGAAGGATTGGTCTAGTAGTATATTAGAAATTACTGTCACGGCATGAAAAAAGTGCTTTTAAGAAAAAATGCATTTAAATTTTTGATGATGTTGCTCCAAAATTCAAAACGTTACTAATATTCAAAATATCGGATAGACAAGTTGATGAGACCAACATTCTCCTTTTAAATTCAATACCACAGCAAATAGACTTGATTTCATGTATCACTCGAACCTCTGTTTGTATATACAGGGTGTCCAGAAATTGCCACACAGGCTCCTCACCACGTGATTTTTTGGACAATTTTAAGCAGAAAATATGAAATTTTTTCTATTTCTTAACCCTTTAGCTGCCACAGGCGTTTTAAAATTTTGAAAAAAATGCCACTCTTAAATTTGTAAAAACGCAATATCTTCACAGTTATGAAAGATACAACAATCAAACAAACAATAAAACGCAGAAAATAGTTTTTTGCAACTATTTGAAGCTATTTTGTGAATACGAAGTGAGCATATTGGGAGCGACAGTTCTCGAAAGTCGAAGAAATGTTTTTTCTATACGAAAATTTTGCATTTTTCCTTATTTTCCCTTAATTTCAACGTTCATAATGCAAAATCTTTTATCAAAAATTAAATCTCTGTTGTGTTATTGTTAAAAAGTTAGAACATCATTTTACTCTAAACTATCAAACTTTCGTTCCAAAAGGACTATAAATGCAAACAGTTTTTAACAAAAATTCGCGTCTAAAATAAAATTTGCGTTCTGAATTGAAGTATTCGGCTGTCCCCACACGAAAGTGCTTTCAATCACAATATTTTGAATGAACAATAAAACAAATATGTATTTGAAATGTTTTTATTAAAATTATTTACAGCATATGTTCAAAGTGGATTTCTTCCATTGTCAAACAGGACCTGCTTCCCTTTTTTAAGCTCCGTATCGAACTTGACAACATCTCGCTTGTTATTTGGGCGCTGGCATAGGTAATTTTCAAAGAAAGTTGTTCCAAGGTGGCAGGAGTCTCCTTGTAAACAATTTCTTTTAAATGTCCCCACAGAAAATAATCTAACTGTTTTAAATTCGGAGATCTTGCAGGCCACCGCACGAGACCATAACGCCCTAGCCAGCGATCCTAGAATTCTTGGTGGAGCAAAGTTGTAACCTCTCCAAAATTATGTGGTGGTGCTCCATCATGTTGAAACCACATCCTCCTTCTCCTTGAAAGTGGTAGGTTCTCCAATAATGTTGGTATTACTTCTTCAAAAAATGTTTGTAGCCTTTCCAGTTATTTCCGGTCCGGGAGAATATATGGCCCTATAAGTTGATCTTAAATAATACCTGCCCAAACGTTAAGTCTCCATCGAACTTGGTGATGTCCTTCACGTACCATATACGGATTGGCTTCGCTCCACCAATGGGAGTGGTGGCAGTTGAAAATTCCTTCCTGGGTGAAGAGGCATTCGTCCGTAAACAATATTTTTTTTTCAACGTTCAGGCTTCGTAAAATTTTTCTCTATAGCCATTCACACAAATCCACTCGCTATGCGTAATCCTCTGTATGTAATTTTTGCACCTTCGAAAAGTGGTAAGGGTGCAAATTTAAACTACGCAAAATGATTTGCACTGTTGATTTTCTAGGCCACAATCCTCTTGCTATTCCCCTTGTGCTGCAAGTTGGGTCTTGCACAACGAAATTGAATACAGATTCTTCAACAGCAGGTGTTCTTGAAGACCTAGGCCGGCCCACGTCCGATCGCGCACCTTGAGCAATTCTCCCTGTTTCTCGTCCTTGAATTTCAAGCGTCCGGAAGACGTTGGCATCTGGATGTCGTCTGTTAGGGAATCGTCTTCTATACTCGAAGGATACTTGCTGACTATTATTTTCACATGCTCTAAGCACAGAATCATGTCGAAGTATTCATTTGTTGAGTACTCCATTTCTGATCGTTAGTAGCCAATCAATAAAAACTGTTAAATAATAATATTTTCTGCTTAAAATTGTCCAAAAAATCACATGGTTACGAGACTGTGCGGTAATTTCTGGACACCTTGTATAGAGCTAAACTCTATACAGAGGAGCGAAGCCTTACAGAGCCGCGTGTGTCTACGAGCATACATAGGACGCGTGCATTAAATCGAGCATAACTATAATAATAATGCATGGATCTTCCTTAAATTTTAACATTATATTTTTGAGAATATTCACTACCGGAATAGAAATTCAATCGATTTTTGGAAATGTATGAAGCCTATAGTCCACTTAAAGCGGTGAAAATCCACGTTTTCAAATTTTCCATGCCAATTGAATGATTACTGAAAACTTTAAAATTTAAATTAGCAAATCGTATTAAATATGAACTGCAAATGACCTTTCCCAACTTGAAATATTACTAATCTATAGGTGGGCCACAATCTGTAGGTGTCGTCTATCTGTAATGGATTTCCTATCTAACCGTCCAACAACCTTCTTATCACAGTCGGGCATGGATTTACAACATGCCATCGAAAGCCGATAACCACTTAATGGATTACCAGACATTCGGGCGTTGTCGAAGAGAAAAAAATAGATCTACATCTTATCGTAAATATCAATATTGGATTGGAACGCGTTGCAAATGATAGTGAATTCGTCGTAATCAGTCCCAATTTCAGGCATCAGGTGCTCAATAAATATTGTAGTTTCCAATTATCATTAGAATGATAATTTTATGCCATGAATTAAGCTTGATTTGATTTTCATTATCAGATATTTCCTACGTTAATGGGAAGATGTTTAGATTAAATTTTTAAGAGCGACGATAATATTTGGTTGTATGTGTAGTGTAGGCAATTGAAAAATTGTTTATCTAATTTGAAGTTTGGACTTGATGTTTCGTTGAATTGACTAAATAAATTGGGGCTTATTTGTGGTAAATTACTTTTAATATAATCGTCAATACTAATCCCTTTTTAGTCATTTTCTATGAAAACAGTTTTTATGAGCAATACGCCCCAAAAAAATCAATTTCCACATAGCCCTAAGTCATTAGGCTATAAGGGTGAAAATGTTCGACAATTTTCTTGGTTAGACGCTTTCACCGAGCAATTTTCTTGCAAAATATTGTTTGGATACAGCCCGAAAATCCATCAAGTTGTGAGCAAGTTTAATTATAATTTCAAGGCTCAGAGATGTTCACATAATATTTTCGGAAGGATATTAAATGGCTTGCGGGTGGTGACGTGAAAGGACTGTTGTATTAGAAATGTGGTTTTTAGCTAAATGGGAGAATGATTGTTTATGGATGGAAGACCTTGCCGAAAACGATTCGGTCGATCCATCAATAAAAATAGGGCTTAGTGAATGTCACAAAGTTTTCTGTTTAATCGAAATGAAAAAAAAGGATATTTGAATGTGAATATTTAGCAACATCTATGTATATGAAACCATGCATGTATAATTGAATTTTACGATCATATATATATATATATATATATATATATATATATATATATTATATATATATATATATGTATATATATATATATATATATATATATTATATATATATATATATATATATATATGATAAAGTGTTTTTAAAAAGGGAGATGTATGTGTGTGTGTGTACGTACGTACGTTCGTGGACACTTTTTTCTACGAGTATAACTCACGTAAACAAAGTCGTATCGACTTCGTAAAGGTGTCAATCGAAGCGTCTTTGCAATCTCAAGAGCTGATTGGTTTTTGGGAAACTTCGGTCGGGGGGGGGGGTTTGCTGTTTTGCCCGTTAACGATTTCCTTGATCAAGGTGTCAATCGACGCATATTTACATTTATGTGATTCTATCAAGTTTTTAAAACATTTCTTGAGCCGTTTTTTAATTTTTTAAAAAGAAAAGTGCAAAAAATGTTTTTTTTTTTCAAAAACAATAAATTTTTAACCTTACTTTCAAGTCGAAGTAACCAATGTTTATATAATTTATATACTCCAAACAATGTTTGTGAAAACAACATCAAAACTTTTTCTCATGATTACGTAAAAAATTAAATAAAAAAATTAAAAATCATTAACAGTCATCATGATCTTCAAGGTCATTTCTGTCATGCGTTATATCTGACAAACCAGATATAATATTTGCATCATTAAGCTGTCCGTTGACGTGTATTAACGTCTTTGTTAAGTTTTTAACATGATAAAATTCGTTTCAGCCGTTTTTTTAATTTAATAGAAGAAAATGCGAAAAATTATGTTTTTTCATAAAAATATTTTTTTAACTTGATTTGCACAGCACAGTGATACCAGTTTATAAAAGTTATACATTCTTATCAGTTTTTTAAGAGAAACCAGCAAAATTTTCTTCCATGATTATGAAAAAAGTAAATAAAAAATAAAAAATCATTCAAAGTTATCATGTAACAAGGGGTCATACGAATGATAACACTTTATATCTTTTATTCTAAAAAAATTGTTGTAAATTCAATCAAAGTTTTAAAATATTTGCATAATTTGAGCAGGTTTTTAATAGTTTTTATAGTATTTTAATTAAAAAAAAACTGCTTAAATTTTGAAAACCAACAAAATTTCAATCAAATTTGCATTGGCGGTATCAACGCTTTGAATGGCACAATGTTTTGTAGTCAATATTTTGCAAGATCATATGCTTTGAAAAGCTTTCGTCGAATAAAAAATTGTAGTTTTTAGTAGATTCATTCTTTAGTAATCGTAAGATTTCAATAACCATCATCATTTGTAATTTATTTTACCTTTTACATGCATTTGAACCTATTTTTGACTGCATATACAAAATTTTTCAAGACCAAAAAGGTCCCCACCGATTGATCCGCGTGAATATTCAATCTGTCCTCATCGAAAAAAACCGTACGTAATCAATGGACCCTCCCGTAGACGATTTGATTCATATTAACTCATTCCTGTTACTGCTATGAATACCTCTCATTGTTATTACTTAAGTAGTATTATTTTCAAAATTATTATTGTGTTTAATGTTGTTGATGTTTATGTAGATATTACTGGGAAGTTGACCGTGTGGACCTCAAGGATCGCACCTCGCGGCTTGTTATAAATTTTGTTTATTTGTGTTATTATAACATTAAATTAAACTTAATATTTAATAGCACCTCCTTCTGCTCGGAGTGCAGCTTCAACTCTTCGAGGCATCGATTCGTAGTAGTTTTCGAGCTCTTCTTGTGGTATTTTAGTATACCACACCATTTCAATTTCATTCTTTAGCTTTTGAAGGGGTTATCGGCTTCTTGTTCTCAATTTTACTCCAACGAGGGACCAACATTTTTCGATTAGGTTTAAATCAAGGCTGTCTCCTGGCCACGGAAGGGAAATTATACCCAGTCGCTGCTTTGAATCTTGAATATGGAAGTCAAAAATAACATCAATATTGAATTTAATGTTATTAAGCTTTAAAAAACTTGCCGAGCGCGCTCTATATCCCAGTCAAATTAGCCTTTAACCTTGGAATGGAAGGGAATAAGCTGAAAATTTGCATAAACCTTTATTTTGATGTTCTAATGACTGACAAAAAAGTCTCATATCATATCGTGTCTGCGTCATAAGGTATTCGAGGTCAAAGGTCGGCTAAATCCGTTTTTTGCAATTATTTTGTTTTCTATGCGAATTACCGCGTTCAAGGTAATCATGAATTTTGTAGGTAATACAATTATCTACAATTTTCATCTCAATCATTTTTTTATAACTTCAACCATTCTCGAGATATAGCGTGGAGAGTGGGGAGCGCGCATTCGTATATATAAAGTCTATAGTAAACGGCGTCGGCAAGTAAATTGTAGATTACACAAATTTATTAATAAATTGAAAATAAAAATTTGTCGCATTATTTTTACTATTATTTATAAATGTGACAAGTTAATTCATTTATAACAAAATTATAAAATATGTTATTTATAGAAGAAGTAAGTAAGAAATTTTTGTAATAAAATTCAATATTTTTATAGTTCATGCTTTTCAAGAGTTTGTATAGTTTCATCTAAACGTTAATATTCGGATTAAATTATTATTGTCATTGTAATGTTTATTTAAAAATTATCAATAAATAAATATACACAACCAAGGAAAATGTGACAAATATTAAATTAAATACGACGATATTAAATTTATTTTTCATTCTTTTATTATATGTAAATAAGTAATTATAAAAAATATATTTGTCTTTTTTAAATGACATTACATCGTCAAATATATGTGTATAATTCGTCTTATTGATCATTGTCTTCTTCGTCTTGCTCTTCAAAAGTCGATTAGTGGATCATAATCGAAATCTTCGGTATCGGTGACATTTGTCTCAACGAGCTCAAGTATTTCTTGAGGCATCATTTCTTCATCAATATTATTTGATGTCGATGGAGCGTTAAGACATGCTTGGCCCACTACACTGGCCACATACCGAAGAGCATTGCAACCCTACTTTCCTACATCCACAGTTAGCACCACAGCCTTTTTTGCAATTACAGAAGATGATGCTCAACAGTTCGTCTGGTGCTGGTGACAATAATGTTGTTGTAGGAAGTAAAATATCATTTTGCAAAAACCACCCCCATTGTTCAGGGTGTAAATCTTTTCCCAACCAAGCTTGAATTTGGTAATGCAACCGATAAATATTATGTTGAGCTGCTGCACTCGTATGTGGAAGGGATGATAACTGCACCGGTCTATTAAGCCTTGTTAATTTAATAAATTGCAGGTATCTGTGATTGTCAATATTCTTTTCAGTTTTCGGAGCAATATACATCGAAGAATACGTATGCCATTATTATATAATATATCTAGAGGACAGTTTCCTTGTTCAAATAATTGTGCTGATTGACAAAAATCAGGATGTTTTTCGAACATTTTAATAATCTACAAGTTTTTTTTTCTGAAGAGTGACGATGTTGTGTGTGTTTCCAGCGAGGATACAGGGCATGCCTCGATTTACGTCGCCTCGATTTAAGTCGTTTCGATGTACGTTTGTCTTACTTTTTAATTCCCAGTTTCGATTTACGTCGACAAAATTTCAATTTACGTTGGCAAAATATCGATTTTATGTTAAATAACTATTTTTTGTCACGTTTTCCTGAAATAATGTTATTTTATACTTACTGATATTTTTTTGTTGGATTTAATATAAATGTTGCTTTTCGTTAATAAAAAAAATCGTTGTGCGAGACACGTTGTTCATTTTCATGGGCTACATTTCAGTTAGATTCGACATACGTTGTTTCGGTTTACCTCTTATTTTCCCGGTCCCGAAAACGACGTAAACCGAGGCTTGCCTGTATTTGTCGAAGCTTTTTGATGAATACATCCTTGACTCAATATTTCCTTTGCCAATTTTTTTACAAAAAATTTCTCGCTAATGTAATTTTGTTCGTCCGATGAATATGACCAGGAGATTGATGTCTTCCCCAACGATGACAGCAGTTTTTAGTTGCTCGGATATTCCAATGGCTGTCTCGACGATCAGAACATCAGCATTATCTCTAGCTTGTTTTGTTGCGATGTTAACAACTGTTAGTTGCTCAATAAGCATTTCAATGAAATTTTTTTTATTGTACCTGTTTGATAAAAAATTTTCTTGGCTGGTCGGCACAATCATTGTTACATCAAAACGTACCTAATAAAACGTTGAAAATGCTGCAGTCCGTCTCAATTGTTCCATTGCTTTTATGTTTTTACTGTAATCTGCATATCCGTCGAATACAACAACATTTGAACCAAAATGATTTTGCAAATAGTTGATGTATTCATTGAGGATCACAGAGAAAGTATCATTTTTGTTCCATACGACGCGATGCAAAAGAAATCCACCATCGATGATATATGTAACATTATTCTGGTCAAGTTTAATATTAACAGGTTCCATAATATTGTACAACTTTGCTTTAGGATATATATATATAATCATCCATCCACCTAGCAACGCCTTATACCTATGTAAGTTTAACATATACGGATGCGCGCTCCTCACTCTCCACGCTATATCTCGAGAATGGTTGAAGTTATAAAAAAATGATTAAGATGAAAATTGTAGATAATTGTATTACCTACAAAATTCATAATAACCTCGGACGCGGTATTTCGCATAGAAAACGAAATAATTGCAAAAAACCGATTTAGCCGACCTTTGACCTCGAATAACTTATGACGCAGACACGATATGATATGAGACTTTTTTGTCAGTCATTAGAACATCAAAATAAAGGTTTATGCGAATTTTCAGCTTATTCGCTTCCATTCCTAGGTTTGCCCCTTTTTCTGGCTTATTTGACTGGGCTACTATGACAAGGTGCCGAATCGTCCTGATAGATGGAGCTATCGACATATTGGGTTAGAGCTTCGATCGTGGTATAAGCTGTTGCAAAATTATTTCCTGGTATATAGTGCATTCACCGAACCTTCTAGGAGCTTTACTTCACCAACTCCGTATGCAGTAATGGCTTCCCATACCATAACATACGGAGAATGCTTGGCGGTTGGCCTGATGCAATCGTCGCTATACGTTTACCTTTTCTACGACGGACGTTCTGCTTTCCATCTGGTTGAATTTGGACTCATCTGTAAACATGACCCTCCGGCAATCCTCAACTGTCCAGCTTTCATGGGCTTTTGCAAATTCAAGGCGATTTTTTCGCATTCTTGTCGTCAACAATGTTTTTTTAGCAGGCCTTCTGGATCTTAATTCAACTTTTTTGAGCCTTCTTTCGATGGTACAAATACTGACCCCATTGTAACTCGTTCATTGCATCTCTCTTTTCAGTTCGGATGAACTTTTGAACCGATTTTGTAAGGTTGTCAATTATAGTCGACGATCGTCGCGGCTATTAATTTTCCGCGGCGGCCCACTTCCTTTTTTCCTCCTCACTGAACCAGTTTCCTGGGATTTCTTAAAAAGTTTCCGTATAGCACCTTCACTGATATCCTACTCTACGAGAAATTTCTCTAAATGAGTAACCTTCTTCCTTCAAAGCCATCGCAGCACCTCTTTCTTCATTCAACATTTGTCACCTTGAGGACATTTTTTTATCGCAAAACACTTTGAGTACTTTTCAAGTTAAAATACTGTACTAAACTGAAATCTCTAAGAGTGACGTCCTCTTTTATATCACTGCTTTTAGTCAATGCTACCGTCATAAAATAATAAAATTTCTATGATGTAAGCGTAAAAAAATACTTAAGGCAAGTCATTTTAAAGATAGGT